>LHPF02000022.1:600000-895647 GCA_002245815.2 Micractinium conductrix
CCCGCGGCGCCCCCCACGCCCGTGCCTCGCTGGGTGGACTCCCTGCTGGTGGCCCTGGACATCTTGGCCTCCACCCCGCCCAAGCCGGCGGCGGCGCCCGTGGCGCCGGCGGGCGGCGCCGCCGCCCGCGGCGCCACCTCCTGCCCTGGCGTCCTGCCAGGCGCCGACGGCCGCGTGCGGCAGGTCGAGCACCTGCTGGGCCTGCACGAGGGCTCGCCAGAGGCCGCTGCGGTCGCGCAGCAGCTGGCAGCGGCGGGGGCGCTGCCCCCCGCGGCGCCGGCGGAGGCCCGGCCGGCGGCGGGCGGCGACGCACCCACCGACATGACCGCCGCCGGGCAGGCGCAGCAGGCGGAGGCGGCGGTGGCGGGCGGCGCCGACCCCGCGCCCTCCGTCACCTCGCCGGTCGCCGGCGCGCCAGGCAACGCCGCCGCCGTGCAGGCGGCGGCGGCGGCGGGCGCCGCCGAGGCCGGCGCAGCAGGAGCGGCGGCGGCCCCTGCCGGCGACCATCCGGGCGAGGCGGCGCCAGCGCCTGCTGCGGCAGCAGCTGCAGCGGAGGCGCCGCAGCAGTCTGCAGAGGAGCGGGTGTTTGCGGCGCTGGCGGCGGCGGTGCAGCAGTACAGCACCGGCGGGTGCCTCACCGAGCAGGAGCAGCAGCGCACGGTGGAGCTGTGCCTGCGCCTGCTGCGCCACCTGCAGAGGTGCGGTGGGAGAGGGAACCGGGGTTGTAGACGCGTGGCCGTCGTGTTGATTTGTCTGCGTGCAGACAGCAAGTTTTTAAGGCACTGACAAGCGGCGCCGGCCTTGCTCACCCGCCTGCTGTGCCATCTCACGCCCCGCTGCCTGCAGCTGGGGCGCGGCTTGGACGCCAGAGGAGCCTGCCGTCGCCGGCGGAGATGCCGCCGCTGCGGCTGGCCCGGCCGCCGGCTCCGCTGCTGCCGACACGGCCGCTGCCGACGCGGCAAGCAAGCAGGGGGAGAAGGGCAGGCAGGTGGTGCGGCCCGACCCGCGCTCCACGCTGCACGCTGTGGTGCAGCTGCTGGCTCGCCTCACCAAAAGCCATGCACTGGCCGAGAAGGTATGTCGCTTGTGTGGGTGGTGAGGTGCGTCAAAGGGAAGGCCAGGGCACGTTTTGTTGTCTATAGGTGGCCTTGGGGATGGCTCGCACGGTGGGAGCACCAAGCAGTGCAGCCGCGTGCGTTTCACAAAAGTGCAGCAACGTGCGCCTCCTGCGTCCCTTTCTCCACTCGACTCCTCCGACCCCCGCTGCGTCCCCCCCTGCAGGTGCTGGCGGCGCGGGGCCACGCCGCGCTGCTCGACCTCCCCCCCGCCATCTTCCAGCCGGCGCTGGAGCCGTTTGTGGCGGCGGTGTTCCGCCACATCCTCGAAGACCCGGCCACGCTGCAGGTGCGCTTTTCGTTTATGCCTTTCGTTTACATGTATGTTTGTTCGCGTCGCCATCAGCTCTCTCCGTCCCTGTGTGCTCCGCCCCATACTGAAGGAACTTGCCACGCTGCGGGTGCGCGTCTTGGTGCAGCTTGCAGCTCGCGGATGCACAGCCCCGTGGCGCAGAACCGTGGCTTGCCTGCCCCTTTCCCCCCTCAGCCCTCTCTCCGCCTTCGTCTCTGGCCCCTCCCCTGCCAGGCCGCCATGGAGGCGGAGGTGCGCAGCACCATGGCAGAGAAAGGCCGCTCCTCTTCCTCCCACGCCTACCAGCGCATCACCGGAGAGCGCCCCGCAGGGGAGCTGGCCATGCAGCTGCGCGCGTTCCTCGCGGCGCTGGCGCCGGTGGCGGCGCGCCAGCCGCACGTCTTCGTGGAGGCCTGCCGCGCCACGGTGGAGGTCCGAGGTGGGTGGACGGGGGCACGCGCGTGGTGCTGGCCCGCGCAGCTTGAAGGGCTGGTCTGGCGCCAAGTGTTGCCAAGTGCCCAGTGTCAGTGTCCTCCCGCATGCGATCCATGCGCAGATTCGGGCACGGTCATCAGCCGGCCCACGGTGTTCCTCAAGAAGAAGCCAGCGGCAGCTGCGCCCGGCGGCCCTGCAGCAGCCCCTGCCGAGCAGGCTGCGGGCGCCGGCGGCGCGGCGCCGGCGCCGCCCGCTGGCGGCAGCCCCGGCCAGGCCGCGCCAGACCGCCACGCCACGCCTGCACCAGCCGTTGCTGCACCCGGAGCGGCGGGCGGTGCAGCGGTCACGCCGGCGCCGGTGCCGCCGCCCCGGCCAGCAGCCCCCGCCGCGGGCGGCGCCCCCGCCGCTGGCGGCTCGCCGCCCGCAGGCGACGCCGTCACGCCGGCGCCGCCCAAGACTGGTGCGCGGAGGGGGGGGGGGGGGGGGGGCACGCAAGCGGTGCTCCCACCTCCCTGCCTGCTGTCCCCTTGCCGCTGTTGCCCTCGCCACGGCCCCTGCTTCCCTTGTCTCCTGCTGAGGCGGAGCTCCTTTCCCCCCATGGCGGCCCACGCTTCCCTCTTGTCCATGTCGTGTGTGCGCAGCCGCCAAGTCGGCCAAGAAGGTTCCGCCCAGCTTCCTGGAGGTCGTCGACTGCCTGGTGGATGTGCTGCTGCGGTACACAGGCACGTGGAAACTGCGGTTGCTTGCACGTCTGTCTCGGCGACTGTAGCTGCCGCCCAGCTTCCTGGTGTGTGTGTGGTGGTGGGTGGGTGGGTGGGTGGGGGTGTGGGGGTGTGGGGGTGTGTGTGTGTGGGGGGGGGGGGGGGGGGGGGGGGGGGGGGGGGCGTGAGCTGACGCTGATGCCCGTGCTCCCCCTGTCACAAGCGCAGGCCCGCCAGCGGACCTCAAGGACACCGCCGGCGGCGGTGGCGCCGGCGGCGCCGCCGCGGTGCGCCCAGGAGACGTGGCGGTGGTGGCTAATGCGGATGGCAGCATCGATTTGGTGCCGACGGCGGGCGCTGCTGCGGCGGCGTCGGCCAAGAAAGCTCAAGAAGAAGCAGAGAAGGAAAAGGCGCGTCGAAACAAGGGGGTTGGGGGTGGGCTTGAGGGTGGCTGCCCTGCTGCCGCTGCGACGGTCGACGCGGGAGCTTTGCACATAGGGAGGTGCGCCCCGCGGCCGCTCGCCCACGGTGCCCACGCCCTGTGCCGTATCTTCCCCTGCAGCCGCTGACGCCAGCGTGACGTGGCGGTGCAGTGCTTTGCCGTGCGCCGGCTTTATCGTAATCCTCCTATCTTTGCGCTCGTCACCCCCCCTCCCTCGCTGCAGCCGCTGACGCCGGCGCAGCGTGACGTGGCGGTGCAGTGCTTTGTGCTGCGCCTGCTGTCCGACTTCACCCTCATGTACCAGCACTGCGTGGGCGTGCTGCTCAAGAGGGACACCGACATCGCCACCAAAGAGGTGGGTGTCCGCTGGCACTGCTTCGCCAGCCACAGGGGAAGTGGTGCCAATATTCGACACCCTGACCCTGCACCCCGGCCCTGTAGGTGGTGACCCTGAGGGGCAGCAGCACCGTCAAAAAGGCGCACCACCACAGCGCAGAGCGGGGCGGCAGCGGCGCCAACGCCGGCCTGTTCCGCCACGTGATGGACTGCCAGCTGGCGCAGGCTCCGGCAGGTGGGTGGGTGGCTGCTGCCGTGCATGCTTTCAGGGCGCAGCGTGCGCTTCAGGATCTGATCCGGCGCGTGATGGACTGCCAGCTGGCGCACGCACCAGAAGGCGGCATCCCGTCATGTGTGTGCACGTGGTTCAAGGGCGCAGGGTGGTATGTGCTGCAGGGTGGTATGTGCTGCTGCTGCTGCCGCTGCTGCTGCTGCGACTGATGCAGATTTGCCCGGACCAACCTCGGCCGCTGGTCTCTGCTGCAGAGGTGCCCCGGGGCATGGCGCAAGGCATGGGCCCCGCCGCCTCCTACCTCCTCCTCGCCATCTGCATTCGCTCCGCTGAGGGCCGCCGCCGCGTGGTGTCGGAGCTCGTGCGCACGCTGTCGGGCGCCGAGGCCGACGGCGGCGCGGCGCCCTCCAAGCGCGGCGCCGGCGGCGGCGGCGCGGCGGCGCCCCCGCCGGCGGCGGGCCCAGCAGCAGAGGACATGCCATTCCTGAGCAAGCCCGGTGGCCCGCCGCCCTTCAAGGTAGGCTTGGCCGGGTGTGGCGGCGCACCCACAGAGAGGGGGCTTCCCTTTCAGCAGGCAGGCAGGCAGGCAAGCGGGGCCGCGTTTTGTTGCGCTGTCGTTCCCCACCGCCTGCCACCAGTGATGGCCCCCCGACCCCCTGCCCGCGCCGCCTGTCTCCCCCCTCCTCCCTGCGTTCGTCAGATCAAGGCGTTTGTGGACCTGGCAGCCTCCCTGCTGTCCACCACCGGCGGGCGCGGCGGGCAGGGCGCCAGCCAGCAGCAGCAGCAGCAGGCGGTATCCACCGAGATTGTGAGAGCGATGAAGGACGCGGGTAAGCGGGCGAGGGAGGCGGTGGCAAGGGAGGGAGGAGGCGTGCCGAATGAAGGCCCCGAGGGCTGCAAGGGATGCGTGCGAGCGAGCAAGCGAAGCAGCAGCTGCGGCGGGAAGCGCAGCGGCGGCTAGGCGCGGTTCCTGGCGTGAATGTGTTCTGTGCCGCCGGGTTCCCCCTGTTGTCTGCAGGCATGGTCAACGCGCTGACTGCCGCGCTCCAGCTGGTTGATTTGGACCACCCACAAGCCATCAAGGCGGTGCACGCCATACTGCGCCCCCTGGAGATCCTCACCCGCGCCTGGCCCAAGCGCCCCGCCGCCGCCGCGGCCGCCGCTGCTGCCGGCGTCGCCGGCGGCGCCTCTGGCGAGGGCGCCGGCACCGGTGCACAGGGCGTCGCCGGCGGCGGCGGCGCGCCGCCGCCGCAGGGCCTGCCCGCGGCGACGCCCGCGGGCGAGGCGCCCGAGGCGGGGCGGCAGGCGCTGCGCGCTGCAGAGGCGGCTTTTGAGAACCTGGACCGGGACCGTGCCCGTGCTGAGCGCCGCACCAGTGAGTGGAGCGAGCGCATGTTTGTGTGTGTTGTGGCTCTGTCCAAGTGGCTTGCTCTGCCCCACGCGTGCACTGGAGCAGCGGTTCCGGCGGGGAGCGCCTGCATCACCTGTTTTCTTTTTGCCTGTTCTCACCGCTTGTGTTGCGCCTCTCCCTCCCGCCGTGCGCAGTCGAGGAGGCGATCGAGGGGCTGATGGCTGAGGAGGAGGCGCTGCTGGGCAGCGACGCCGAAATGATGGAGGGCTCTGAAGACTTTGATTCGGAGGAGCACGACCACGGTGCGTTGCTGTACACCATCGGTTGCCATGTGTGTTTGGATGTGTGTGTGCGTTGACAAGGTGGAAGGCTGCGAATGCTCTGCTTTGAAAGCGTGCGACCACGATCTGGAGTGCTTAAACTGCACGCCTTTCGTGGCAGCTGCCAGGCGGCGCGCCGCTGCTGCCTGGTGCACGTAGGCCTCTGCCTGGCGATCGAGTTGAACAGCGGCAGCTGCACGGCTGGCATGCGAGCCCCATCCGGCGCATTGACCCACACTGCTTGCATATCACTTGCTTTGCCTCCACGCCCTCTCTTGCCGTATCTGGCATGCCCGGAGGCGGCGGCGAGGAGGCACTCGCCTTGTGCCGTGCACACAACCCCTCCCCAGCACCGCCTTTATACACCCCCCCCCCCCCCATCCCAGGCGACGAAGAGGGTGACAGCCAAGGCATGGGGTCATCCGATGAAGAGGAGGACGAGAGCGACGACGGCATGGGAGGCAGCAGCTCCGACGAAGGCGGCATGGAGGGCGCAGAAGGAGAGGCAAGTGACGGGCGGGCTTGACGCAGGCGGGCTTGGCTGCTTGAGGCTGCTGCTCCAGGTCTGGCAGCCTCACTGCCGGCAGGCCAGCTTCCACAGCTGCCGAGCTGCCCTGGCCTGTACTTGCTGCTGCTGCTGCTGCCGCTGCTGCTGCTGCTGCTGTCGCTGCTGCGTTCCGAGTGTGACTGCGTTGCGAACCCGTGCCTCCTCATCTCCTCCTATCGTCAGCAGGGCGCCATCATGGTGGATCTGGGGTCAGAGGATGACGATGGCAGCGGCTCCTCTGGGCCCTCCGACTCGGAAAGCGACATGGAGTCAGGTGGGAGGCCGCCGCTGGCGCTGCCCGCGCATGCCTGTCACCACGTCGCCGCCGCTGCCTCTCCCGCTGCTGCCGCCGCGTTTGGGTGCTTGCGCCGCTGCGCCAGGCGGTTCCCCCGCCGCCGCTGTGGCTTGTCGTTGTCGCCCGCCGCGCCGTCCATTGCGGCCACCTGATTGCAATCACGAAATCGTGGTGTTTCATCCCGCTGGCCGCTGCGTCGACGCCGAGCACATCCAGCTAGCGCGCGCCCGCCACTGCCGTTCGTCTGACCACCGCATTGTATGACGATTGATTGATTGGTTGATTGGCTGATTGATTGATTGGTTGATTGATTGATCCATTGCTGTGTTTCTCCAGACATGGAGGATGACCACGACCACGAAGACGAGGACGACGAGCTGGAGGCTGCAGAGGAGGAGGTGGGTGGCACTGCATGCTTGTTGTGCGGGCAGCAGCACGGCGCGTGCCGAGATTCGCCATCCCAAACAAAACGGGCTTGGACGCTGCAGACGAAAGATTGGGCGAGTGGGCGCGCGCGTGCAAGGCGTAGCGCTGCGGCACTGGACTTGGACGTGCCTTGCCTGCGCTGCCAGCTCGTTGCGTTGCTGCTGCCTCGGGGCCTTGTAGTGTGTGCGTGCACCCACCCCCCTTCTTCATTTCCTTGACAATGTGGCGGCCGCAGGAGCTGGCCGGCGAGCTGGAGGCCGCGATGGAAGACATGGGAGTGGAGGGGGCTGGCGCGGCCCTGCCGGTGAGAGGAGCAGCAACGAGGGGCAGGGCATGCGTGCGTGCGAGACTGGCGGGCGCGCCCGCGCCGGTGCCCGCATTAGCGCATGTACAGTTGTATGCGTGCGTGCACGGTGCGGCGTGGAAGCTTGGCAACATGCGTGCTGGTGCACGTGCGCATGCCGGCAGCGTGCGTGCAGCGCCTCACCGCGGCGCATCGACGCGCGTTCATGCAATACGCACAATGCAACGCACTGAATGCAACAGGCGCTGGTGGAGGACGACGAGGATGGGCTGGAGGTTGGCGACGGCGCAGAGACGCCCAATTTGGAGGTGCGACTGGTTTGCACAGGGCTGCCTGGGTGCTCGCTTGCCGCGAGTGTGGGGCCCGCCTGTTTAATGGTCGCAGCCAGTCGACACGCCTGGCATTGAGGCAGCGGTGCAAACGGGGGCGCTGGGTTGCTCGCCTGGAGGCAGCGGTGCAAACAGGGACGCTGGGTTGCTCGAACGGGGATGCTGGGTTGCTGGCCTGGAGGTAGCGGTGTGAATGGGGCCGTTCGGTTGTTCCTGGCTTGCAGCAGACAAGGGGCCTGGGGTTGCGGGGTCCCACGCGGGGGCAGGGGCCAGGGCGGGCCGCTGCAGCAGAACGCTCTCAGCCCCACCACGCCTCTGCTGCCGCACTGCCCCCAACCTGGTTCCGCCACTATGACTGCCAACGACCCTTTGGCCTACTATTTCTCTACCAATCCCCTTGCACCATGGTGTTACTTTAGGCCTGCCCATGTTCTCAGTGCACTTAGTTGCTTATGTTTCGCCTTCTCTGTGCCATCAACCACCTCCAGGACGACTATTACGAGGAGGAGGAGGTGCCCATGGGAGAAGAGGACGACGACGAGGCCTACCTCGACGGTGGGTGCTGCCTGTTGGCCTGTGTGCTGCCTGTTTGACCGGGTTGTGGGTGCTGCCTGTTGAACTGGGTGCTGCCTTTTGACCGGTTGTGGGTGCCGCCTGTTGACCTGGGTGCCGCCTGTTGACCTGGGTGCCGCCTGTTTGACCGGGTTGTGGGTGCTGCCCTTGTAAGGCCGGGTGCTGCCTTTTGACCGACCGGAGGTGCTCATCAGAGGAGAGGCTTCGGTTGTGTTCTGGCCGGGGGTTCGCTGCCTGTTTGACCGCGTGTGTTTGACCTGTTGAACCTGGTGTGGGTGCGCGCTCCGCCAGGATTGTCAGCCTCCACGCTCTGCTGTGCAGAGGGCATCGCCGCGGACCAGCTGGACGAGGAGGCAAGCGCCCTCCGAAGCGCACCACCACGGTTTGCTTAAACCACAGTTCGTCACGTTCCATGTGCGATGTCGCAGAGGCCATTGCCGACGACGAGCTGGACGAGGAGGCAGACGCGCTGCGCGAGCCGGTGGACTTCCAGGCCGGCGGCGCGCGCGGCGACGCGCGCCAGCGCCAGCTCGAGGCGGTGCGTGCTGCGCGCCGACGCAGCCCCGAAGGCAGCGGGGGGAGCCACGGCCACGCGCCGCTGTGCGCGCCGACGCGTGCCGCCTCCTCTTGTTGCACCCTCCCACCGCGCCTGCCTGCTCCTGCCTGCCCCCCCTTCAACAGATGCTGGACGAGTTTGGGCTGCTCCGCTCGCGCAACCGCTCCTTCATCGGCAGCCGCGGCAGGGTGGGTCCGCTGCGCAGCGCGCGCATCCGTGCTGCTGGCGCGCGAATGGCTCTGCGGTTGGTTGGTTTGACTGATTGAACAGCTGATGTGTTGTGACGCGCCTGTCTTTTGCTGCGGAGGGTCACACCCAGGCAGTTTGTGCGTCTACTCACGGCCTCCGCCTCGTGCTCACCTCCGCCCTGCAGCGCCACGGCGCCGCCGCCGCGCTGCCGGCCGCCGCGCCGCCGGCCACGCAGCACCCGCTGTTGGCACGCCCAGCTTCTGCGGGCGGCGCCACCGCCGCTGCCGCCACCGCCACGACGGCCGTGGTGGGCGGCGGCGCCAGCCGGTACGAGGCAATCTATCGTGCGGCGCTGGCTCAGGTGGGGTCACGTGGGTGGGGTGCGTGGCTGGCGGGGTGAGTGGCCGGGGTGGGTGGGAGTAACCCTTGCCTGCGTCTGCACACCTCCTTGCACACCTCCCTTGCCGTGTACCTCGATGCCTCGATATCCGTCTTGTGCCCGTTCTCGCACACCATCGGCGGGCGTCGGCCGCCCAACCGACATAAGTACTTCAAATGTGTGCCTGTCGCTCCGTGCCTCTCTTCCTGTGCGTCTCTGTGTGCAGGGCATGGACCCGACCGAGGCCAGCCTCATGCAGCAGGCAATGGGCCTGGCGGCGGCGCCCTTCGACGCCATGCAGTGGCCCGGCTACGGCCGCATGCCTGGCGCAGACACCGGCGGTGCGCTGCGCTGCGTGTTGCGTGGTTCACCCGGCTTCGGGTTTTGGGCCGGCGGAAATGACACCTGAAGCTCCGCGTTGCTTGCTCACAGCCGTGCCATGCCGCCGCCGTGCCGCCGCGCGTTGCCCCCCGACAGCCGCCGCCCGTCTGCTCCGCTCCGCAAGCAGGCCTGTTCCGTTTGTCCGACGCCGGCCCAGCCGCCAACTGGGGAGACGGGGATGCGGCAGCGGCGGGCACCTACTCGACCCTCGCGCAGGTGCGGCCTGGCCGCCGCCGTCGGCCGTTGGGCCTCGGGGAGCGGGGGGCGCTGCGCGCCAGCAGCTTGAGCCACCGAAACGACTGTGGCGCCGCGCGCCGCCTGCTGCTGCTCGCGCCGCCGTCCAGCACGGTGCCAGCAGCGCGACGTGCCTCCCGCCGCTGCCTGTGCTGCCGCAACAGTGGCGGCGACGGCGTCCGCTGGTGCCAACAAATACGCAAGATACGCAACAGTTTGCTTTAAAACGTAACAACTAGAACTTCACAACTGAAACTTTGTTGTTTTGTCCCCGCTGCCCACAGTCTTTGGAGCGAGCGGTGGGTGACGCCCTCGCAGCGCAGCGGGACACGCAGGGCCGCGCGCGCGCGCAGACGCCAGCTGGCGCGGCAGGCGAGGGCGGCGCGGCGCCGGCAGCGGCGGCGGCGGCAGGAGCTCCGGTGGTCATCCGCATGGAGGATTTGAGCAGCGATGAGGAGGGCGGCAGGGAGGAGAGCGAGGAGGAAGGCATGGCGGTGGCGCCCGAGCAGCCGCCGGCAGCGGCGGCGGCGGCGGCGGCGGCACCCGCAGGGCACCCCGCGGTCGAAGCTGAGCCTGCCGCGCCCGCTGCGGCGGCGCAGCCACCCGCGGCGCAGCAGGAGGTGCAGCAGGCGCAGCAGCAGGAGCAGCAGGGGGACGGGGAGGAGGCCTCAGGCCCTGCCACTCGGCGGCGCACGCGCGCCGCGGCGGCGGCGGCAGGCGCCTCCCGCGCCGGCATTTCCGCGGACTTCTTCGCGCAAGCGCTGGCCGCGGCCATGCAGGGCGCGCCTCCCGCGCAAGCCCCGCAGGGAGCCACGCCTGCCGCGCCTGCTGTGCCGCAGCAGGGAGACGCAGGCGGCGACGTCCACATGCAGGAGGCCCCCGCAGAGCAGCCACCAGCCGAGGCGGCGGCGGCAGGAGAGGCCCCGCCCGCCGGCGAGGCAGCGGCGGCAGCGCCAGCGGGCGAGCAGCCTGCAGCGGCCCCACAGGCAGCGGCGGCAGCGGACGAGCCAGGGGAGGCGGCGATGGACCCTGCTGTGCTGCGGGCTGCAGTGGAGGCGGGCATTGATGCGGCCTTCTTGGAGGCGCTGCCTCCGGAGCTGCGTAGGCAAGCGGGGCTGGCTGGGGAGGGGCTTGGGTGGTTTCAGGACGTCTGGTGGCGTGCTAGGGGGATGCGGGGGTGGGGGTGGGGCAGGGCGGCACTCGGAGAGAATAGCCGCGTGTGCTGCAGCGGGCAGCTGGTGTGCGCAGGTCTGCTGGATGTGGTTGTGTGTCTGATCGTCTCCTGACAGCCGCACACCATTCCCTCTCTGCCCCATGCTCGCCTGCAGCGAGGTCCTGGCGAGCGCTGGCATCCGCATCCCGCCGCCACGCGCGCCGCCGGCGCCCGCTGCGGCCGCGCCGCCTGCCGCCGTCGCGCCCGCCGCCGCCGCCGAGGGCGGCGCTGCTGCTGCAGCAGGGGCCGCTGCTGCAGGGGGCGCGGCAGGCGAGGCTGCGCCCATGGAGGGGATTGATCCGGAGTTTCTGGCGGCGCTGCCGCCTGAGCTGCAGGCCGAAGTGATGGAGCAGCAGGTGGGTTGGGCATTGATTGAATGGTTGACCAGGTGGGTCGGCGCTTGTTGTGGGGCTGTTGATGTTGTGTGCCAGCCTCGTGTAGGTGACCGAATGGTCATGTCCACACAGTAAGCAATGCAGGCAGTGCTATGGAGCAGGAGGTGGGCGGGTGGCAACACCCGGTGGGCTGATCACGCCGCGTGCTCTCAACCAGTCGTTGGTTGCCACCCTTGCCCTGCCCTGTGCAGCGCCGCGAACGGCGGCTGCGCGAGGCGCAGCGCCGGCGAGAGCAGCAGGCCGCAGCAGCGGCCGCGGCTGCGGCCGCCGCGGCCGCCGCAGGGCCGGGGGCAGCGCTAGCTGAGGGCGCCGCTGCCGGCGGCGGCGAGGCTGCGGGCCCCGCGGGGCCGGCGGCGGCAGCGGCGGGAGGCGGCGGCGGCGGCGCGGCTGCACCAGACGCTGACTTCGCCACGCTGCTGGCCTCCTTCCCGCCGGATGTGCGGGAAGAGGTGCTGCTGAGGTGGGTGGGTGGGCCTCTGGAGGGACGGGGCAGGGTGGGCAAGCCGCCCCAACCGCGCGTGCGCTCCTTTCCTGCTGCATTTCCCTGCCTCCCCCAGCGTCTTGCCTGACCAGCCTTACTCCACGTCCTTCCTGGGAGGCGCTTGCCGCGCTGCTGGCAACACGCGTTAAAAAAAAAAAAAAACGGGCGCTCCAGCCCTTCCGCTGCCGCTCAGCGCCTCTTGTGTGCTGTGCTTCCAACTGCACCGCAGTGCTGACGAGGCGCTGCTGGCCACGCTGCCGCCGGCCATCATGGCCGAGGCGCAGGCGCTGCAGGCGCGCATGGCGCGCCACGCGCAGCGCGCGCAGGCGGTGAATGAAGCCATGCAGGCAAGCTTAGGGGCAGGGCGAATCGCGGTGGCAGGCTGAACAGGCTGAACAGGCTGCTTCTGCGTTAGAGGGGCAGACTCTGGAGGCCGCGTCCCGTCTGCCGCGCCTGCCTGCCCCCCAGCCCAACCCCCTCGGTGCTGCCTCCGCTGTGCTGTGCAGGCCGCGGCGCAGCAGGCGGTGGCAGCTGGGGGGCTGCAGCCTGGTGAAGAGGTCCGCATGCGGCTGGTGTACGACATGCGCAGCAGGCACGTCGTGCGAACTGCATGCTTTGATTGATTGAATAACTGGTTGGTTGGTTGGTTGGCTGGTTGGTTGATATCTTGATTGTTTGATTGCATGCTTGCGTAACACGAGCGACTTTGCTTGTGGGTGCTGCCAGTGTGCGCGTGCCGCTTGCGCCGAGCTCCGTCCATCACTCTCAGCCCCCCCCCCCCCCCCCCCCCCCCCCCTCTCTGTCGCCGCCCCACACCTTTCTTCGCCGCCCCTCACGCGCTGCCTGCTCCTGCTCGCATGTTTGTCCTGCCTGCAGGCAGCCACGCATAGAATACCTGGGGCACCGTCCGCAGCGCGGCCGCGCCGCTGGGGCGTCCGCCGAGGCTGCGGCGCCGTCGCGGCTTGAGGCCGCGGCCGAGCCGCCGCCTCAGGTGTGTGAATTGCAGCGGCCACAGGGCGTCAGGGTTGAGCCTGACCGTCGCCGCCACCGTGCTGCCGCCAACAGGGGGGCTGCCTCCTGCCGTGCTCACTCCCCAGCTGCTGTTTGCCGCTCTGTCCGGCATGCCCCAGGCCTTGCCCCCTCCCCAACCTGCTGCTGGCTGCCACCCTGTGCCCACCTCCCCAGATGGACGAAGAAGGGCTGCTGACGCTGGTCCGCCTGCTGCGCCTGGGACAGGTCAGTTCATGGGGGGCACCGCGCCTCTGCGCTGGTGCGCTGGTGTGCTGCAGCTGTGCACAGGCCAGCAGGCATCGGCTTTAGGCAGACAGAAGGAGAGGAGAGAGGGACGGCGACGCCGCTGGTCTGCCTGCAGTGCCTGGTGCAGCTGCGCGTGCTGCCCCGGGTGCGCGTCCTCCAGCGGAGGCCTCCTCTCTCACCCCGCCCTGTGACCGCCTCCCCTCGTTCCGCGCCGTCGCAGCCCCTGGGCAAGGGCCAGCTGCAGCGGCTGTTCCACAACCTTTGTGCCAACACGCAGACGCGAGAGGTGGGCGGGCGGGGCAGGGCGGCAGCAGTGCCGCCTGCTGCTGGCGGCGTCTCGGGTGGCGTTGTGCGGCCTCCCTTCATTCGTTTGTTCCTGTTCCCTCCCTGCCCCGTCCTGCAAGTCCTGCCGCGCCCGCTGCTCCCGCAGACTGCTGCCTCCAACCCCCTCTGCATCCCCCGCCCCTCCCTCCGCCCCACAGTCCCTGCTGCGCCTGCTGCTCAGCATCCTGCGCGGGCCCCTCACTGCCGACGAGCTGGAGGGCGGAGACGACAGCAGCAGCAGCATGGCGCCGGAGGGGCTGCGCCCTGCGGCCGAAGGCCCCGCCATCGACTTAGGCACGTGGTTGATTTGGGTTGGGTCCGCAGTGAGTGAAGTAGAGGTGACGTGCCACTACAGCAGTGAGGCTAGGCACACTGCATCGCACAGGTGCCGAACCACAGGGCTTCTGCATCTGACCCTCACTGTGTACCTCGCTGCTTGCTCCCGAGTCGCTGCCCTCTGTGTATCACTCTGCCGCCGCTGCCCTGCCCTGCCCTGCAGGCCTGGCGCCGGTGCACGAGGGCGCCGTGGTGCCCCAGCTGGTGTCCAGGCGGGTGCTGGAGCTGCTGGCCTACCTGTGCAGGCATCACTCCAAGGTGCCCGCCGCGCTGGTGCTGCTGCGCGCGCCGCCGCTGACGGCGGTGGCGCGACAGGTGGCGGCCCGGCACGACAAGAAGGGTGCGTGGGGTGGGTGCTGTGCGTGGGGTGGGTGCTGTGCATGCTGTGTGTGCTGCGCGTTGCTCTGGTCGTGTGGCCTGCCGTGCTGCCCGCTGCCTGCCGAGCTGTGGCGAGTGCCCCCATCCTGCCTGCCGCCTGCGCTGTGCACGCTGTCCTACTGCATCGCCCCTCGCCCTGCCAACGTGTCCTGCCTGCCCTGCTCACCCCCAACCCTCACCCACGCGCAGGCAAGGGCAAGGTCGGAGGCGAAGAGGCCGAGGCCGCGGAGGAGGCCCCCTGCCTGGAGGTGCTCCTCGGCCTGCCTGGACGCGGCATCGCTCGACGCTCGGAAGGTACGCGGGCGTGCGGCGCTGGTGGGTCTGCCTGGCTTGCACGCGTGAGCCTAAAACCGGCTTGTCGGGCCTCCGTCTTGCTGTCTGTTTTTGCAGCGAACGAAGGAGGTTTGAGGGCATTTGGACGTGGTTATCCTTTGCCTCCGCGCGCGTGTTTTTGATTTTTTAAACTGCGGGTCGCGCGAACCAGAGCCTGGAGCTGCTGCCCTTCCTGCTGCGGGCGTCGACATGCGAAGCAATCGCTGCCTCCCCTCGTGCTGAAGGCCACATGAACCAGAGCCTGGAGCTGCTGTCCTCCCTGCTGCGGCCCTTTGAGGACGAGGTGGTGGAGCGGCAGGAGCGGCAGCACAGGGAGGCGGAAGCTGCGGAGGTTGCGGCGTTGAGGGCGTTGGAGGAGCCGCTGCTGGCCGCGCTGGTGGCGCAGGAGGAGGCAGCAGCCATGCAGGCCGACGCCGCCGGCGCAGCAGCGGCGGGCGGCGCAGCAGAGGGCGGCGGCGCAGCAGCGGCGCAAGAGGCAGCGGGCGGCGGCGCCGCCAGCGACGCAGCGCCGTCGCCCGCGCCGCAGGGCAACCAGCCGGCAGCGCCGGCGCCCCCGGCAGAGGGCGCCGCCCCACAGCCGGCGGCGCGGCAGGCTGGAGGCTCGGCGCCGGCAGCAGGCGGCGACAAGGCTGGGCCAAGCACAGCGGCCGCCGGCGCCGCTGCAGGTGCGGCACCTGCTGCGGACGCTGCTGCGTCTGGCGAAGCTGCAGACAAGGCAGCAGCTGAAGCAGCAAAGGCTGAGAGGCGAGCTGAGGAGGAGCGGCGGCACGCAGAGTACGCGGCGGCTTTCGAGGCACTGCCGCTGCCGCTGCTGCGCGCGCTGCCCCAGCTGCTGGCGGAGGACTGGCTTGCCGACCGCTCCGCCACCGTCCTCAAGATGGTCGTGCAGGTGGGGCCCAGCGCTCTCCGCTCTGCAGTTTGAGGTCGTCGTACTGGAGCAAACTCACACCTTGCGTGGCCTCGCACACTTTGAGCAATCGCGCCTCCTCGCTCACGCCTCCCCCTCGCCTCTTCTCCCCCACCACCCCTTCCTCCTCCCCCCCCCCCCCCAGGGCATGAACGTCATCCGCCCCTCGCTCTTCCCCATCTCCCTGTCCGAGCTGGCCGGCAGCCTGGTCCGCCTGGGGGGCCGCGTCAGCACCGCGCTGCAGCAGCTGTCAGCCCTGGACCCCCAGAGCAGCGCGGCGCTCACCACCGGGTGCGCGCGCTACGGCAAGCTCATGCTGGTGAGGCCTGGCGGGGCAGACGGCAGGGCAGGGCAGGCCAGGGGCCTGCCTGCCAGTGGGGAGGCAGCCGCAACAGCTTGGCCCTCGTTCGTGGCGCCGTGGCGCTCGTCTGTGGGGGGAGGGGTCTGCCAGCTTTACCTTGCGAGGGGCGAGGCGGCTGCCAGCTTTACCCTCGCGGCCTGCCTGCCTGCCTGCTCCCCCCGAGCTCTCCTCCCGCACTCATCCCCGACCCCGCTCCGCGCCTCCCCCGCGCCCCCCCTGCGCCCGCAGCGCCCCGCCTCGTGCCTGTGGGAGAACGTGGGGCAAATGGTGGTGGAGCAGCGCAAGCGGGCGCCGCCAGAGGCGGTGGAGGCGTTCAGGCAGGCGGCGCTGCGGGTCCTGGAGGAGCTGGGCGGCCAGCTGGAGCCGCTCTGGCAGCAGCTGAGGTGAGGCATTGGTCCCGAGTTCATTCCACCCGAAGGCCCACTGTCGCATGACAAATGGCTGTAGGTACTGCCCCTGGGCCGGAAGGCAGGGCGTGGCTGTTGTGGCTGCCCAGCTGCTGACCTTTCGCATGGGACTCCAACCCCATCCCCTCTCACAGCCAAGTGGCAAACGGGCTGGAGGCGGCGCTCAAGGCCAGCCGGTCAGAGGCAACAAAGGTCAGTGAGGCCCGCAGTTTAACAGCGTGGCACACCAAAGCTAAAAAGTATGGGATGCCGCCAGAGCGTCGCCGTGCGGCCCTTCGTGTCCCGCAGTACCTCAAAAAAATAAGAATAAAAAAACGCTCAAAAAAACTGTTGCTCCTTCTGGATCTGCACGTGCACAATCCCCCCCTGCCTCCTGCGACTCCATCCCCCACCCATGTCGCCGGGCCGCCTCCTTGTGCTCCCAGGTGCTGCCGCCGGGCGCGGCGCAGGTGCAGCCGCTGGTGGAGGCGTTCTTCGTGCTGGCAGACGTGCGCACCAAGCTGAAGGCGCCCGCAGACGAGGCAGACAGGTGCTTGGGGTGTGCCGGGTGTGCGGCGGCAGCATGAGGCACGGGAGCTGGTAGCTATGGGGTTGCGCGTGCCTGTCGGCCACCGCTACCCCACCTGCTGCCCTCGCCTACCCTTGCTGGTCCCCCCGCCTCCCCAACCAACGGTACTCCCAACGGTGCCCCCGCAGGCCTGCCAGCTCGTCTGGCGCTGACCGCGGCGCTTCCATGAGCCTGGATGCAGGTGGGGGGCGGCAGCGTCGCATACACAGGGCAGGGCAGGCGGCGGCGGGCAGCAGAGTGCGTGCGCTCGGTGCATGCGCTCGGTGCATGCACAGTCTGCCTCATGCGTTCGCTGAGCGCCACTCCGCCCTCCACACCCCGCCTGCTGCAGCCGTGGCCTCGCCCTCTGCCTCCCAGATGTCGGGGCTGAGCGGCGCCTGGGGCGCGCCCAGGTGCGTCGTGCTGCCTTGCGGCATGCGTTGCACGTGTCACACAGTGTGCAGCCATAGCTGGCCTGCCTACAATGCTTTGTTTGTGGCTCGGCGTGCCGTCAGGCCTCCCGCTGGCTCTGCACACACCTCGCAAGTTTTGAACGTGGTTGACTGACTGATTGATTGATTGACTGATTGATCGACTGATTGCATGATCGACTGATTGGCTGACTGATCGATTGGATTCGTCTGCCCTCCTGCAGCGCCGCCGCCGCGTCCCCCACCGCCGAGAGCCAGCCCTCCTTTGTGCGGTTTGCGGAGCGCCACCGCCGGCTGGTCAACGCCCTGGTGCACCACAAGCCGAGCCTGCTGCAGACAAGCATGGCGCTGCTGCTGCGCATGCCGCGCCTCCTCGACTTTGACAACAAGTGAGTGAGCGGTTCCGGGGCTTCGACAGAGGCTCCTGCAGTGTTCTGGCATCTGCCTGCGGGGCACTGCTGGTGCCGCCCGCGTGCATGGGGGCCCTGCCCCCCGCTGGGGAGGGCACCCGTCCCCCCCCCCCCCCCCCCTGCGCATCCGCGCGCGCACGCACGCATTCACCCCTGCAATCGCCTCCTCCTGCCCTACAGGCGCGCCTACTTCCGCGCCCAAGTCAAGGAGAGCGACGCGGCGCAGCACTATGGCACCATGCGGTGCGCGAGGGGCGGGATCCATCGAGGCCATGAGTCGATCAATCGTTCATTCGTTCATTCATTCAAACAGTCCTTTACGTTTGAAGTGCATGGGAAGCGACGGCCGATGGATGGATTGGGGAGAGAGCACGTCAATGTTGCAATCCCGAAAGCCGGCGCGTGCCCGGCCTCTGTGTGCCTGCTGTACGTGGCGCACCCCGTTGCCCCCCGCACCCCACCACCCCCACCACCTGCCTGACAGCCCCGCCTGACAGCCCCGCCTGACAGCCCCTACCCCTTCACACCCCCGATCCCGTGCCACCGCAGCCTGCACGTGCGGCGCGAGCACGTGTTTGAGGACTCCTTCTACCAGCTGCGCATGCGCAGCCCCGAAGAGATGCGGGCCAAGCTCAAGTGGGTGCCGCATCGACAGGCGTCGGGCCGCCGCTGGACGGGTGGTCGGCGGTGCAGGCTGTTGGCAGCGTGCGGGATGAGCCCCGGACCGCTGCCCGCGTCTCTCCGACTCGCTGGCTCTCCCCCTGCCACCCCTGCCCGCAGCGTGGTCTTCACCGGTGAAGAAGGGGTGGACGCAGGCGGCGTCACGCGGGAGTGGTACCAGGCACGTTGCAGTCGCTCCGTTTGTTCGCCTGGTTCAGTACAGGATACACTTATGGTTTGATAAAAACAGGCGGCATTACACATTAGCGGTAGCACGCGTGCGCTGCTGGCTGCTGCTGCCGCTGCTGCCCGCGTGCATGTGCTTGCGGCCTCTGCACTGCAGTGCCGGCCCCGAAGGCCTCCAGACGGGCAGCCTGGTCGTACAGCAGTTTTCCCTGTCTTGCCAACCCACCCTGCTCGCCCGCTGTGGTCGCCACGTCACCACGTCGTGCAGGTCATGAGCCGGGAGATGTTCAACCCCCAGTTCTCGCTGTTCCAGCCGGTGCCCGAGGGAGGCACCACCTTCCAGGTGCAGTTCACGCGCAGCATGGGACGTGCACGCGTCGGCTTGCGTTGCTGTGGGGTGGCGCAGTGCAGAGCGTCGGGTCGTGGCGGCAGCCCCGGCTGGTGCAGGTGCGCATCACCACGCTGGATCCCTGCTGACCCCCCGCCCACCCATCCGCCCTCTCTACCCAAACCCCGGCCATGGTCTGTGCAGCCCAACCCCAACAGCGTCATCCAGAACGACGAGGCCCGCGGCACCAACCACTTGGACTTCTTTAAATTCGTGGGCCGCGTGGTGGCCAAGGTGAAGAGCGGCTGCCTGCTCCGCACCTGCCGGCACCGCTGCCGCCGCCGCGCGGCGCTCGCTCCCGCGGTCGTTGCGCCGACCGACGCGTGCACGGCTGTGTGGGGGTCTGTGCCGGCGCCTGCATGCATGGCACACGTGTGTGGGGTTGGCCCTGGCGCCTGCCTGCACACCTGCCGCCGCTCTGCGCTCCACACGCCTCCCCTGCGCCCCTGCCTGGCTGGCCCCTCTCTCGCACAGGCGCTGTACGACGGGCAGTACGTCGACGCCCACTTCACCCGCTCCTTCTACAAGCACGTGCTGGGGCAGCAGCTGACGTACGAGGACATTGAAGCGGTGGACCCCGACTTCTACCGCACCCTCAAGTGCGTGGCAGCCGCTGGTGCCGCCTGCCGCCGCCGCCGCCGCTGCTGCTGCCCTTGCTCATCCGTGGGTGCACCCTAAGGTGCACGCTCGGGCATCACATGCGCCCTCAGAAGCTGGAGCCTGGCGCCACGCCCTGAACCCTAGCGCCTTTGCCTGCCCAACCCCGTCCCCTGGTACCGCCCCCCTCCCTTGGTACTGCAGGTGGATGCTGGAGAACGACATCACGGACGTGCTGGAGCTCACGTTTGCCGAGGAGACGGGTGAGGGCCGGCAGGCAGCCTGCCGTGCGTGGCTGTGTGTCGCTGGCTCGGAATACGAACAGGTGTATCACAGCTGCTGCTGAGTCAGGTGGGGTGGCCCGCCCGTGAGCTGCACTGAACTTGGTGGCACGGCGCAGGACATATTCTGGTTGTGCGCCGCACGTGGGGCTGAACATGTGCCTCCCTTGCCTGGTGCGAACTGCAGACTACTTTGGGCGGAAGAGCCTCGTTGAGCTGAAGCCAGACGGCAAGGACATCAAGGCAAGCCAGCGGGGGGGGCGGCCGGCGGGTCGGCAGGTGGCAGCGGGCCGCCGCCGCCGGTGCAGCATCCACAGATGCGGGTGGTTGCACGGGATCAAACAGTTGGATGAGGGTGCCGCGCGTGCGACCGGCTGGCTGGCTGCTTGCTCATGGGGAAGCCTGTCCCACGATGCCTGCCTGTCTCTGCAGGTCACCAACGAGAACAAGCGCGAGTACGTCAACCTGGTGGCGCGGCACCGCATGACCACCGCCATCCGCCCGCAAATAGAGTCCTTCCTCAAGGGTTTCTGGGAGATCGTGCCGCGCAAGCTGGTCAGGTGCGCCGCCGCTTTAAAAAAACCCCAAAAAGTAAACTGCCGCGCCTGCAGTGCGGCGGGCGCGGCTTGCCGGCTGCGGTGGCATCCCTCCAAGCCTGCGTGGCACGCACCGCGTGCGCGAGCGTCGGCGTGCAGGCGTACGCGCCGCGTGGCCTGCAGCGCGTCGAATCCTTGAGGGCCGTGTTGAAACGGGCCTGGCTGGCTCCCCGCTTCTCTGCGGCGTCGTTTCCCAAGCTGGCGCTGCCCCACCCCTCCACCTCGCGGTCCCTGTGCCCCTCCTGCCACCTGCGCCACATGCACCGCCCCACCCAACCCCCTCCGCTCCACCCAACCGCCTCCGCCCGCGCTGCAGCATATTCACCGACCACGAGCTGGAGCTGCTCATCTCGGGGCTGCCAGAGATCGACGTCGACGACCTGCGAGCAAACACAGAGTACACCGGTGCGCTTGCTGTGCCCGCGCGCGCGGGGGGTGGGGGTGGTGGTGGTGGGGGGGGGGGGGTCGCATGCTTTGCGTTCGTTGTTGGCTTGCAGGGGGGCTGCTCAGGGGGGCTGCACAACAAGGGCTCCTGCTCGAGCGGTGCCCAGGTCTCCTCTCCTCCTGCTGCCTCGACCCCCTCCCCGCCCCTCCCCGCCCCTCCCGTGCGCAGGCTTCAGCGCCGCCACCCCGGTGGTGCAGTGGTTCTGGGAGCTGGTGCGGGAGATGGACAAGCAAGACTTGGCGCTTCTGGTGCAGTTTGTCACGGGTGCGTCGCCGGCCTCCCGTCGCCACGGGCGGGTCGGGTCGCGCCCGGCGTTCCACGGCGAGCGCGCTGCGGCAGGCCCTGCTGTGCTGCCGCCCCGATCTGCACCGACCGCCAGCAGCCAACCGCCAGTGCCCCCTCTCCTCCACCCCCCACCCCCCCCACCCACCCCACCCCCACCCCCCCTCTCCCTGTGTGTCCCCGCAGGCACCAGCAAGGTGCCGCTGGACGGCTTCAAGGCGCTGCAGGGCGTGCACGGCCCGCAAAAGTTCCAGATCCACCGCGCCTACGGCGCCACCGACCGCCTGCCCTCGGGTGCGGTGCTGCTGCGGGCGACGTTGCGTCTGCGTATGGTGTGCCTGATCCGTGGCTCAACCCACAACGGATCAGTCGCGCCTTCCACCCCCCGAGCGTCAATGCCCCCCCCGCACCCCGCAGCCCACACCTGCTTCAACCAGCTGGATTTGATCGAGTATGAGAGCAAGGACCAGCTGAGGTGCGCTGTTTGGTGACACATTTCCGAATTTAAAACACACACAGAGGCTCGTAAAGTAGCTGGCCGGGGCCCCGTTGTCGTGCTTGCCGCGCAGCCCCCACCTGTGTTGCTATATGTGCAGCACAACAGAGGGCCTCAAGAGAGGGGGCGAGGGGAGGGCGACTCCCAACTGACGGCCGGCTGCTGTGCCCTCCGCAGGGCTGCGAGCTCGCCTGCTGACGGCGGCGCCCCCCCCCCCGCCCCCCCCTTTTGAACACCTGCTGGTGCCCTTGCCCTGCCCTCACCTCCCCCTGCTCCGCCTCCCACCCCTCTCTGCACCCGCCTGCAGGGACCGACTGCTGACGGCGATCCACGAGGGCAGCGAGGGCTTTGGCTTCGCCTGAGCCACGCGGAGCCACGCTGAGCCACGCTGCGCTGCGCTTCGCTGTGCTTCGGAGACTCACCCGGCCCAAACGGCCCAGGCTCCGCCTACGCAGCCTCGCTGCGCCTGGGCTCCAATCGGGGGCTGCGTCGGTGCCGGGGCGGCTTCGGCGACTGCGCGGCAGCCGCGGTGTCGCACCATCCATCCATTTTTGCTTTCGCATCTCGTCCCCCTTTGCTTGCCTGCTTCCCCCGACTGCTGCGCTTTTCCTGCATTTGTGCCTAAATGGCAGGGCGCCGTGCGCCCCGCCGCCGCGGCCCGCGCCGTGCAGCGGCAGCAGGCTGTGCCACAGCAGCCGGCGCGTGGCCAACGGCGGCGGGAGTGGGGCGCTTCCCCCCTGTTGATCGCTTGCGCTCCTGCTGAGCCAACTCCCATGTAACCAAGTTCAATGACGACACAGCCCGCCACACTCGAACAGCTTGCTTGGTGCTAGCGACATTCACCACGCCGATGTAGAGACTCAGCATTCACCACCGCCGATGGCGCCCTGACGTCAGAACACGCTTGCGCCCTTGCTAGGTGGGCACATGTTTGCCGACGATTCGGAGCGGTAGAGCAGCCTTTTGATGCATTTGCAGTGGCAAGCAGCCCGCTGCGCTGGCCGCGTGGAGGGCTCTCCAGAAGGCGGCGGGGTGGCGGCGGCAGCAGCATTGACGCCCTTCGCCCGGAGCCACCGTCGCCGCTCAGCAGCGTTCGCTATCATCTCAGTGGCGGTCAACACAGCAGAAGCGCCGCGATGGTGAGACTGCAGAAATCGTTCCTGCGTTGTCCGCCTTCACCCCACCCGCCTCGCTGAAAAAACAATTCTCGTACCCACGCTCTGATGCATAGGCCAAAATCGGAGAAGGCGACGCCAGGTGCGGGCAGCGACGGCGGCGGCGGTGGCGGAGCAGCGGCGGGGCAAACGTCGGGGCGACCCTGCTGCCTTGCTGCACTCCAGCACAGTTTCCATGCTGCTGTCATGAATGCAGGTGGCAGGTGGCGGATCTGGCAGAGTCGGGTCGAAACGTCAACAATTGGCACTGGGTGGAAAAGGATGCGTTGGATTGGTGCAAGGAGCGCCTCACCGGTGAGTTGCGAGGTGGCTGCATGCTTGTGCTGTGCCGGAACGGGCTGCGGCAGCAGAGCTTCTGCTGTGCTGGAACGGCCATGCGGCAGCTGCACGGCTGAGGCTGCTGTTAAAAACAACGGCGACGGCAGAGCGCGGGCCGGGCCTGCACCGTCGACCCTGCTCTGCTCTGCCGCGCCGTTCCCGCCCCTCAGCCTGCACCCGGCACCCCCCTCCGCCGAACACCCGCACTGCAGAGCTGCTGGTGGGTGCTGACCTGGCTCCCGGCGCGCCGGACGGCCTCGCGGCACGCTGCACCGCGCTCAAGGCCTGCGAGGGCGAAGCCGTTGTGAACAACCGGAAGAACAAGGTCATAGCGGCGTACGAGCTGGCTGTGACGCTGGGCTGGGAGGGCGCGGCGGAGGCGGGCGGCGAGGCGGTGACGGGTGCGCGGGCGGGGCCATGGGCGGGGCGGGGCGGGGCAGCCGTGGGGAGCGCAGGTTCAGACCTGCGGTGCACGCGCTCGCCATGTTGAGCATGTGCATGTGCACGTCGTGCCGCGCCCTGCGGCGCAGCTCAGCTGCCGCCCGGCCGCCCTGAGTTACACGCCGGGGTAACAAGGCGTGCCCGCAGCGGCCTGTGCTGAAGCCGCCTGCTGTGCCCGCCTCCCCCTCGCGCATCAGCCCATCCCCAGGCCCCGCCCGCCGCTGCGTTCCTTCCGAGGGTGACGCGCAGCTGCTGTGTGCTTTGCGCAGATTCTATACTACTCCATGCTGCGATGTGCGGCTGCCGTACCTTCTACGCAGGGTTGACTCATCGCTCGTCAATCCGCGTGTTGCTGCAGGCGAGGTGCGGCTGCCGAACCTTCTACGCAGGGTTGACTCATCGCTCGTCAATCCGCGTGTTGCATTGCTGCAGGCGAGGTGCGGCTGCCGTACGTCTCGGAGGAGAACCACGACGAGGACCCAGAGATGCAGGTTGGAAGGGGGTGCTGGGGAAGAGGAATGCAGGTGGGCATGGGTGGGTAATGGGGAGGGTGGGGGGCGCAGGAGCGTACTGAAAGCCTTAAAGACGAGGGCCCAGAATGCAGGGGGGGATGATGCTAGGTAGGAGAAATGCAGGTGGGGATGGGTGCGGGTAAAGCATGTGGGTGTGGACGCTGTTGCAAGGTGGGCACAGCGCCACCAGGAAGCGCGGGATGGCTGCGCACTCCCACCCTGCAGTGCCTGGCATATTTGCTTGCCTCCCGGTCCACGTGACGCCTCAAGGTCCCCACTCTCGCACCCTCCCTCCAGGTGGCCACCAGCACCGAGGGCCCTGCAGCGCAGAAAGTGCGCGCCGCCATTTTGGCCGGCGGCAAGAAGGTGCGGTTACCAATGTGGAGGAGTGTGCACGCGCCCCGGGGCTGTCGCCTCGCACGCAGCTGGGGCTGCTCGGCGTGCAGCGTCCTGTTGCGCGGGTTGCCCCTGCGCCAGCGCAAGCCACGTGCCTTGCTTGCGCGCCACACGACCGGTCCCTAGAACTGCTGCTACCAGCAACAAACACAACCATGCGATCACCACCAAACAACCATCAAACTTGACTTCCTTCCATTCCCACCCACCTTGCAGGTGGTGCACGATGCCATCGCTGTGTTTGTCAAGGAGCTGCGAGAGGGAGGGCCCATGCGCAGCGGCGCCGTGCAGCCCAAGGCGGCGCCGGCCAAGCCAGTGGATGCAGTTGCGGCTGCAGAGGTGCCGGCTGCGGCGGCGGCGCAGCAGCAGCAGCAGAAGACGGCGGCGGAGCCCAAGGCGGCGGTCGCTGCCGGCGGCGGCAGCGGGAACAGCGTCGAGCTCAAGGGGCGGTTTTACGCCGGAGCGGCAGGCGCGCAGGGCTCTGCCTGGGGGGTGGAGCAGATTGCTCGAGGACGCGAAACGGCTTGTGGCACGGGGCACGCCACCCCCGCAGGCCCCTGCTTTCCCCACGCCGCAGCACATTGCCGACGGCCCCGCGACAACTGCGCAGCAGTGCGCTCGAAACCCACATGCCCCCCCATCTCCCGCTGTTCCCCTTGCAGACCTGTACGAGTGCTTCACCGTGCCACAGCGCATCATGGCCTACACGCAGAGCCCCGCAGAAGCCGCGCCGCAGCCGGGCGGCAAGCTGAGCATGTTTGGCGGAAGGTGGGCGGCAGCTGGGGGCAGCTCGCCGCCCCGATGCGCGGAAACGGCACCGACGGCGCGCCAGCCGTCTGCACACATCTGCGTGCACTCTCAAACCCTTTCGGCCTGGTTGCGCCTCCCTTTTTCCCCCGCAGCGTGCAGGGCGTGTATCGCGAGTTGTCGCCCAACCAGCGCATCGTGATGGATTGGCGGTTCAGGTCAGCAGGCGCTGCTGCTGCCGCCGCTGCTGCTGCTGGTTGGCTGCTGCCACTGCCACAGTGAGCTGCTGCTGCTGCTGCTGGTTGGCTGCTGCCACTGCCACAGTGAGCTGCTGCTGCTGCTGTTGCTGCCGCCCTCTGCCCGCTGCTGCTGCGGCTGCTGCAGCTGCTGCTGCCCGCTGTCGTCCCTGCTTACCCCACCCCTCTCCTGGTGGCCGTGCAGCAACTGGGAGGAGGGGGCCTGGAGCCGGGTGGAGCTGCGGTTTGAGGAGCCGGACAAGGGCAACACTCTTGTCACCATGAAGCAGGTACAGCGCAGCACAGCGCCCGCCCTGCCTCCCACGCCTCCTGGTGTTGCCGTGGTTCGGTCTCCACGTGTCGACGTGCTGCTTGCTGCCAATGGGGAGGGGCGGCGTGGAGGGTGGGACGGGCTCAGCAACGTCAACTTTAAGGCGGTGGGAGGGTTTGCGCGTTGCACGCTCACCCAAAGCGTTTGGCGGCCCATGCTCGTCCAATCTAGGTGCTCCCCCCATCCTCAAGCAGTTGCCCCTCCCTTTCGCGCCCTGCACTCCCCCCCCATCACAGACCGGCATCCCTGACGCAGACGCCTTCGGCAACCACGACGTGGTGGGCGTGGCAGAGGCAGGCTGGCGCGGCCAAGTGTTTGAGCGCATCCGCCGCGTGTTTGGCTTTGGCTGCTGACTTGGTCGGGCTTGGCAGGCTGCGGCCACGGCTCTGGGTCGACGGCAGGAGTGCGCACGCCCGGTGCACTGTCATTCCCATGACAATCCTGTGATTTTGTGCCACATAGACTTAATTTGGCCGGTCGGAGGAACAGGCACCGGTAGGCCTTACATGGCATCACTCACTCCCCAAGGCGACGGCGTGACGCCAACTGCCGGCATGTGCCCGGGTAGCATCTTCTTGACCGTACCGACAGCACTGCTGGGCATCCGGTGCAAAATAAGTGTGATCCCGGCACAGCGGCAGGGGTGCCTGGACGAGCACCGCGCATGGTGCCGCTGCACGCACCGAAGTGCCGCCCAACGTTGGATGGAGTGCGGACGTTGGCGGCGTGCGGCGCCGATCAACCAATCAATCAATTACATTTAAAGTCCACGGGGAGCCAGCAGGGGTCTCATGGGACTGCTACTTGGGCGGGGTTCCATGGCCACCGGCAAGCGACAACACCGCTCACATGCATGCAACACATGGGATGACGTCGCCGGCGTCACACACCCATGCTGCCAGGCTCCCCGCTGCCCACGGCCTTCTGCATCGCTCAAGCATGGCTCCGCCTCCCGAGGGAGCCTGAGAAGCATGCGTCCGAGCGCCAAGAGCGGGCTGAGGCAGCGCCGCGGCCCAGGAGGTCCCGATGAGGGGATGGAGCAGCCAGGGATGCGAACACCAAGCGAGAGCCGAGAGGCAGACGTGGAGGCTGAGGGGGTGCCATCGCCCATTGGGGGCGAGGTGCAGAGCTCCCTGGCCGCAGGTGGGCGGCCTGGAGGCCGTTGCACGCTCTGGGAGCCGGCATCCAGGCGATTGGCCGACCAGGGGGGCTGCGACCGCGCGGCAGCGCCGCCGCCGCCGGCTGCCGCCCATGCCAGCCGCCGCCGAGACCCATGCTTCCTGTTCGCCCTGTGTGCTGCCCTCATGCTTCTACAGGCCCGTCGTTGCACGAAGCAGTTGTGGCAGGCGATGCTGTTGATGAGTTGGAGCAGCAGGCGGCTGCGGCGGCCGCGCAGCAGGCTGAAGCGGCTGCGGCGGCGCAGCAGGCGCACCCGCCGGCGGCAGGCGCAGTAAGCGAAGGAGAGGCGGAGGATGCGTTGGGGGAGATGATGCGGTGAGCCACCACCGCTGTGCATGTGCAGGCTTGCGGTTGCAGGACAGCTGGGCGGAGCGGTTGCGGCGCGGTCGAAGGGGGGCTGCGTGGCAGAACTTGAGGCAAGGTACCAATGCCTGCGTGTGCCGCCAACGCTGCATCCTCCCCAACCTCCTTGCTTCGGCCCCTGCAGGACCGCGCCCCCGCCCGCAAGCCCAGGCAAGCCGCCCAGGCCTGCTGCGGCAGCCGGCGCGCGCGCGTCGCAGGCAGGAGCACGGCGCAGCGCAGCAGGCGCCGCCACAGCGCGCGCCAGCGCCAGCGGCGGCAGCGGCGGCGGCGGCAGCGCTCCCAAGGCAGGCAGCCCACCAAAGGGGAGCACCAAGGCTGCCACGGGCCTCTACGGCAGCGCCGCCACCGTGCGTCTGGCCAAGCAGCCACCGCAGCAGCAGCCGCCTCTGTCCCAGCAGCATCAGAAAGGCCAGGCGCCGGCGGCTGACGCCAAGGCATCACCGGTGGGGAAGCAGCCAGCAGCTGCAGGCAAGCAGGCTGCGGGTGCCACCATGCAGGCAGAGCCTGCAGATGGTGGCGGTGGCACCGGCGCGGCGGGTGCAGCATCCTCGCTGGCCAGCTCTCCGAAGGCTGCAGCAGCAGCAGCTGCCGCCAGCGAAGCAGTGGCACACGTGTTTGCTGCTGCGCAGCAGCCGCGCCACGTTCGCGCCGGCAGCAACGCCAGCGCCGGCGCTGCACCCAAGCCAGCGGCCGAGCAAGCCCCGGTGGCAGGGGCAACCGGTGCCACGCCGTCCAGCCCGGCAGCAGCGGCACCTGCAGCAGCAGCAGCCAGCGCAGCGGCAGCGCCGTCGTCTTGGCCCCTCCGTCCCCCTGCGCAGCGCGACACCGCCAGCGCTGCAGCGGTGCAGCCCGCAAGTGGGGAAGCAGATGGCCAGCGGCCTCGCGGAGCCTCCCCAGAGGTCAAAGGAGGCGCCAGCAGCGTGGCCCCGGCCCCGCCGCCTGCGAGCAGCGCGCCGCCGCCGCCGCACCCCGCCAGCCCTGCAGTGCGGCCCGCCAGCCCTACCAAGTCCTCTCCAGGGCCTGCCGGCGGGGGCGGCTTTCGGCCCGGCTCTGCAGCTGGCGCAGCAGACGCAGCAGGCACAGCAAGCGCAAGCGGCACGGCGGCAGCACCGCAGTCGGAGGCTGCGGGCAGGAAGCAGTCAGACGGCGCTGCGGCGACGGCGGCGGCGGCGGCTGCGCCAGGGGTGGACGAAACAGCAGGGGAGGTGCCGGTGGAGCAGAAGGAGAAGAAGCGGAAAAAACGGCTGCTGCTGCTGCTGCTGCTCCTGCTGCTGTTGGGCGGCGGCGTGGGCGGCGGCGTGGGCCTTGCAGGCAAGCAGGAATGTTGGTCAGGGGACAAAAGGCATGGGGAGGTGCAGGGGCAGCGGCTGGGGAAGGAGCAGGGGCTAGAGCAATGGGCCGGGGCTGGGGCTGTGGCAAGGCCCTGCCACAGCAAGGCTTCGCCAGCCGTTCAGGGCTGTCGGCCCGCAGCCCCCACCTTCCAGAGTGTCGCTCACAAGCCATCTTTCATTGCGTCGCAGGCAAGAAGGGAGCACCCCCTGCTGCTGCGCCGCTGTATCAGCCCACCACCGGGTGGACGCCTCAGGCCAGCATCTCTGGTGAGAGTGCCGGCATATTGCAGGGGCGGGGAGGCTGGTTGGGAGCATGGCTGGCAGGCTGGCAGGCGCTGCCAGCTTGTGATGGGCAGCGGTTGAGAGGGGAGCACCAGGGCTCAAAGTGAGTGCCACCGGTGATCACGTGGCGTGTTGCCCCGAAAAGTACGGGCCTCCCGGCCTGGCCGCAGTCCTGCCTCTTGCATACTTGGCTGCTTAACTTCGCCTGCCTGTCCTCCACCACTGGTGCAGCAAAGATCATGGGGGTGGGGTCATCGGGTGGCCTGTGGCGCATCTCTCCAGACCCGGCCCCCTGCAACGGTGCCTGCGGCAGCGGTACGGGGGGGCTGGCAGACAGCCTCCGGGGCAGGCATGCCGCGGGGGGCAGCGATGAGGGGCGGGGCGGGGCAGCAGCGGAGGCTCCGGGGAAGCAGGCATGCCGCGGGGGCGGCCGTGCCGCCACCCGCTCACTCTCTGCCTGGGTGTACGCACATGCCATGTGGTCCCAATGACCACTGGTCCCATTGACCAGTGGTCCCATTGAGCAGGCGGTCCTGGCGCCGCCACTGCGCCCTGCCCCACTACCTGGTCTTGCTCGTCCCTTGTGAGCAGGCGGCTCCGGCGCTGCCTCTGTGTCCTACTGCGGGGACGCTGTCTTCTACATGGACGTCAGCGGGCAGTGGGTGAAGCTGGAGGGCCTGCCCGGCATTAAGGTGCAGCCGGAGATGGGGCTGAGTCTTTGGGTGGGGGTGGGCCAGGCAGAGCAGTGCCAGGTGGCAGAGGGGGAGCGCGCCCTGCCTGCGGCTGGGGACGGCGGCCAGGGGCTGACGACGGCGGCAACCGGCCGCGCCGGCGCCAGTCATGGCGCCCCCCCCGCCCCGCGGGCGCCGCCCGCCGCCGCCGCCCGCCCGCCGCCCGCCGCCCGCCCGCGCCCCCCCCCCCCGCGCCCCCCCCCCCCCCCCCCGCCCCCACCCCACCCCCCCAACACCCCCCCCCCAACACCCCCCCCCCGCCCCCACCCCACCCCCCCCCCCCCACCCCCACCCCCACCCCCACCCCCACCCCCACCCCCACCCCCACCCCCACCCCCACCCCCACCCCCACCCCCACCCCACCACCCACCACCCCCACCTCCCCCCCCACACACACACCACCACCACCACCACCACCCAACACCCAACACCCCCCACCCACACCCCCACCCACCCATCCACCCACCCACAGACCACCAACACCACCCACACACCCACCCTCACTCCAAAACTGAACCTGCACCTCCACCTGGGCCCCCAAGCAGGTCGTGGCCGGTCCCAGCAACCAAACAGCGTATGTGATAAACGCCTGCGACGAAGGTGCGTTGGCAGGGGCCGGTCGGCAGTTGTCAGAGGCAGGGGCCGCGGACCGGCTGCGGGGGCTGGCTCCACACAGGCCCGACCCCGTGTCGGCGCGCGCAATAAGCAGTGCCTCCCCTACTATAGGCTCGTGCAGTGTGTGTTCACAGCCCCTCGTCCACCCACCCGCCCGCCCACCCGCAAACTGCCAGGCTTCTACTACAACGGCACCCTGTGGATCCTCATTGCCGGCCCCTTCGACGCCGCTGCCAACGCCAGCGCCCAGTTTGCCGCCGACGCCAGCGCCGCCGACGATGGCGGCGCATACGCCGGGCCCGCTGCCAGCCGGCGGCTGGCGCAGGCGGCCAGCTCCGTAGATCTGACCCTCAGCCCGCCCAACATGCCGGTAGGGGGCATGAGGACGGCGGGGCCTGCTAACTGACCGGAAAGAAACGCAGCTCTGTGAATTGTAGCGTGTGTGTCTTCCTGCCAGCTGGCAACGAGGGGGCTGGGGTGGGAGGTGGCAGAGCCGTGCGTGCTGCTTGGATTGCTGCCTCACCTGGCCCGGGGCTTTCGTGCCTTCCCCTTGCTCCTGTGTGCAGCCCGGCATCGTGGATGGAGTGGTGGTGGCAGATCAAACCATGTGGGCGCTGCTTTCGTCGCGCAAGGCGGTGAGACGCTGCTGGATTGAAATGCAAATGATGATTGATCGAATGGAGCAGGAGTTGGATCAAAAGCACACTGGCTCCTGCTGATGCCGAGCATGGCAGGCAGGGGCTGGGGCGCCAGGGCAGCAGGGATGGAGCACCCCCCCCCCGCCTGGGCCGGCGGTACACGCGGCTGCAGGACAGGCGGCTGATGCACAGCAAAACTTCTGCAACCATCGCACCCTGCCCCCCCTCTGCCCCTTGCCCCCCGCTTTTGCCCGCAGGTTCGGCAGTACGATCCAGGGGCCAACGTGTGGCGGGACCGCGTCGACTCGGGCGCCACCCTGTCTGGCGTGAGCGGACAGGACGGCAGCGGCAAAGTGACGGCGCTCACCACCGGGCGGGAGCTGGTGGCCCTGGACACGCAGGCACGGCGTGGGCTGGGGCTGGGCCGTGAAAGGCAGACGTTGGAAGGCGCAGCCACCCGCCTGCCCTGCCCTGACGAGCCCCGGCCCGCCTCGCTCGGCATCGACCTCCCGCGACTCGCGGCGCCCTGCCCCGCCTGCCCTGCCGCACCCCTGCGTGCAGACAGGGACTTGGGAGACAAAGGCGCAGCTGCCGGCCTGCTCCGCGGTGTATGACGGAACGGGGGACCTTTGGTACAGGTGAGCGCCCAGTTTTTCAAATACTCCAAAATCCAAATGATACTCCAAAAATGCAACAATTGCAGTTCAGGAAGGTCGCGGGGACCTTTGGTACAGGGGATTGCCGGATACAAAACGATGGCATCTGAGGCAGTTTGGGCGACCTTTGACACAGGTGAGCGCCTCGTACAGAAGGTGCAATTTGAGGAAGTTCGCGCGTGCTGTGCTCCGAGGGCGAGTGGGCAAGCGGTTGGGCGGACCAGAAGCAGCGCCGGGGTTCAAAGCAAGGCGCGCAAGGCAGCGGCCCGCCGCAGCTCCCACGGCTGCCCCTCGCGCTCTCCCTCTGCCCCGCGCATCCGACCCTCCTTCCGCTCCCATCCCTGCCCACCGCCCTGCAGCGGCCGCAACGCCGACGGCAGCTGCGGCGGCCTTGTGGTGTGCAGAGACGGCCTAGACCCCTCGTCCTGCCAGAGCGTGTACCAGGGCAGCGTGCAGAGCTACGCGGGTGAATGGGGGTGGGTGGGCGGGGGAGAAAAGAATAGGGAAGGGGACGGACAGTGGCACGGGCAGCAATGTACAGGGTCGGCTTCTCCACAGCAGCACGACGCCCGGCGGTGCACGGCCTGCCAGCACCGCCTCAACGGACATGCTGCCCCCACGCTCCGCAGTCAATGCGCATGGCGGAGAATACGCAGGTCTGGTTGGGGGGAGGGCGGTTGGTCTGGCTGGCTGTGCCTCTCAAGCGCCACTGCGACTGCCGCACGTCGGGGTGGGCATTGCGGCTGAGCGGCATTGCGGCAGCATTGCTCTGTCGCGTCCGCCACCTTATCTTGCACCTCCCCGTGGTCGTGCAGAAGTGTGGGTGGTGGATGCAGGGGACAGCGTGCTACACACAATCCTGGTACCGCTGCGAGCAGCGCCACCCCGGCCACCACCGCCCCAGCCACCGGCACCGCCGCCGCTGCCGCCGCCGCCAGTGGCAGTCGTGGAGGCACCGCCACCTGCGCCCCCGCCGCCATCGCCGCTGTCGCCGCCACCGCCAGCGCCGCCACCTTCGCCATCTCCGCCTGCGCCGCCCTCGCCGCCCTTGCCACCGCAGCCAGCGCCATCACCGCCTCCGCCCACGCCGTCCCCTCCCCCACCCTTGCCTGCGCCACCGCCACCAAGCTCAAGGCCCCCTCCGCCTTCTCCCTCGCCACCACCACCTCCACCTCCACCCTCACCATCTCCAACCCCTTCACCTCCTTCACCCCCACTGCCGAGCCCGAGCCCTCCACCCTCGATGTATCTGCCGCCTCCCACACCCTCCCCGCTGCCACCCTCACCCTCGCCCCCCCCGCCCTCACCCTCGCCCCCACCACCCTCACCCTCGCCCCCGCCGCCCTCACCCTCGCCCCCACCACCCTCACCCTCGCCCCCGCCGCCCTCACCCTCGCCCCCGCCGCCCTCACCCTCGCCCCCGCCGCCCTCGCCCTCGCCCCCACCACCCTCACCGCCCAGCCCTCCTACCTCACTGTCCCCAAGTCCACCCAGCCCACCACCACCCCCTCCACCCTCGCCCTCGCCTCCACCATCCTCGCCCTCGCCCCCACCCCCTTCACCCTCGCCCCCTCTGCCCTCGCCCTCGCCCCCGCCGCCCTCACCCTCGCCCCCGCCACCCTCGCCCTCGCCCCCACCACCCTCGCCCTCGCCCCCGCCACCCTCACCCTCGCCCCCGCCACCCTCGCCCTCGCCCCCACCGCCCTCACCCTCGCCCCCACCACCCTCACCCTCGCCCCCACCACCCTCGCCCTCGCCGCCACCCCCGTCGCCCTCGCCCCCACCACCCTCGCCCTCGCCCCCACCACCCTCGCCCTCGCCCCCACCACCCTCACCCTCGCCCCCTCCACCCTCGCCGCCCCCTCCCAGCCCTCCTACCTCACTGTCCCCAAGTCCACCCAGCCCACCACCACCCCCTCCACCCTCGTCCTCGCCCCCACCACCCTCACCCTCGCCCCCGCCGCCCTCACCCTCGCCCCCGCCGCCCTCACCCTCGCCCCCGCCGCCCTCGCCCTCGCCCCCACCACCCTCACCGCCCAGCCCTCCTACCTCACTGTCCCCAAGTCCACCCAGCCCACCACCACCCCCTCCACCCTCGCCCTCGCCTCCACCATCCTCGCCCTCGCCCCCACCCCCTTCACCCTCGCCCCCTCTGCCCTCGCCCTCGCCCCCGCCGCCCTCACCCTCGCCCCCGCCACCCTCGCCCTCGCCCCCACCACCCTCGCCCTCGCCCCCGCCACCCTCACCCTCGCCCCCGCCACCCTCGCCCTCGCCCCCACCGCCCTCACCCTCGCCCCCACCACCCTCACCCTCGCCCCCACCACCCTCGCCCTCGCCGCCACCCCCGTCGCCCTCGCCCCCACCACCCTCGCCCTCGCCCCCACCACCCTCGCCCTCGCCCCCACCACCCTCACCCTCGCCCCCTCCACCCTCGCCGCCCCCTCCCAGCCCTCCTACCTCACTGTCCCCAAGTCCACCCAGCCCACCACCACCCCCTCCACCCTCGTCCTCGCCTCCACCATCCTCGCCCTCGCCCCCACCCCCTTCACCCTCGCCCCCTCTGCCCTCGCCCTCACCCCCGCCACTCTCGCCCTCGCCGCCCCCTCCTTCACCCTCGCCCCCGCCAGCCTCACCCTCGCCCCCACCACCCTCGCCGTCGCCCCCACCACCCTCGCCCTCGCCCCCACCACCCTCGCCCTCGCCCCCACTCCCGTCGCCCTCGCCGCCACCCCCGTCGCCCTCGCCCCCACCACCCTCGCCCTCGCCCCCGCCACCCTCGCCCTCGCCGCCGCCACCCTCGCCCTCGCCGCCACCCCCGTCGCCCTCGCCCCCACCACCCTCGCCCTCGCCCCCGCCACCCTCGCCCTCGCCGCCACCACCCTCGCCCTCGCCGCCACCCCCGTCGCCCTCGCCCCCACCACCCTCACCCTCGCCGCCACCCCCGTCGCCCTCGCCCCCTCCACCCTCGCCCTCGCCGCCACCACCCTCGCCCTCGCCCCCACCACCTCCGTCTCCTCCCTCCCCCTCTCCTCCTCCGCCGCCACCGTTGCCGCCGCTGCCGCCATCGCCGTCTCCTCCACCGTCACCTCCCTCCCCCTCCCCTCCACTGCCGCCGCCGTCGCCACCGCCGCCGCCGAAGCCGTCTCCACCGCCACCGCCGTCGCCGCCGCCGTCGCCGCCGTCGCCGCCGCCTGGCGGTGGCCTGACTGCAGCTTTGGACATCGCCCTTCCATTTTCACAAACCGGGTCGACGGTGAGAGACGGGGGCTGCGCCGCGCGGCGCACTGCTGCTGCTGCAGCTGCGCTGCTTCCAAGCTGTGCTGCCGACGCTGTTCAAGTGGCGTGCGCGACGCCAGGCAGCTGGCAGGCATCTGCAATGGACGACAAATGTTCTTGGGACTGGGAGGAGGAGGGAAGCTTGTAGTTGCTTGTACGAGCTGCTAACTCCGTCTTTCGGCCCCCCTCACGACCTGCAGTCGGCAGCAAGCGAGAGCATCGTTGGCGGGCACTTCAGCTGCGATGCAAGCTGGTGAGGGCCTTGCTGCGCTGCGATGTGCTGTGCTGTGCTATGCATCGCTCCCGATGCCTGCGCTGAGAGCCGCAGCTGCCAGTGGCCAGTGGCCTGGGGCGTCGGCGTGGCGTGGCACGGCTACCGGTACCGCGCGTTGCACCTGCGCGCGCACCCATTCGCCTGTTCGCACCCCCCATTCGAACCGTTTTGCAGGGGTGCCTTGTATGCCTCTAAGCCCGCCAGAGCCGACACAACCATTTCCGGCCCGCAAATGGTGTTTCGCTTCATGGTGAGCCAGAATCCACCCCCACCCGGAAATGCATGTGGCTGCCAGGGAGCAGGCAGGCGGGTGGCCCCGTGGTGCAACAACTGCTGTCCCCTGCCCGCGCGCCGCGCGTTGCCTGTGCCTCTGGTCCTGCACCGTGCGCATCGTATCGCAATGGCGCAATCTGCATCGCTGGCTGGCAGGAGGAAACCGCGATGGGCACTCGCTGCGCGGGCCCGCGCCTGCGTGCCAGCGACGCCATTCTGGGTCCAGTCTGAGCTCACGCCCCCCACCCAGTCTTGACCGACCGCCCCCCCCCCCCGCCCGTTGGCTGAACACTTACGCCGCCCGTGCGCCGCTGCAGGAGACGGCGTCGAGCACCCGCCACGCGTCCACCTGCGGCTGCGGGTACGACTCCGTGCTGCTCGTCTTCGACGGGGGGGCCACCGGGGCCACCGCCAGTTCCATGTACAGGCAAGCCCCTCGTTCGTTGGCGTATGGCAGCACGTGGAATGTTCACCTGTTCACGATCCCCTGCCTTTGCGCACATCCAGTGGACAGGCAGTCGCCGGCGGCCGCTTGCCTTTGCCAGGTGGCTTGCAAACGGGGTGCATGCGTGCGACTCGGACCTGCCTGCCTGCCTGCCTGCCTGCCTGCCTGCCTGCCTGCCTGCCTGCCTGCCTGCCTGCGCGCCTGCCTGCCTGCCCGCCCGCCCGTGCGCTGCTTGTGTTTTCGAGGGATGGAAGGCATCGCCGCTCGCCATGCCGCATCAGTTCCCATGCATGCTGCAGAGTACACATGTTGAACGCTGCCTCGCTGCCCTGCTCACGCCCCTGCCGCTCTCCCGGCGATGCCAGGCAGTATTCGGTGCTCCCAAAGCCGGGCGAGTGCCTTGCAAACGTGCACCATTATCAACCCCTCGTGTGCCCTGCGCGCCGCTGCACTTCCCACCACCGCACCCTTTGGCCCGCCTGCCATGCAGCGCGACGGAGCTGCCCTGGGGCTCTGCTGCCGGCGGCGGCCTGACGTTCCTGCAGTGCGTGCTGGCTGGTCAATGCCAGTACATGTTCAGACCTGCTTGTTGCTCCTGTTTTTGGGTTGCCGGAAGGGTTTGGATGTCTGGGTGGTTTGTTGGTTGGTTAGTTGGTTAGTTGGTTGGGTGGTTGGGTGGGTGGGTGGGTGGGTGGGCAGGCCTAGAGGAGGGCATGGTCTGTGCGCTGCCCCGCTGCAGCGTGCGCCCTGCCTCCCTCACTCCCTTGCTTCCGTGCTGCCATCACCCTGCAAGTCCACAGGTGCAACGACGACGAGGGGCAGGAGTGCACCTGCGGATCAAGCACCTACCTGTGCCCTCTCTACGTTCACACAGTGAGTGTCGTGTGGTGGGTGGGCGGCAGCACAGCTGAACAGCGGCGACCTGGGGCGGAACAGCAGCACAGGCTGTCGTTCCGCCCTTTCAGGGACCAGCGCGCGGGGCAGGCCTCAGGACAGGTGCAGCCCCAGCCGGCGGCGTTCAACGCGTGGTGCACACCCTCGAGTGATACACGACCCCTGCTGCTCCACCCGCCCATCCACCCTCACAGTACGACGGCACCCCGGGCAGCGTCGGCGCTGGCCAGGCTAGCGTCGCAACGTTCAACACCGTCGCCGGCCGCTGGTGGGTCGACGGGGGTGGGGGTGGGCGGGCCGGTGGCACCCCGGGGAGGGTGTGTGCAGCCTTCCGCGCTCCCTACAACACCTGCATTCTGAGGGGGCTTCACAGGCAGTGCATCGAACAGTTGCGCCGATATCTGAGCGTCGCGGCTCTGCCTGACAAACGTACCTGCCTGCAGGTGCTACGTGATGGTGGTGCCTGCCTGCCCAACTTCTCTGTGGGTACTGCAGCAACGTCCCCTCGCCCCGCCACCCTGCAGGTATTACGTGGTGGTCGGGGACTACGACGGTGTTTCTGCCACCTACACCCTCAACGTATGGTAGCGCGCGCCGGCCGCGCCGCGCCGCCGCTCCCCAAGGCAAGCGCCGCCTGCGCGCCTCCCCCAAGCTGGCGCCGCCGCTTTGTCCCCTGGTGCTTGCTTGCATTGTGTGAGCAGCTGCTGCAGCCCATCATGCGCCCACCCATACTGGGCTTCAAGCACCTGCTGCTCTCTCTCCACATGCGGTGCGGCAACCGATTGCCTCCCATGCAGCACACGACACCCCTGCTTTGAAGTCGAACCGGACAGCCGGTGCGGGTGGGGCGCTGCGGCTGCGGGTGTGCTGCGGCCCAGCATGCTGAATGTTTCTCCTACGGCAGGCCGGAGCCGGCACAAGCAGCTGCCCGGGTGCAGCAGCCTGCCGCCGCCGCTGCACCGCCTGTGCGGTTGAGGTGCGGGCGCATGCGGGCGCCGCCAGCGACCGTCTCGTCCAGGCTTCCAGCACGCGCGCAGGCACGCGTCCTGCTGTGTCCTCGGTGGCCTGCCCGCCATGCCTCCTGCTCTCTCGCCGCCCTCTTGCTTCCGCTGCTTGCTGCTGCATGCCGGCCAACGTGCCCTCCCCCTGTGCACACTAGGCCGCCCTGGCTTTGCTCCCCCCACATCCTCTTGTGCATGCTAGCTCTCATGTTGGTCCCGCCTGACCTCCCTGTGCATGACCGACCACCAACCGCCCGCCATCCCACCTGCCCGCCTGCCTGCCTGCCGACCTCTGCCCTCGAGCGCTGGAACTCTGCTGAACGACGCCACACCGCCGACAGTCGCAGAGGTTGCAGGAGGCTGCCCGAAGCTGTCAACGTGCGTGCCTGCCAGCCAGTACCTGCTCTTCTGCAGCGCAGCGCTGCACGCAGCGCGTGCACCAGCTTCCATTAAGCAGCTGAGCGCTTTGAACCGCTGTGATCGACAGCGGCGGAGACGGAATGCTACAGAATGTGTTCACAAGAACTGCGGTGCAAAAATGATGTGAAGGAGACACGGTGAACGATGAGTTGAAAGAGGGAACAGGGATGGGGCGCGAGGTTCATTGTTGTCGAGTGACAGATGCAGGCAGGCAGGCCGAGCGGAGGAGGATGGCAGGCAGGTGGAGGGGGGGAGAGCAGTGGTTACCAAAGTGCGGAGCGGAGAGAGTGCAGGATGCTGGCAGTATCAAGGGCAGGAGGGGCACAGCAGCCCGTCAAGAATGGGCGACATAAGCGTCGGAGCAGGGACAAGGCCTTGGGTGGGGGCAGCGGCGCCGCGGTGCACACAAGGGGTGCGCTGACGGGTGGGCGTGGTGCGCCTGGGCACCACTGCGAGGTGAAGCAGCTGCTCCCTGGTTACCGGCAGCGTGGCTTGCTGGCAATACAGGACTGCTTCGGCTACCTCAGGCACCCGATGATGGCGGATCGCTTGGCACACTGATTCGTCCACGGGTTGAAGGCGTTGCCTGCAGCCGGGAGGGAGCGCGCGGCAGCAGCAGCAGCTTCAAATACAGCCCACTGCAGGCGCGCTAGGCAGCAGTCCAAAGCAGCAGCAACGCCAGCCGCCAGCGGAGCACTGTGGCAGGGCTGGCACGCAGGGCCGCTGCCCACCCACGCAAAGGAGCGTCGGCAAGGGTGGCCGGATGCTCGTTGCCAGGGCAGCGCATGCAGAGGGCCTACCTTCCACCTCGTCGCAGTGTCCCAGCAGCGGTGGCTGCTTGGCTTGAATACAATAATAGTAGTGTCCTGTGCACAGCGTGATGTAGTAGTAGCCACGGACGGTGCAGCCCAATGCTGCATTCCACTTGAGCGCCACCAACGGCGGCGGCGAGGGCGGCGGCGATGGGCGACGTTTTGGAGGCGGCGGCGGCGGCCGCCGCTTGGGCGGCGGGGGTCGCCGCTTGGGTGGCGGTGGTGATCGCTGCACTGTTGCGCTGTTTTCCAGCACGCGGGGAGGGGGGCCTGGTGAGCGTGGCGGCAGCGGAGGGCGTGGCGGCGCCGGGCGCGGTGATGGCGGCGGCGACGGCGGTGCTGGGGGCTTTGGTGCAGCCCCCTGCAGCGTTCGCCTGACCCCAGCAACAGCGTCATCCTGCATAAGGGATGTGAAGAGGCCGTGAGCGGACGCGCGCCGGCAATAAGTCTCGTGAAGTGTGACTCTCGTGAGGACCGCTCCCCGCGCACCTGCGCTGTCCGTGTGGAGCGGAGCTGCTGAAGATCGGCACAGGACCCAAGCGCGGTGGGGCTCCAGGCTGCGCACAAAGAAAAGAGCACCAGGGCTTGCAGCACGCAGGGGGCTTGGAGATGTGATTGCATGTTATTATTGACAAGCGGCTGAGTCGCCCGGCAGGAGCAGGGCGAGGTGTGGCATGCAGGACAAGAAGTTTACCGGCCGGCCCGTCCGCGACATGCGTTTCCTGGGCCGAGACCGCTGCACCCTCCCTTGGGTTTGCAGGCCAGCAGGACATATCAAGGGTGTTTACGGCGATGGGAGGCGGAGGTGCGCCAGCCTGCACTCCTGCAGCACGCGTGGCAGGTGCAGTAGAGGCCCGCCGCCACGGCGGCACAGTACCGACTCCGTCTGCCTTCCTGGCTAACAGCCTTCACATTGCTCACCGCTATGAATTGCCACTATATTACACGGAAGATGCACCAAGAAAGTGTCACGCATACTTAAGAGGCCGGGTGGAAGCTGCACGGCCGACTGCGGCAGGTGTGGTGCATGCCGTAGGCACCTGCTGCAGCGGGCTGGCCTGCTCGGGCCTGCACCAGCCAGGCCTGCTGCCACTGCTGCGCCGCTTGTGAGTGCGCGGCAGCACTGAGGCCGCCACCTGGCTGGGCTGCGCGGCTGCACTCAGGCCGCCAGCTGGCGATCGAACTCGAACACGCCCAGGCCGGTGCCCACGCGGCGCAGCTGCACGGCACAGCAAGGGCATCGTGTGGAACACCAGTTGAGCGCACGGCACAGGAGGCTCTGTTGGCCGTTTTGCATGCACTCGCACCGCTGCCGCTGATGGTCCCTTTGGCAGCATGCCCTTCGCCTCAGAGGCACGGAAATGCAGCGCGCACAGCGCTGGGGCGTCTCGGGCGGAGGCAAGCAGGTGGGCGCTGCGCTCAAAGCAGCGGTGGATTAAGCCCACCGACTGACCTGGCTCACAAACTCGGCATACTCCTTCACACTGTCTGCTTGGCCGGCCAGCAGGTCGCCCTCTGCAAGGCACATAGGGGGGCACGCAGCGGACACTATCACGCACACCCCTGCCGCTGCCGCTCCTGCTTGCTGCGTGCGTCGAGGCAGGCGGGCAGCGCAACAAAGGAACCACCCACCAGGTGGAGGCACGGGGCGTGGGCGCTGCTGCTCAAGGCACGCACCGGAAAGAGCCGCGCATCTGCAGGTCGTTGAAGCGCCCTCGCTGCCTCCTTGCTCGTCGCGCACGCAGGCCACCTCAGCACGGCATGTGTTCACAGCAAGGCAATGTTGTCGGACGAACAACCGAACACACGACGCGGGGAGGAGGGGTTGGGGGAGACGCACCGATGAAGTCGCACATCTGGGAGTCGCCGTGCGAGTCCGCCACCTCGTGCAGCGCGCGTAGCTTGGAGAAGTTGAGCTGCAAAAACAAATGGGTGTTGCGTGGGAGACGAGGGTGCGTGGGGTGGGGAGGCTTGTTGTTGGGGCAAGCAGGGGGGGTTGTGGGAGGCCAGCTTGAGGCGGCGAGCTGCCAAGTGGGGAAGGGAGGAAAGTAAGCTGGGGAGGCTCCGGCGTGCCGGCAGGCAAGCCCTCGCTGACGTGGGCCCTCGGCTGGTCTGCGGCGCTGCTGCGCTTGCCGCGCCCTGCTGCTGCGCCTGTGCCGTACACGCCTGCCCCCACACACTGGCCCGCACACCCGCACCCGCCGTCTTCAGGCTCAGGGCCGGCCCAACTCTCTCCCTGTCGTGTGCACACAACGTGTCTTCTGGTGCATCCCTGGTCTGCCCAAGATTTGCAGCGCTGCCCCGCCACGGCCCACCGGCCGACTGGCTGCCTGACTGGTTGCACCTGCTGAAGCAAACGAACGCGCGGGTCCCTGGCTCAGCCCACCCACCTTCTCCAGGCTCAGGGCCAGCTCAAACGCGTACAGCGCCTCGCCTGCGCGCGGCGAGCGAGGGGTGTGGGGAGCAGCAAGGGCGCGGTGAAGCCAGCCAGCCGACAGCGTGCACGCAAACCGGCTGTGTTGGGTCAGGAAGGGGGGGCGAGCCCAGCTTCCACCCACCCTTCTCTGCGTGGGCGAACTCCATCTCGGGCATCATGATGGACTGCAGCTTCACCCGGCCGCCGCGCAGGTTCTGCAGCGGGAGGAGCGGGTACAAGGAGGAGGGGCGGCAGGGAGGAGTCGGAGGCAGGGGGGGGGCCACTGCCCCAGGGGCATCCCCAGGGGGTCCCTACGCGCTCCTGCCACACAAACGATACAATCAATCAATCAATCATTCATTCATTCCAACTCCTGCGCCAGCGGTCACCCCGCACCTGGTAATCCATCAGCAGCTCGGCGTGGGACCGCTCCTCCTCGCTCTCCTTCTTGAAGAAGGCGGCGATGCCTGTTGGCATGTGTGGGGCGGGGTTTGAGAAAGTCACGTTTAGACTGAAAATTCACGGGTTCAAGGATTGCAAGGGAAGAAGAGCCTTTGGGAACAGCAGCGGTGGCGGCGACGACAGCAGCACGCAAGCCCTGGAGCCTGGAAATCTCTTGGAGCGCTGCGCACCAGGAAGCGCGACGTTGTCCCGAGAGAAGTAGGCATACAGGGAGTGGTACACTGCAAGCAGGGCAGGGTGGCCAAGCGGGCGAGGGGTCAGCACGTCAGGCGGCACACGCAAAGGGAGCGGCAAGTAGATGAGTGCAAGCGTTGCAGGGGCCAGCCAAGCCGGCCGCCTGCTGGCAGGCAAAGCGAGAGGCTGGAGCACCACGCATGCTGCACGCTGGCTGCAGGCAGGCAGGCAGGCAGGCAGGCAGGCAGGCAGGCAGGCAGGGGGGACACACGGGTGACATGCTGGGGGCATGCGGTGGGCAACGAGGCAGGCCGTCAGCCTGGCGGCCAGGCACCGACGCACCGTACGACACATTGTACTCAATGCTGCAGCCACGGATTGGGGGGGAGGGAGGAAGCGCGGCGTCGGTTGGCGACGGCAGCAGGCCCAGTCGGCGACCCCCCCCCCCCCCCCCCTCCCCCAGCGTCCTCTGGCCCAAGAACGAAACCCCATTGCGAGTTGCAGCAGCCAGACATGCAAGCTGCTGCTGGGCAGCGCATGTTGCGCCCTCCCCGCACAGGCTGCCGCCCTTCGTCGCGGGGTCGCGCCCACGCTGTGCGCGGCCCAGCAGGCCCTGGGCGGCGCGGCGGCGGCACTCACTTGATCTGCTCGTTGATCGCTGCCTCGCACTCTGGGTGGAAGTCCAACCGGGCGTAGCTCTCGGTGGTGGGGGCGCGCTCCACCACGGCCAGCTCGCTCTGCACACACGCGATGAGGCAGGAGACAGGGGCAGGCTTGCCGCCTCACAGAAGGGAGGGGGATACCCGTGTGCGGCGCAGCGCGCCCCGCCGGCACGCCATGTCACATTGTGCGACGAGCACCCTGGTGGGACGGGGGTACACGCATGCACGCTTGCATGCATGCATGGAGCAGCCACTCTCTCTTCTTGAGTAGAGGCGGCGCCGCGGCGTGGGTTTGCATCGAGATTGCAAACGGGGAGCGGCAGCAGCAGCAGCAGCAGCAGCGGCAGCTGCAGCAGCAGCAGCGCAGCTCAAGTGCGCAGTGGGTAGGGCTAGAACAGCACCAACCACCTCGCCCGCCTGCATGCCCCGCTTCCCTGCACCCCACATCCCTGCACAATCCATATATGCAGCTGCAACGACTGGCTCTGCATCACCAATGCTACTAAAGCAGGGCTGTGTTCTGCTATGCGCACCTGGACAGCGGCAAAGGGCTCGAAAACCACACCCGTCACCTCGTTTGCCGGCTTGGCAGCAGAGCGCACGACCACCGCCAGCTGCGCGGCACCACGACGGGACGCGGTGCTGCAAGGCAAGTTAGGGACACGGCGGGGCATGGTAAGGGGGTGCACTGCAGGATTGTGGTGCAAGCGGCAGCCGCAAGGCGACGAGGCGGCGGTGGCAGGGCTTGCGCCGCTCCCAGAGCGCCCTGCCTGTCGCTGCACCATGAAAGGCTACTTTGCCTTTCTGGGAGGATCAGCCTCGCAGACTGGCGACATATGCAGGCAGAGGAGGCAGCACGCAAGTGCGTGTCGCACCCTGCTGCGTTCCGCGCCGTGGCATCGCTCACCTGCGTCCCGAGACTGCAGCACCGGCAGGGGCGAACACGGCTGCACACGCCATTCTCTCCGCGCGCAGGGCTGCAAGCGTTGTCTGAGTCTACAGGTGAACCCTTCTTCAGGGCAGCTGGTCGCAATGATGTAGATCGCAGCCAGGCTTGCGATCATGCGAGGCGGCAAGGCAAAATCATGCTATGCCCGCCATGGGCTGCAAGGCCGACGCCTCGCGAGGCGGCTCCTTCTGCAGCCTCGGTGCTGGATTATTTGCACTTCGCCTGCGTGATCCAGTGGCTATATATCAAGGGTTGTATGGGCACCACACCAACCTCAATCTAAGATACCTTCTGCTTCCCCGGCGTGCCAGCAGGCTGGCACCAAGTATCAGGGGCGGAGCCAGCCACACCAGTTCTGCTTGAGGCTTGCTCCCTTGCGCTCGAACGCAAGCACTGCCCAACAAATCTGCAGCATTGCTTGTCTTAACTTGCAGACCTGCTGCCTGCTCGCAGTGCTCTGCATACTGCGGTGCGTGGCTCGGTAATAGACTTAGACCGGGCTGCACCGCCACCACCCGCCGTGTTTTCGCGCATCTGGCTGCCTGCCTTAGGAGCTGCGCAGGCTCTGCAAAACATTGCAGGCTTTGGGTGTTGCGCACGCACGCAAACTGGGCCGTCACAGCTGCAATGCGGCCACAAGACGTTGACGTCAGCTGCTCTAGCTTTGCCGCCGCGTGCACTGGCAGCCGCACTGCTATGATGCAAGCGATCGTTCACTCGCGCCAGACCTCCCTGAGTACGCCTGTTGCTCAACCCGACCAGCAACAGCAGCCGGGAGCAGCTAAAACATATTGTGACCCACGGCGGGCTGTCGACCAGCCCTTTATGCCTTTCAAATTATTGCCCGCGGTGCTGTCGATGCGCTGATTGCCAGACGTCTAGCTGCAGAGGACATGGGACGGGCGCCAGGGGCGGAGGTGCAGCCCTCGGTGTTGGGCTTGCCTACACCCTGCTGATGCTGGTGCTACTGCCGGTGGGTGCGGGGTGGGCCTGCGCGACACAGGGCCCGTTCACACAGGGCCGGCCCGGGCTGAGGGAATTCACTTAGCCGGGCCAGTAGTAGGGCACCTGGGCAGCAGTTTGGGCCCTTTTTGCCCCGCGCCTTGCTTCCTTTCCCCCTTTCTATGTGTGCTGAAGCAGAAAAAAACAAGACGGGGGCGGAAAGAGTGCCTCCCAGTACTGGGGTTGGCTAAGGGAAAGCTGAGGGAGGCTGAGGAACCCCCGGAGGTTCAGCAGGCGATTTGCGATGGGGGCGGCGCCGCCGACGGCAGCAGCTTGCCGCCCTCTGCCACGCGGGCACCGTGGCGACTGCGCAAGCACGCCATCGCAGGCCAAACACGAGAGCTTGTGAAGCAGGCGACGCTACCAACACTTTGCATGCCATGTTTTTGCCGGTAACTGGCCTCGACAGCTCCACATGATGGACCCGACTGCACCAGACTACAAACGCGTATTGCCACACACAGCAGGGGAGATCCCCATCGCTGCAAGATGCACATCCCACAGTGTGGTGCAGTATCCCCTGCTGCAGCATGCTGTTGCACTAGTACACACCACAAGGACGGAGAGGGAATGGGTTTCCAGAAGAAGCATGATGGCCACGCTTACGCGAGCTTGCCTCGCTGGCGCTGATGCTGCCGGCCTCCTGTCGGGCGTGTAGCCGGTTCTCCCGTCACCTGCCATTCTAGTTGTCGCAGTGTATCTCGAGTGGGCTCTGAGCGGCCCGCCTCCAGCCGACCGCACCGCACACTGTTGCGTCCCGCTCCTGCGCCCTTCGTGTCGGTCCGCTCCACGGCATGACTGTTACTGCTCATCTCTCGAGATGTGTAATGCCAGGCGGCCGGGTGAGCCTGCCAGGCGCCTCTGCGAGCCCCGCAAGCTCCCGGAGGTCTACAACTGCCCAGGCGCTGTCTGTGACCTTCCTGCGCTCTTTGCACAACCTGCTCGCTCACTTGCAGCCGTGTGCCGCTCGCTGACGCGCCTGCACACGCCGCAGTCCGCTGCCGCTCACCGCCTGCCTGCCGCCGCCCTCCCGGTGCAGCCAGTTGCCCGGCGCGCGGCCTCGTGCCGTCGCTCTTCTGCAGCACCCACGCGCGCCTCGTACAACGGCAACGGCGGCAGCACGCAGAAAGATTTTTGGGGCTACGACATCCCGGCGGCACACGAGGAAGATGCCCCGCAGTTCAACGGTTGGGCCCGAGACGTCCATGCAGCCACGGGCAGCTACGCTGAAGGGGAGGAAGAGGATTACGAGCCGATCGAAGACGACGACGACAGGTGCGGGGTGCTTGCGCTGTCGCGCCTGCCGCGCATGCCGGCGCGCACCCTGCCCGCCCTTCCCTGGCCTGCACCTGCCGCCCATGTGCCGCTACTGGCGCCCAGCGCCTCACGCCCTCACAACCCCGCCCCCATGCCAACGGCAGCTACGCTCGCGAGGGACAGGCGCACTGGGAGCAACAGCGGGACGCCGCCGCCGCCGCCGCCGGCAGCGGCGCGCCCCAGCGGGATGAAGTTGTGAGCGCTGTCACCACCAACCCACTGTTCAACAACCAGTTCATGGGCGTGCTGCAGGTGCGGTAAGGGACGCTGCATGGCCTTGAACCAGGGTGGGGGCTGGAGCAGGCCGGGGGGGCAGGCCCGCCCGCAAGCTGCGCACACAGCACACAGCCTGGTGGCCTCCCCTGCCTCCCGAGGCCTCCGCCGTGTCGTATTCGCCCGCCGCAGAACTCGCTGGCTCGCCAGGGCGTGGACTCCCTGACGAGGGCGCCGCCCACAGAGCCGCGGTGCGCTGGTGCTGCTGCCACCGTTGTGCGCCGCTCCTGCTGCTGCTGTCGCGGCCCCTGCCGCCGCCGCGGCTCCTGCTGCTGTCGCCGCCGAAGCTGCTGCCGCGGCCACTGCTCCAGCTCCTGCAGGGCTTCCGGGCTGCTGCCGCTGCCGCTGCTGCCGCTGCCGGAGCTTTCGTGAATCCTGGTCGATCATGCTGGCCCCCTTCTCCCCTGCCTGCCCCTCCCCACAGCACCTCCGCCACCGAAGACGTCCTGGCTGCCGCCCTGGGTCAAAGCAAGCAGACGCTGCAGCAGCTGCTTGCGTGGCGCGAGCAGGTCGAGAGGCAGATTGCAGCGCAGCAGAAGCAGGTAGGGTTTGCTGCAGGGCGGCGCATTGCATTGCGCCGCCCTCCACAACCCACCAGACCTGCAGGGTGTCGCACCGAGGTGGGGTGGCATGCACGCGAGCATGCACAGCACGCAGGAAGGACGCACGGTGCAGGAGCGGCAGCGTGCGCCGGGCGGGGCGCACGTCGTGAGGTGCAGCGGGAGCAGCGGAGGGGAGCAGCATCAGCGGCTGGGCAGCGCGTGTCGCCAGGGCTGCCCACCCTTGTCCACATCGTCACCCCTGCCCTGGCCTCGACCCTGCATCGCCCACCTCGCACCCCCTCTTGTTGTCTCACCCACCCATAGGCGGATGATTTGCTTTATCCTCCACCGGTCTCTGCTCCCAGCCCCTTTTCGCTGACACACACCCTGGTCCCGTCCCCTCTGCCTTTGCCCTTGCATCTGCAGATCGACCGAATGGAGTTTGCCCTCAACAAGTGCCGGAACGACGCTGCTTACATGCGCGCGCTCAAGGAAATGATGCACCAAGATCTGTAGTGGTCTGCCTGGGGCCCGCCTGGGCCGTGTGCCACAGCCGCTGCGGCAAGGCACGCCAAGCGCACGAGTGCCTGGCAGCCGCCCACCGCAGCAGCAGGGCCTTCGCGATGGACAGCTGCTGCCATTGCGGCAGCCGCCAGGCCGCGTGGCCTGCGTGCAGGGTGCCCGTCCAGGCTGTGCTGCTGCTGCGCGGCAGCCTGGTACCCCCTTGCCCTCGGCTGCACCTGGCCCGGCCTCAGACATGCGGCAGTTTTTGACTAGCGCCCTCGCCGTCGCCCCACACCCGCGCGCCCCCCTGACCCTTCCCAAGACTTCACTCGCGCATGAAACCAACCCGCCCCTTTTGGGCTCGCAGTACACCACGTCTCTATGCTTTAACTTCGGCAGCGCTCGTCCCCTGCGTGCGTTGTTCCTTTGGCTGCCTGCTCGCATGCCCCCACCGAACAGCCTGCGCACCCGCCCACCTCTACTGCTTATGTGCTTCCCCTGCCGATGGTGCAACACCCCGCTTGGCTTGCGCTGCTGCCAGCCTCGCTGCTCGACGTCGCATTGGCGACGGTATGTGAGACTTTCTGGCGTGCCATTCCCAAGGTGCGCACGTGCAGATGCTTGCACAGAAGGCAGTGGTCAGGGTGCCGTCCTTGCAAGCAGAGGTCAGCAAGGGTTGGTTGGCGCCAAGAAAAGAGAGCTGCAGGCTTGCGCCTGGCATAGTACGCTGGTGGGGTCGGTCGACGGAGCACGCAAGGTGTTTGGCGACACCAGGCCAGGCATGCGCTGCCGAGGAGGCGGGCACGCGGGGGGGAGCTCAGCAGCAGGCGCCACCGGGAGCGCCTGCGCCGTCCGCGGGTGCAGCTGTAGGCGCGGGTCCGCAGGCAAAGAGGCCGTAGTGCGTGCTGCGGTCTCCCACGACCTCGAAGTGCCGGCCCAGCCAGCTGTCGCCCACCATGGCCGCTGCAGGAGGGGGAGGGGCCAGCAGGCGACACGTTTCAGCACACATGCACGCAATTCTATGACATGCGCGGTGGGCTGCAAAGCCAGCTGTCGCCAAGTGTAGCGGCGGGGCAGGGGCGGTGGAGGGGAAACAATGCAGGCAGGCAGGGTTGCGACGCGGCGTGCATTGCAACCAGGATGGCAGCTGCCTCGCAGCTACCTGGCAGTTTCCTGGCAGCTGCCTGCGCACCTGAGTTGCCGCACACCTCGTACCACTTGCCGACGTTGAAGGTGTGGTGGTCGTCGAGTTGGTAAGAGTGGGGGTGGCCCGGGATGGTGCCCTGCGGGGAGGCGCGACGCAGGGATGTGACATGCTGCCAGGAAGGCACGCGGAGCGGCACGCCGTGCCAACTATTGGCAGCGATACTGCAACTGCAACTGCGCGCGGCGCTCCTATCACAGCAGACCACAGCAGGCCCGTCACGCGCGCCACCCACCTTGTACTTGCAGGCCTGGCCGTAGTCTTCGCACAGGGTCTCAATCGCGTCGGGCAGCTTGAAGAGGCGGTAGGTGACTGAGTAGAAGCGGGCCTCCCCAAGCAGTGCTTTGAGCTCCTTGTCGCGCACCTGCATGCATGCAGGAACACGAGGGACGTGAGTGGCGTGCAAATGGCGCAGGACTCGGCGCCAGCCGTTGGAGTTTGGCCGAAGTGTGAGGCGCGGACGGGGTGGCAGGTGGGGTGTGAGGCGCAAAAGGGGTGGCAGGTGGGGTGTGAGGCGCAAAGGGGTGGCAGGTGGATGGCAGGTGGGGGTCGGAGGGAGGGGGGAGGGCGGCAGGGCCGGCAGCGCGCGGACCTCAAGCTGCAGCCCAGAGGATGCGACCGTTTGTGTTCGGGGGTGTTTGTGGTGGTGTTTGTGGTGGTGGTGGTGGTGGTGGTGGTGGTGTGTGTGTGGGTGGGTGGGGGGGGGGGGGGGGGGGGGGGGGGGGGGGGGGGCGTGCGTGCATGCGTGCGTGCGTGCGTGCGTGCGTGCGTGCGTGCGTGGGTGGGTGGGTGGGTGGGTGGGTGGGTGCGTGCGTGCATGCGTGCGTGCGTGCGTGTGTGTGTGTGTGGGGGGGGGGGTGCGCTTACGCCCAGGTTCCACACGCAACAGTGCATCGCCCACCCACGTGCCACGCTCGAGTGCACCGCACGCGCGCATGCACACTATGCGTGCCATACCGCATGCGGTCATGCATGCTGGCACCAGCATGCATGCACCGTGCGGCGCTCTGTGCGGGAACACTCCTCGATCTCGGCGCTGCTCAGCGTGCGTGGGTCCAAACGTCAGGCCCGCCTACAGCTACTGCAAGTTCCTCCCCGAAGCACGCACTTTTCCTGGACAGCAGACCCCTGAACATGGTGCAGTGCACCCCACCCACCTCGATCTCAGCGCTGCTCAGCGTGCGTGGGTCCAGAAATCCGACCTGCCGACAGACGGGGAAAGGGGACGGGAAAGCAGTGTTTGGTTGGCTGGTGTGCGGTTGCCGACCGAGCGAATCCAGAGTGCTGCAACAAGCAGGGGGGCGAGCGGCAGGGCGGCAGCCGGCAGGGACGCTGCTGTACGCGCTCCGCCGCCGCATTGGGCGCGCCACCCCACCCCCACCGCCGGTGGCTGCTCCGCTTGCTCACCTGGCCGCACAAGCGGATGAAGTCTTGGATGTACAGCGCGCCGCCCAGGCACTCGCCAAGCAGCACCGGGTGGGTGCGCACCTGAGCTGGGGGCGAGGGGACGAGGGTGGGACATCGCAGGCAGGCAGGCAGGCAGGCAGGTGTCGCGATATGCAGCACGGCAAGCAGCAACCAAAGCGTGCCCCACGCCTGCGCGCCCGCCTCCCTCCTGCAGCTGCTGCACAAGCCCACGACTGACCTCCGTCGGCAAACGACGGTCGCAGTAGACGTCTGGGTTCGGGGAGGGGAGGGGAGGGGAGGGAGGTGCAGGGGCAGAGCGCAGTGAGCGCAGGGCGAAGCACACGTGGCAGCTGCGACGGGAGGCGACTGACAGCCACGGGGGGCTAGCAGGATGGTTGGTGGTGTGGCAGGGCAACACGGCAGCACAAATCAAAGGCAGAGAAGGAGGGAGGGCGAGCCCGCTGGCAGGGAAGCCGGGCAGCGCGACAGCCAGCTGGCCGGGCAGACGCATGACAACCGGCAGGGCGGCACGGCGCAGCAACACCTGCAGCAACAGGCGCAGCAGCCTGGGACGGCCGGAAGTGGTGTGCAGGGACCCTGTTGCTCCGCACGTGCATGGCCGGCGTGTGCATGCCAGGCCGGCGCAGTGCCGGAAGCAGTACATTCCAGGACGGGGCGCCAGCGCAGCACGCAACTCCCTTTGGGTTGTGCCGCAGTCCACACGCAGAGGAGGGGCACTGCCTGCCCCCCCTGCAAGCTGCCCTCAGCAAGCAGTCCCCCAGCATGCAGCGCACGCGCAAACCACCACCAAGCCGGGACAGCAGGCCGTGCCTGAGAAGTACATTTCTCCCCCAGGCGCCAACACTCGGTACGCCTCCCGCAGCACGGCGGCCTTGTCGGGCGACAGGTTGATCTGAGGGAGGGGGAGGCGGGGGGAGCGACGGGCGGGGTGAGGTGCGGCAGCGGATGGACGGCAAGCGAGAGTGGAGAGGAGAGGTGCCGAGCGGCAGGCGCAGGCGCAGCCGCAGGCGGCGCAGCAGCAGCAGCAGCAGCAGCCTTGTAGGCGGGGGACAGGTCGGCCAAGGCTTGGGATAAAACGGTTCCAGATGTTCAAGCTCCCAACCCAGACAAAACAAGCATTTGCAGCGGGCTGCCCGCCACACGCAGCGAGGGCAGCATCGAGGGCGGCGGCGGCAGCGGCGGCAACGGCAGCAGCAGAAGCGACGGCTGCTGCAGCAGCAAAGCTAGGCACACCACGCAGTTGGAGATGATGAGGTCGACTGAGGCGTCGGCAATGCCTGCTGCTGCCAAGTCCTCTATCGTGCCCTCGACAAACCGCATGTTGGGTGAAGCGTAGCCCAGGGTCTACAGCGCAGCACAAGGGAGACAGGGGGGAGGGTATAGGGAGGGACAGGTGAGAAACGTGAGCTGGTAAATGTAATGCAGCAGGGGTTTGCTGTCTCGCCACGCCACCCTTCTGCAGTGCGCTGCGTTGGGTGCGCCCTGCACTCCGACAACAACCAAAAAATCTGTGCAGCCGACGCTGCATCCTGGTGCATCCCCACCTTGGTGCAATACTCGTCAGCGTGCTTGCGCGCCACCTCAAGCTGCGCCAGCGTCATGTCGATGCCCGTCACGCTGCCCTGCTGCCCCACCAGCGCAGAGCACACGTAGCAGTCTGCAGCGGTGAGCAGGAAAAGCCAGCAGGGGGGAGTGAGCATGCGGCAGCGGACACGACACCACAACAGTGTTGGCATGATACGACATGCACACGGCAGACCACAACAGGCACGCCATGAGGCAGCGCACTTCCAGAGCCAGCAGCAGCAGCAGCAGCAGCACCCACCGCGCCCGCTGCCGCTGCCGAGGTCGAGCACCCTGCAGACCAAAAACAATCATTAGGAAAGTCAATCAATCAGCCAAACAATCAATTAAACATTAGATCAATGAAACAGAGGAATGGCTGGGGTCGAGGCGCGGATGGTCGAGGGCACCGGCAGAGCGGCGGCCTGGCAGCCGCCGCTGCCGAGGCAGCCCTGCACACGCACGCCTTGCGCCCCACCCTGCAGCCGCAGCCACCCCCCAGCCTGACTCACCGCAGGCCATCGATGCCCATCGGGAAGGGGCTGCCGCACCCATAATACTTTGCCTTCACTTCCTCAGGCACCTGCAATCAGATTTTGACAGCCATCAGACCAGCAGAAAACAAATACACACAGCCTGCAGCAGCGCAGCAGCATGCGGCACGCAAACATCACGAACACAACCACACGCAGAGACAGGACAAGCATGCTCACATGTCGCACACCAACGCATGGCGGCAGCGCAGCACACCACAGCAAGCAGGGCACTCGCATTGCTTCTGCCACAGCCAGTTTCACTTCTTGCGGACCGTTGGAACAACGAGCACAGAGAAGGACCTGCCCTCACCTTTTTCAGAGCATCGCGCACCAGCGGCGGCGGTGCGCCGGTGGTGCAGCAGGCAGAGGTTTTGAGGTCGTCGCTCGTGGTGAGCACCTGGCGAGCAGGGAGGTGTGGCAAGGCAGCACTCTGATGCGTGTCGCATCGCTCTCGCGCCAACCTCTCCCACCCCAGTCAGCACCCCCCCACAAGCCTCGCACACTCTCCCCACTAACCCACCCTCAATTACCCTGCAGCTCATGCTCCCTAGCTCTACACCTGCAGCACGCACCTCGCCGTAATACTCCTTCACACTGTCGCGCACTGCCTGCGCATCCTCGCCAAGCTGCCGCGCAGTCAGCAGCTCCTGGATGCCGCTGGGCGCGGCAGCGGCGGCTCTGCGACAGAACAGCCAGAGGACGGCAGTGTAGAGCGGTGGGAAGCGGCAGCAGGGCAGGGCAGGGCTCTGCGACAAGAGAGCCAGAGAGAGCAGGGAAGCGGCGAGGGCGGCGGCGGCGACGGCGGCGACGGCGGCAGTGCAGGTCAAGCATCAGGCAGTGGGGTCACTCCCTGAAGTCCCAAATTACCGCAGACCACTCCACTCACCCGTTGGCGGCTTTGGGCCCACAGCACGACATGAGACGGCGAGCGGGGAAGCTGGGGGAGGGCGGGGAGCGGCCAGCAGCAGCCAACCGGGCGTGCATCGACCTCCTGCGCGACAGGCGGCTGCAGGCGAGCAGTTGCCGGTCGTGAGGCGAACTGGCGCTTTGCGTACTCTGCGCCAAGCGCGGTGTTTGATTGAGTGCAAACCCTGATCGAAACGACAATTTGTAGCACAGCGCCGCCGCACCAGCCGAAAGTGTGGCCGCATCACGACGCCGCCCGCCCTTTGCGCCGGCAGCCACACCGACAGCGCATCGGGATGCCAAGCTGTGTTTCCCCAGTGGCAGGGTTGCCAGTGTGCGGCTGCTTTGTCTCAAAAACAGGGAGCCGCAGAAAGCAGCGCTGGCCCTCCCCTAGCAACGCCTGCTCGCGTCCCGTCGCACAATTACCAAAACTCACAGCCTGGAGGGCAGCGCCGCCTTCAGACGCGCCATGCAAGGCCCGGTGATCCAGGGCACCATCAGCGGCAGTAAGGTTGCCGGGTTGCTGTGGTGCTGCACTCACTGCTGCCAGTCAAAGTTGTGCTGCTGGCAGTGGTAGCGCAAGCTCTCTACCCATGTCACTGCTGCTGCGCGTATCGACTGGCACAAGGTCAGCAGTGCTGACCAGCAAGGACGCCCGTGCGCTGGCCCGCCGCGTGCGTGCCGCAGGGAAGCGCGAACCGGTGCTCCCTAGCCGCAGGGGGCAGCGAGCGACCACACATAAGACTGGCCGGCTTCTCGTTGGCCGGAGGGGTGGCATTTCTGGTACATGACCAGCAGGCGGGAGAAGCGACGGTATGACAGTCAGGGTTGCATTGATCCCGGGAACCCCAGGACCTGGTAAGGTGTAAAGGGTGCGGGCATCCGTGTGTGGGCGGCTAGTAAGCTGCGGTCTTGTTCTTGCTTTGACGCAGGGCCGCACACGGCGACAGACCAGCGCAGCAGCTTCTGTTCACGGCTGCATCCCTTGTGTGTCCCCCCTCTGCAGGCCCAAGCCGCTGTTCGACCCCACCCACGTGCACCCGCTCACTTCCCACTGCACCAGCCGGTGCACGGGAACCTCCAGCATCGCCGACGGCTCCTTGACAGCCAAGCTGCGCTCGGAGTGCGCCCCCGCAGCCCCGTGCACGAACGTCACCGGCGAGGCCTGCGCCTGGACCGCACACGTCGTCAACATGCACGGTCAGCGCATGCCCCCCAGCAGCACCACCCCCATTTACCCAGGCTGGCTGTGGACGCTGCCGGCGCACGACCCGCTGCCTGCTCCCTTGTGACCGACCGACTGGTGCAGCACCGCTGCCCCTCGTGAGTTCAGGATGACTTGAACGCGGGCGGGCCCGCCGTGCAGCGCGTGGATACGCAGGCAGGGCTTGCCCCGCACGTTTTGCCGTCTGTGCAGCGCGTGGTGGCTTGGTGCCGCTGCGACGGCGACGCTCCAGCAATGGTTGGCAGGGCGACGGCTCGGTGCCGGCCCGTGCTGCTGCACACCGTGATCCTGCTGGTGCTCCCCACAGCCTTGCATCAGTGCTGTACTGGTGCCGAGGCCCGGGAGTGAGGTCCAAGCACATGTGCAAGTGCACGCCGCCAGCAGCAGCTGGGGTATATGTCTGTATTTTGTAAACCGGCGCCCGAGAGCTTGGCCGCAGCTAGTCCGGGCTGGGGCACAACTTCTCCAACGCCAGCACCAGCGTGGCAAGGCAGCGGGATTGGCACCCGCCAGAGGTGCCGCATTGCGCAATTCCTGGGCTTCCCCCGTTGAGGGCAGCACCTGGAGGGATTCCACGGCTCCAGCGGCGCGCTAAGCCTCGCCCGCCCCAGCTCTCCTGCCCCTGAAGCCAACAAGCGGTTGCAAGCACTTGCTCTCGCACTCGGCTCGCGCTATCTCGCTCACACTCAGATCCACGGCGGACAAAGACGCAACCAGCCTCCCGAGGCGACATGCAGGGGCGACCAGCCTCCAGAGGGCTCCAGGCCTCCCGTGGCGGAAGGCGCCTCGGTCGCTCACGGTCGCAGATGGCAGAGGTGGTGCCGAGAATCAGCCGCACCACCAGCAGGTCCGCGACAGGGCAGGCTGAGGAGGAGCCATGGGCGCGAAGCGTTGTTGACGGGCGGCACGGGTGACGCCCACTACCACCTGCAACCGCCCTTACAAGCCCGTGCAACCCTTCTGCGCCTCTCTCCGCCCTGCCCTACAGGTGGCGCATGCTGCTAGACCCTGAGGGCACCACCACCGCTGAGCGCCGCCACTGGGGCTCGATGACGGCGCCCGCCGACGACTCAGCGATCGAGGTGGCGCGGCAGTCGGCAGAGGCCGCCTTCTCGCGGCCCACCTACACCTACATCCCCGTCGCAGAGCCTTACGAAAAGGTGCGCTTGCAGCGGGTGCCTGTGCTGCGTGCGGCAGGGGGCTGCGGCACCAGGTCCTACCCGCTTCCATGCGCACGCGCACACGCCCTCCCCGCCGCTGCTGCCCCCCGCCCACGTGCAGGACCCGATGGCGCGCGTGCGCCAGCGGCTGGCCATCATAGACGAGGAGCTCAGCTCCATCACGGAGGCAGAGTTCCGCAGCAGCCTGGCCGGCGAGAGCCTGCCGCCGTCGCCGCGCCCAGAGCCGCTGGAGCACCTGAAGGAGATGCTGAAGGGCATTTTGGGGGGGCCGAAGAAAGACAAGGTAGGCGCGCCTGGGCGCGCGGCGCCAGTTGGACAGCGCAAGCGCGTGCGCTGGTGTGAGGAGCGCTGAACGGCAAGCTGCCTTCTGCTTCCAAACAGGCCCCATCCTCCGACCGATTGTTCTGCAGGTCAAGAAGTCCTTGCAGCAGCAGCTGGCAGCGGTGGCAGTGGCGGAGCCAGAGGCGCCGCCCGCGCCGTCGCCGTCGCCGCCGCCGCCCCCCGCCCCGCCCGCGCACCACCACCACCACCAGCAGGCAGACGCGGCGGCGGCACGCCCCCGCGAGCTGAAGCGCGGCAACCGGCCAGAGGGCACCGGCCACGAAATCATGTTGCAGGTGGGGTGCGACAGGTTGGGCCGAGGGGCAGGAGGACGAGGAGCACAGCGTGCACGTGAGAGCAGCCAGAACGCCTCCTGCTCTGCTTGCCGCCGGGTCCTGGCCGCCTGACGCCTCCCACCCCGACCCTTATATGTATCCCCGTGCAGGGCTTCAACTGGGAGAGGTGCGCGGCAGGGGTGCACAGGAGTGACACCAGGGGCCGGGGTGAACAGGAGTGACACTAAGGCAGGGGTGGCGGCAGGAGTGACTAAGGCAGGGGTGCACAGGAGTGACACCAGGGGGCGGGTGGGCAGGCGTTGGGCAGCGCAGCAGCGCCCTGGTCCCGCTGCACACGTGGCTTCACTACCGCGCCCTCCCCGACTGCCGTTCCCGACCGCAGCTGGAAGCACCACGGAGGCTGGTTCCAGCACATGGCGGGGCAGGCTCAGGAGCTTGCAGCCATGGGGTTCACCACCGTCTGGCTGCCGCCCTTCACTGGTGGGTGCCCCGCTTCGTGCTGCTGCTGCTGATGTGGTTGCCGGTCCAGCTGCTGTTGACCCCGTCGACGCTGCTGCTGCCCAGCATGCTGCATGGAGGAACATGCTGAGCATGGCAAGTGTGTGCGGCCCCAACACGCACGATGTGTGCTCGCGACGGAGCCCAAGCGGCGGCGGCAGCCGCACACGCGCATCGCCAGCTTTGCCCATGTTCCACCGACCCACCGTGTTCTGCCTGCTGCTGCAGACTCTGTGTCGGAGCAGGGCTACATGCCACGTGACCTGTACAATCTCAATTCCCGCTACGGCTCTGAGGGCGACCTCATACAGTGAGTGCCAGCATGCCGCTCTCGCCTCTGCTGCTTTTTCCGCCACCGCTGCTGCTTACCGGGGCAGCATGCTGGCTAGCTTTCACGCTGTCCTTCAGTTCCGCATCAGCAAGCCTGATCACACGGGACTGCTAATCGCTGCTTTGATAAAGAGCTGCGCCGCCGCGGCTGCGCCACCCCCCGCCTAGCCCCCAACCCTGTACTTCCGTCTCGCCCCTGCCCCCCCACCCGCCCGTCTGCAGCTGCGTGCGCACGCTGCAGGCGCGGGGTATCAAGGTGCTGGGCGACGCCGTGCTGAACCACCGCTGCGCCACACACCAGGGAGACGGCGGCATTTGGAACCGGTTTGGCGGCAAACTTGCCTGGGACAACCGCGCGATCGTGGGTGCGTGCCGGGGCTTGCCAGGAGGGCCGCAAGTGTTGAGGCAGGATTTGCGGCGGCGTGGCGGCTGGCAGCGGGCAGGGGTGCCGCCACCCGCCAGCCCTGCCTGCTCGCCTGTCCTCCTCCTGCCCGCCAGGCGACGCAACCGGGTGCGCTGGCCGTGGCTGCCTTCCACTCGGAAGGCACGCTGCGGCGGTCGCTGCCTGCCCGCACGCCCATCCAACCTCCCTCCCCGCTGCCCGCCCTGCCGCCCTCGCCAGGCGACCAGGCCGAGTATGGTGGCCGCGGCAACCTTTCTTCCGGAGAATTCTTCGGCGCGGCGCCCAACATTGATCACTCCCAGGACTTTGTGAAGCGCGACCTCAGCGAGTGGCTGGTCTGGCTGCGGCAGCACGTGGGCTTCGACGGCTGGCGGTGCGTCAGGCTGCTGCCGCCGCCGCCGCCGCCTGTGCCTGCTGCTGCGCTGTCGACGCCGCCGTGCATCGCCGCCGCCACGCCCCTCTCATGCCCGGCCGTGCCCAGAACGGCGTTCGCATGCACTACATTGACCTCCTTGCCTTCCTTTGTGTTCCTTTTGACGTGCGCAGGCTGGATTTTGTCAAGGGCTTCCACGGCAGCCACGTCAAGGACTACTTGGAGGCCTCCTGCCCCGAGTTTGTCGTGGGTGAGCGCCCGCCCACGTGCGTGTGTGCCAAGAGTCGGATGTCAGTGGCCCTTTCCGCCTACCTCCCCACTCATTTACCCACCGTTTCCATGCACCCTTCCGCCGCCACAGGAGAGTACTGGGACAGCCTTGCCTACGGGTTTGATGGCACCCCAGCGCACAACCAGGACGCGCACCGCCAGCGCACCGTCAACTGGATCGAGGCGGCGGGAGGGCTTGCAACTGCCTTTGGTAGGTGCCGGGAAGCTAGGCGCGGGTCGGTTGCGGTGCAAGTGCACTCAAGCTGCTTTGTGCGTCGCCCCCGCACCCCCACCATTGCTGCACCACCACTGCTGACCCTGCCTGCCTAGCCCCCCTGCACGCTCATGCCTGTGCGCGTTCCCGTCCACCAACCGTGCACCTCTGCATCCCCTTTCCATCCACAGACATCACCACCAAGGGCATCCTGCACGCCGCCTTCGAGCGCTGCGAGTACTGGCGGCTGAGCGACGCCGCCGGCAAGCCGCCGGGCCTCATGGGCTGGTGGCCCTCGCGCGCCGTCACCTTCCTCGAGAACCACGACACCGGCTCGACGCAGGTGGGGCCGCAGCTGCTGCTGCCTGCTGCCGCTGCTGTGGGTGGGGGCAGCAACTGGCTGGGCAGCCGAGGCCGGAACGCTGAGACACTCGCCTCCTCCGCTCGCTCCTCGGGTGGCGCTGCTTCGTCGACGTCTGCCGGTGGCCGTTGCTCTCCCGCCGCGCAGGGCCACTGGTGCTTCCCTCACCACGCTTTGGAGCAAGGCTATGCCTACCTGCTGACTCATCCCGGCACGCCCACTGGTGCGCGCCCCGAAGCATGCCTGCCAGCGACCAAGGCGCCGCCGGCGGGGCCGCCTGCCGGCCCTGGCACCGCGCCGCAGCGGCGGTTGCTTCCCCGTTGCCTCCCCCGGGTTCCTGATCTTGCCCCAATCACCGCAAAGGCCTTCGTGAGATAGTTTAATCGGTTGTTGTCTGACGATACCTTTCTTTGACGGGCTCCCCAACCCTTTGCTCCCCAACCAACCACCCGCAGTCTTCTACGACCACCTGCACGACAACAGCGCGCCCAACCTGCGCCACGCCATCACACGCCTCATCCAGCTGCGCACCCGCAACGGCATCAACTGCCGCTCGACGGTGGGTGCGCGCCTGGGGTTTGCAGGCGTGCACGTGCTGCCCTGCGGCTGCTGCGGCGTGCCACACTTGCATGCCCCGCAGCCCTCTGCTGCCAGCGCTGTTCCGCAGCACCGGCGTCACAAGCAACGCGGTGTGTGTGCCGACCGTGCGTCTGACAGCTGGCGACCGCCTCCATGGCTCTCTCTCACTGTGCAGGTCAAGATTGTGTGCGCACAGCGCGACGTGTACGCCGCGGAGATCGACGACAAGGTGAGGGTGGGCGACAGCTGCGCGCCAGGCCGCCGTGTGCCGCCCACCCGCCGCCGCCTCCTCGTTCGCCCGCATCTCTCCGTGCTGGCTGACCCTGCCTGAAGTCACGCATCTGTCCGTTGACCAAACGCGCTGCATGTGGGCGGTGGTCCTGCGGGGAGCGACCAGGCAGAGAGGTAACTCAAGTCGCTGCGCGTCCTTGCCGCCCTGCGTGCCATACCCGACCCCCTGAGCCCCCTGTCTGCTTGCTCGCGCCCTCTATCTCTGCAGGTCGTCGTGCAGCTGGGGCCGGGCGATTTCGTTCTCGAGGGGGCGGTGGAGGAGGCGCACCGCTATCAGCCTGGTAAGCACAAGCTCGTCTGGTGCCGGGTGGAGCTGTGCCGGGCGGGCTGCTGCCGCACGTGCGCCAAACAGCCAAGCTACTTGTGCGAGAAGCACAACGGCGGAGGCCGCCAGGGCGTGCAGCTGAACTGTGCGGCACCGCTCGCTGCGCTGCCTCCGACTGCCGCCGCTTGTCCCTTGTGCCCCTGCAGTGGACGCTGGCCACTGCTGGACCGTGTGGGAGAAGAAGCATTGAGGTGGCGCAGCGTGCCCTGCCCCGGGCCATTGGCTGCGGCCACACCCAGGCACAACATCCGCCTGCCCACCGGCTGCCCCCTGCGACCAAGCACAGCACCAGAGAAGACAACTTTCATCGAACAGCTGTTAGGTGATTCAACCCTGCCGCCGGGCAGCCACGACTGCTGGCCCGGCGGCAGCCTCAGCAGCAGCAGCAGCAGCAGCCCTCAGCAGCAGCAGCACTGCCCCCATTGTTGCGCCCCGGCCGCGGGCCAGCAGGCGCCGCGGCCGGGTGCCTCGTCCCATTAGGGCACCTATTGAATTCCGTTGTGGAAGGAGCATGGCTCCCCTCTGCACCCCACCCACCCACCCAAACACCCACCCCTGCGCATTTCCCCTGCACCCCACTCCCCCGCACCTATGTGCACAGTTCCCCCCGGGTTTTTCCAACCCCTCCCCGCCCTTTCAGTTTTGCGGTTTGGAGCCCGTTCTCGCTTCCCTCCCCCTCTTTGTGACTCTTGCGGCTGGCAAGCCTCGCGTCCTGCTCGCCGCTGGCACTACTCCCACCCCACCCACCCACCCAGCCTCCTTCCAAGGCAGGCACTGCATTGGTGTCCCTTGTGTTTTTTCTTTCGTTCCAGTCGTCCCTCCCTCCCGTTTCGTTCCCTTAAGTTGCTGTGCTCGTTTCATTCCCTTTCAACCCCCCTCCCTCCACGAGAATCGCAAACAAGCGACGAAAGTTGTACTACCTATGAACGCCGTCCCCCAGTCCCCCCCTCTGGAGAAACCAATCTTGCTGTTTACTCTAGCGCCCCACGTCCCTCCCGTCCCTCCCCGCCCTCTCGTACCTACCTAAGGCTCCTGCCGTCGTCGTGCCGCGCGTTTTCCACGTCTCCAACGCCCAGGTCTCAACGTCCCACCCACCCACCCACCCACCCCACCGGTCACCTTGTTGCGCACACATGCATGCATGCATCCCCTTTGTACTGCCGCCACCGCCCCCTCTCTACCTACCTACGCCGCCCGCCTGTAACCTGCATTGCATCACGCGTCGGTGGGGGCCGAGCACCAAACCCAGCTAACGAGCAACATGACCCTCGCCACACGATGACGTCAGCGACGGCGGCGGCAGCACGAGTCGGCAGCCCGCGTGTAGTAACGTTTGGACGCAGCCATTCGCGCACCGCGCCCATCTGCAGACAGGCGACCTCAGCGCTCTGGCCGCGGAGCAGCCCTGCGAAGCACTCGCGAGGCTCGCCTGACGGAGAGGCTTTGCCGACCTCGCGCAATGGAGCAGCAGGCTGACAAGGCGAGACATGCGATCGGATGGCTGCGTTCCCGGGGCGCTCAACAAGCGCTCACCGCCGGTCGCCACCACGCGCCGTTACCGCCCTCCCCTGCTGCAGTTTCGCCAGCAGAAGAAGCACAACAGCCTGCTGTTGGTGGCGGCTTCTCGCGGGTACCTTGCAGATGTAAGCGGGGGTCTGAGGGTGTCCAGAGTGCAGCACCTGCCGTGGCGGGCTGCCGCGCACGTGCATGCCAGCTGCCGACGCCGTGTGCACCACTCCCGCTACGCTGCCCGCCTCCCCCCTCTGTTAGGCCGAGGCTTTGGTTGAGCTGGGTGCCGAGCTGGGATGCAAGGACAAGAAGGGGCGCAGCCCGCTGCATTTCGCTGCGGCACGCGGCCGCACAGAGGTGGCTCGCTTCCTCTTGTCGCGTGGTGCTGAGGTGGACGCAGAAACGCCTGGTGGGTGGGGCAGGTGCTGCGCTAGGAGGCTGCTGTAAGCAGTGACAGGCCGCGCTGCAGGCTGTACCCGTGGCGGGGCGGACTAAGCAGAGTGGCTTCCGCCTGCGCTTGCTGCATGCTTGGCGCCGTGCCGCATGCGCTCGAGGATGCGCGGCCGCTCTGCACGCCCACACGTGCAGATGGGAGGACGCCGCTGCATTTGGCTGCACTGGACGGCCATGCCGAGACGGCCACACTGCTGCTGCAGGTGCAGCACGGCTGCAGCACGCCGACGGCACCATGCCAGCACTGCATGCTTGCGCTTGTTGACGCGACAGCAAGCCTGGCTTCGGAAGCAGAGTGCCGGCTTCCCTCTGCATGCCACACGCGCTCCTCTCTTGCCACACGCGGTCCCTCTTTGCCGCAGAAAGGTGCGTGGGCAGAGGCTTACGACTCCCAAGACAACACGCCGCTGCACCTGGCCGCCGGGTGGGTGGGCAACCCGCGGCGGTGCAGCTGCATGGGGCCGTCGCCGCAGGGGTGCAGGCCTGCTGCGGGCGTGGGGCTGATCACTGCTGTATGCGTTGCCGTGCTCTGCCCGCTTTGCATTGCTCCCAGGTGCCAGAACGCACCGGTCTCACAACTTCGTGCCTCCTCCCCTGCAGCACTGGCTAATTATTGGTGTGTTGCGGTAGCCTGATGCCGCCATTCTTTTAGCTCGCAGGCCACCCTTGCCTTCCTCTGCTGCAGCGCTGGCCACACCGGTGCGATGGAAGTTTTGGCGCGGCACGGTGCCAAGGCCAGCCTGTGCAACAAGCAGGGGCTGACGCCCATGGGCTGCGCGCTGCTAGGGGGCCACATGGCTGCAGCCAAGCTGCTGCAGGGGTGAGGCCGACAAACGGGAGGGCGAGGGTGGCGAGACGCGGCAAACATTGGTAGGCTACGTGCTGACGAGGGACCAGATGCCTGCAGCCAAGATGCTGCAGGGACGAGGAGGGGAGCTGCGACGCAGCTGGCGGTGGCGACAAGAAGGGCAGCGCATGGCAGCCGATCGGGGGGCGGCTTGTGCTGACGCATCCACCATGCTTGCCCACGCTCTCTCCCAAGCCAGCCGTCACTCGACTCTCTGCACGTTTTGCACATGCTGTGCAGGTGGGGTGCCTCCCTGCTTGAACGGCCGCACGGCTACGGCCTGCTGCACCTGGCAGCTGGCCTGGCCCAGCCTGCCTCGCTGACGTTCCTCCTCGACGGCGGCGCCGATGCCAACGGTGCGGCGGGGCTGCGTGCCAGGGGTTGGACGGGGGGCAGCAAGCGAGCGTAGCTTTATGTGAAGCTAACAGGCAGGAGGCTTTTGGTGTTTTCAGCGTGCAGGTCGCTGATGTTGCGCCCAGGCGCGTTCAGCGTGCAGGGACTCACGCCTTGCCCGCCCTCCTCCATTGCCCCCTCCCACAGATTGCAGCAACCCAGAAGGAGCCACCCCCCTGCATAGCGCCGCTCTGGGTGGCTGCGCGCGATGCGCCGAGCTGCTGCTGCGGGCGGGAGCTGACCGGGGGCTGGCAGATGCTGACGGACGCGTGCCTGCCGACCTGGCCCCTCCAGAGGTGAGCTGCCGGCTGCACGACGACGGGTGAACCTCGGCGGTTTGCGTTGCTGCCTGCAGGCCTGTGCCTTGCGTCTGGCTGCTGGGAAGTTCCTTGTCGGCCCTGCCAAGCTTCAGCATCATGCTCCTGCCTCCTGCCTCACGCAGGACGCCCATCTGCGCGAGCTGCTGGCGCCTGAGGCGGCGCATGCCAAAGTGCGTGCACAGCGCAGCGCGGCGCGCGGCAGCGAGGCGCCGGCGGCCCCGCTGTCGCCACATGAGCAGTTCCAGGCACTGCCCGAGGTAGGCACTGCGCGCCGGGCGCGAGGGCAGGGCTGTTGGCTGCTTGCATGCCCTGGTATCGTTGTGGCCCCACCCTGCTCCCCAGCAGCGTTCCGCAGCTCTCATTGCAGACCCGCCAGCCCTCTGCCCCGCTTCGTTGCCCACGGTTCACGGTGCAGGCCGAGCGCCGCAGCAAGGTGGAGCGCTGGGCGCTGCTGGATGCGGCCGACCTGGCGGCGGCGCTGGCGCAGTACCCGACAGATGCAGGTGGGTCGGTGCTAGCGGAGTGGGGTTGGCACTGCTGCGCCATCCATGCGCAGGCATGAAACAACACGCTCTGCTTCGTGCCTGCAGCCTGCAGGCAAGGCGGTGGCGGCTGCCCCGCCCAACCTCTTGCCTCTCCTCGTGCCCGCTGCAGCTGTGCGGGCGGCGGCGAGCGCGCTGTCTGGAGGACTCTCATCGGGCGATACTGCTGATTCTGCCCCACCCCGCCTGACCAACCTTCTCGCCTTGCTGCCACTCTGTGCCTGCTGCAGCCGCCGAGGCGTCGGCGCGCGTGACCGCGCTGCAGGCCACCCGCAAGCTGCTGAACATCCACAAGGCGCTGGCGGCGCTGCATGCTGATGACGACTTTCAGGGGGACATTCCGCAGGTGCCGGGGGCGTACAGCTGCAGCGGAGGGGAGGGCAGGTGCAGCAGCGCACGCCTCCCGCGCGTGGGCACAGCAGATGTGCAGCTGAGGTGCAGGGCTTGTGCGCGTACTGCCGCACGGCTAGCTGCTGGTCCCCCGCCACCGGCACGCCTGCCTGCCCCTGCAGCCGCACACGCACAATGTGGTTGATGCTCCCCACCGCCCAACCGCGCACACTTGCTTGCTTGCCTGCCCCTGCAGCCACACGTGCGCGCTGCGATTGACGCCATTCGAGCCGACACAAGCCTGTACGAGAGGCATGCAGCCGATCCAGTTGTGCTCGGCGTGCTGCAGGTGCGGCTTGCGTGCCTGTGGGCAGGACAGCGGTGTGTGCTAGGCCGTCGCAGGCGTGGACATATGCGTTTAGGCGCGCAGCGTTCGCAGCAGCACCAGCAGTGTTGACAGCATCGAGGTGCAGGGTTCAACCATGCATCGCGCTGCCTTGCCGCCCCATCTGCTGCCGCAGAAGATGCGCCGCCTGCACAGCGTGGCGCAGGCCAACGGGCAGCGCACTGTCAGCATCGACGACATGATTGCACAGGTACCAGCTTTTTTTGCCGCACTTTCAGCAGAGAGGCTTGTGTCCTTGCGCTTATTAGGACAGGGAGTCAGGCCAGCAATGGGAAGTGCATCGCCCGACTTGGAGGTTCTGGCAGCACAGATGTGGCGAGGAGGATGGTTCGGCTCGGTACTGGTCAGGCAGTTTGTTTGTGCAGGCAGCATTGTTGTTGATCGCCAGCACAGCAGCAACATCGCGTGCTTTGCGATGTCTGCAGTACGGCACGCTTGCTTTGCGCAGCAGAGCAAGACGTGCCAGCTGCTGAGCACATGCACTAACGTGTGCTGCCTTGTATGAGTCTGCCACCCTGCAGGCCGGGCAGGCGGAGAAGGATGCCGAGCGCCAGCTGGCCATCGAGGCCACCTGCACTGCGCACGTGGCTGCTGCGGCGGCAGCAGCAGCAGCCAGCGCGCCTGCGGGGGCAGCCAAGGAGGCCGCACACGCGGCGTATGTTGCAGCCCTGCAGGCAGCGAAGGCGGCAGCGCCTTCGGGCAGCAAAGCTGGGAGCAGCGGAGGAAGCTCGTCAGCTGCTGGCGGTGGCCCCGCAGCATCCACGCTGCGCCAACGGCTGGCAGGCGGCAGGGCAGGCGGGGGCGCCGGCGCCCGCGCCGAGGCGGCTGCAGCTGAGGCGCAAGTGGCGGAGGGCCAGGCTGGAGACGACGACCCCGATCTGCCTCAGTGGCTACGGGGGGGCTTCAGCTGGAAGGTGGGCTGCCTGCGGGGGAGTGGTGGGACGCTGCACCGCTGGCCACCTGCCTGCAGCTGCTGCAACTTGTGCCCGGTCAGCCGGGCCATGTGCTGCCTGATGCGTCGTGTGCCCCCCTTCTTCGCCTGCCCCTGCAGAAAGTGTGGGCCGAGTTTTCGAGGCAGACCAAGATGGCACTCGCCATGCTGGCCGCTTTCATGCTGCTGTCGTGGGCGGTGCGGCGGCGGCCGCCGTGGCAGTTTTGAAGCAGCGGAGCAGCTGGCGGCTGTGGGCGTCGAGGTGGCCATGGCCCCCGCGGCAGCGGCGTGCACAATGCAGCCGTGCTGAGGCAGCCATGGGGCAGGCCATGGACTGGCACCTGCGCAATACGGCGTTCGACACTGTAACATCACTCGGGGCGGCTGTGACGAAGAGAAATGGGCTGGGAGCTCACCACAGGGTGCATTGTGCACGGCGAGGGGGGCCGTCGGCGGCCGGTGGCGGGGGCGATGTCTCTCGCACCCGCTTGATCGCTCAATCCAGCTGGATCGTTATATCAAAGCTGGTGCACCCTCTCTTTGTAACCTTTCAAGCAGACAGCACCGCCAGCCCCCTGGAGAGAGGCCCGGAAGTGACGAGGGGGTCTCCCCGGCCCGCTGGGCGGCCTGTGCGGATTACAGCGAGGCCATAAACTCGCGCCGCGCCGGGCCGGGCGCACCACCGCCGCGCTCTGAGGCACCTGGCGGCGGAGCGCCGGCGTCGTTACCGCAGCCATCGCCGGCGGCGGCACGACGCGCTCTGACAACGCCTCGCGCAAGCGGCCAGTTCTCCCAACAAGCAAGCCTATTTGAGAACAACTTCCATGGAGGCGCCGTCCCCGCCAGGCTCCGCACAGCGCCTGCGTGTCCTCTCCTTCAACGTCAATGGCCTACGGGCCTGCCTGAAGCGTCTGCATGTCTCCATCTCGCAGCTGCTGGGCCTGCTCAATGCAGGTGGGATGCTCTCTTGCACACTAGGGGGGCCGGTCGACTGGTGGTGGTAGCCAGGACAACGCCTCTAGCCTGCCAACACCTTACCGGCCACTGCCTGCCGCCTTCTGCCCGCCAGCCAGCCTGCCGGATGGGCGTGCTGCAGCTGCTAGCCGGCAGCCACCTGCAGCTTGCTGTGATGGTCCATTGTAGATCATCGCTAGGTGTCACGTGGAGAGACACAGCAACATCTGCATTTACCTTCCCCTTGTGCAGATGTGGTCTGCTTCCAAGAAACAAAACTGCGACGTGGAGACCTTGACGCCGAGCTGTGCTGCGTGGACGGCTGGTGTGTGCAGCATGTGCCCGTGCATGCCTGCATCGGGCGGGAGCTGTGCTGCCTGCCAGGGCAGCGACGCTGCTTGACTGCAGTCCCACGCCTCTCCCTCATCCCTGCTGCTTCCCTCCACCCCCACAGGGTGTCGTTCTTCTGCTGCGACACCACAAGCGCCACGGGGTACAGCGGCACTGCCACGTACTGCCGCGCTGTCGCCGCGATGCCTTTTGACGCGCAGCTGGGCTTCACAGGCTGTGCGCCGCTGGCAGCAGGCAGCGCAGGTGCGCCTGGTCTGCGCTGTGGCTTGGAATTGCACCCTGGCAGCCACACAAGGCATGCCTGGTTCTAGGACCTGCAAGAAGGAGGAGGGAGGCATTTCCACCTATTGGATGGATGCACGCTGTTCTCCTGCCACCGGCTGCTGCAGGCGGCGCCGGTGCTGCGGCGGCGGCAGCGGCGAGCGTGGCCCCCCACCCAGCCCTGGCAGACCGCTTCAGTGTGGAAGAGCTGACGGTGAGGGAGAGCGGTGAGGGAGAGGGCAACCTGGCTGGCTGGCCAAGCAGCGTGCTTGTTGCCGTGCCTTTCCTCACTGCCTGTCAAAGCATTCCCACGCCCATCGTTGGGCCCCTTCATGCGCCCCTGCGCAGGAACTGGACGCAGAGGGGCGCATCTGCGTCACTGACCACGGCTCGCTCGTGCTCTTCAACATTTACGGTGCGCCCCAACACCGCGCATGTTCTCATTGCAGTCCATTGCAGGAGGCAGGAGCTATTCACATATTCATCGTTTCCCTGCACATTGTTCTTGACTTTTGTTTGCCTGTGTTTGCCTGCAATCACCAGTGAACGCCTGCCGGCCGAGCACGACCCAAGCAAGCATCACCCACGTGTCTGCCACTCATGCGCAGGCCCTGCAATCACCAGTGGAGACGAAGAGCGAGCGGGCGAGCGGCTGCGCTACAAAATGCGGTTCTATGAGGTGCCGGGATCGCAAAAGAAGTCGGGATGCGAGCGAGCATGTGAGCCTAGCCGGTCCTTGCCAAGTGTCCGAGTGTGGATTCCTTCTGCGCCATCCCAGGCGTCCTTCGGGACCTTGGCAGCTGCCCCTCCCCCTGCCTTGTGAACACAGGCACTGGAGCTGGTTTGGCGGCACCTGCGCCGCCAGGGCCGGGCCGTGATGGTTGTTGGGGATGCAAACATCTGCCCTGCTCCGGTGCGCAGGCGGTCGTGCGGGGGAGGCAGGGAGGCATGCTTACAAGCAGCTGCCCGGCAGCTGCGCACGGGCGGCGTGCAAGGTGGCAGGCTGGGTGGGCTGTGTCGGCTGACGCGTCCTGCAGGGCCCTGTTGCATGGCTCACCGACCCGCTGCCCCACCTTCCAAAGAGACCTTCCGCGCATGCTTGCCCTGAAGAACGGCCACCCCTGGCATGCATGCAGATAGACCATCCCGCCCCCGACCCTGCCGTCGACTTCTACCGTGCCTCTCGACCAGAGCGCCTCTGGCTTCGACGCCTGCTGTCCAGGGACGGTCCCGGCCTTGCCGGCAGTCAGGCCGGCAGCGGCGGCAGCGGCAACGACAGCGGCAGCGGCGGCCACGCTGGCAGCTGCCTCTTTGTCGACACCTTTCGCCACTTCCACCCAACGCGCCAGCGGGCTGCCACCTGCTGGAGCACCGCCACTAACGCACGGTGCGTTCTGGGGCCGACGTGAGGGAAGCAGCAGCAGGGCGGCGCAGTTGCACGCTGCTCCAACACCCCCGCGCTCAGCAGCAGAGCGGCGTGCCCGCCCCGGTTGCCTGCAAGCGCCCGTGCTCTTCTCAACCCCTCCCGTCATCTTGTCCCTTTTGCCACTGTGCAGAGTCAACAATTGGGGCTCGCGCATCGACCTAGTTCTAACGTCTGGCTTGGGGATCGGCCAGCCGCCGCATGCAGCATCCACAGGGTCGGCTGCATCAGCAGCAGCAGCAGCAGCGGCATCAGCAGCAGCAGCAGCGGCAGCGGCGGTGGCGGCGCCAGCAGATGAAGCGGCAGCAGCGGCAGCAACGGTCGCAGCTCCGGCGGGCCGCGCAGCCTCCATTGCGCAGCCTGCGAGCGCAGCTGGCCCCGGGGCTGCTGCCGTCGCAAGCGATGCCAGCGTGCCGGCGGTTTGGGTGGTTGCCAGCGAAATATGGCCGGAGCAGCAAGGCAGCGATCATTGCCCTGTGTTTGCCGACCTTATGTGCTGCGCCGGAGCCCTGCCCTGTGCCACAAAAGGCGAGTCAACAGTACCTGCATGTTTTTCGAACAGTCGAGCGCCGTGTGTTGCCGCCGAGCGCGTTGCTGCACCTTCCTTGCATTGCGCCATCCTTCCAGCCTCCAGTGCCGCATGTGCTGCCGCCGCGGTTCTGCAACGCGCGCCTTGACCACCTCCGTCTCCCACCCCTGCCGTCCCCCTTTTGCTGCAGCACCACCGGCGGCAACATGCAATGCCTTTGCCGGCCGGCAGTCCAAGCTGCACAAGTTCCTAGCGCCAGCACCGTCTGGCAGCGCTCCAGCACTGCAGGAGCCAGCAGATGATCCAAGCAGCGGCGCCACACCGCAGCTGCCGCAGCAATCGGCAGCAATCCTGGGGCCAGCATCAGGCAGCCAAACCAGCCCGGCAAGCCAGGCAAGCGGCATGGCTGCGCCAAACAGGCAAGCGACAGGCGCGGCAGGTGCAGCCGGGAAGAAGCAGGCATCCCTCAAAGCCTTCTTCCAGCTCCCTCCGCGGTTCCCGATGCCACAGCGGCAGCAGCAGCAGCAGCAGACCGACCAGCAGAGCGACCAGCAGCAGCTGCAAAGCGCGCAGCGGGGAGCAGCCGACGCTGCTGCCAGCCCGGACTGCGCAGCAGCGGCGGCGGCGGCGGCTGCCGAGGCAGAGGAAGCGGCGGCCCGCGCTGCCCGTGCTGAACAAAGCAAGGCGGCATGGGCAGGCATCATGCAGAAAAACAAGCCGCCGCTGTGCCAGCACGGCGAGCCGGCGGCGCTGCTGAAGGTCAACAAGACAGGCCCAAACAAGGGTGAGAGGGCTGCAGAGACCGCCAACATGGGCGGCGCTGTGCAGTGCAGGTCACGACTGGGGAGCAACTGGGGCGGTTGGGCCCGCTGGCTGCCACCTCTCCCTCCCTGGGGAGAGCGGCACGTGCATGCTTGCCTGTATACAGCTGTATGGTGGTGCTGTGATGTCGTTGCGTATTTTCCCTGCAGGGCGATACTTCTACACCTGCGCACGTGCTGGTGGGTGGGTGGGTGGGGTCCACTCTGGGGGGTTGGGGGTTCGGCGGACCTGCTGCGGAAGGCACGGGAGGGCGTGTTTTCTTCATCTCTCAGATCTAGCGCTTTGCAGGTGGTGGGGGGGTGGTGTGGTGGTGTGTGTGTGGGGGGGGGGGGGGGGGGGGGCGGGGGGGGGGGGGGGGGGGGGGGGGGGGCGCGGGCGGGCGGGGGCGGGGGGGGGGGCATGTGCGAGTCAGCCTGGACCCTCCGCTAAACCCTATAACGAACACACCCCCACACACACAAAAAAAACACAAAAACACCTTCGCTCATGCAGAGGGCCCTCCCCCCGAGGGCAAGTGCAAGCTGTTCAAGTAAGGTTCATTCTAGGGCAAATAAAGAAACAAATTAGAGCTGGGGGCTCCTAGCCCGCTGCGTGGATGCCCCAGTGGGGCAGCGAGCGACGCGCCGTGTGTGCCAGGCAGCCTGGCCGCCCCCCAGCGTCGCATGTCTGCACTGCTCGACTTTGACCACCTCGCCTGCCGTGCCACCGCTCCGCAGGTGGGTGGAACAGCGAGCAGGCGACCACCGGTTGACCACGCTGGGCAAGCAGGCGCCCGCCGGCGGTGGCGGCGGCAAGAACGGCGGCCCGGCAGGCAAAAAGGTCAAAACATGAGTTCGCCTGCTGGGTGCGCGGATGCACTGCGCAAGCCTGAACCGCATTTGACTGCAATGCGCTGAATCTGACAACTCCCTGAATGCACTACGTGCACAGCAGTGGCAGGCGTGTTCACAGGGCGTAGTTGCCAAGCAGAGGGGGGCAGGGAAGCGAGACGGGGCAGGTGCGCCAGAAGGGCGGTGCGCATGCATGCAAGAAATTTGGGAAGAATAGGGCGTGGCGTGCGAGGCAGTGCAAGGATGACTGAAAGTGCAGTGCAGGCAGAGGGGGCGAGGTCAAGAGGTACACAAGCTACGGCGTGGAACGGATATACACAACAAGTTGTTAGAGCAACACTGGGTGCGACTGCCACACTGCATCGGCAAAGTGTGGCATGAAGTACAGGAGCCGTCAGCTGCTGCTGCTAGCTGAGGCCAGGCGGCTCTCCCAGGAGCTATTGCTGCTGATGCGGATGCGCTGCTGCTGTCTGCTGATGCTCGGGCGTGGTGCCGCCATCAGAGCCCGCCTGCGCTTCCTGTGCTGGTGACGCCAGTGGTCCCCCGTCTTGTCGACTCAGCTGGGTGTATGAGGCTGCTGCCGAGGCCGCCTGCAGCTGCTGCACACGCTGCTGCTCCGCCAAACGGCGCTCCATTGCGGCAAAAGGGTCCTCCGGAGGGGCTTTGCCAGTGAGAGCAGCCACCTGAGCATGATGTGCCTGCAAACCCACGCAGGGAATGTGATCTTGTTTGGGCTCTGACCGGCAATGCTGCCACATCAGCATGGCATGCCTGTCGCGACAGCAACGCATGCGCATGGCCGCGCACCTCGCCCTCCCAAGCCCGGGCGTCGGACGTGTGGCATGCGAACACGCTACACCCCGCAGCCTGCCTACCTGCAAATCCTCATAGTAAACAGTCCACACGCACTCTGGGCAGCCACGGCCGCAGCACTCGGCGGGGTCCGGCTCAGTTGGCGGCGCGGGGAGGTCCAGCGCGCCGCTTGTGCTGCTGCTGCTGCTGCCGCCGCTAGCTGCATTGCTGACAGCGCTCGAGTGCCAGGCAGCCGCGTGCAGCAACGGCCGCCAAGGCGGCTTCGCTGCTGCAGCTGCGGCTAGTGACGGCAGTGAAATGGCGCGGCGGCGCGGCGTCGACGGCGGCGCTGGCAATGTGGCCGACAGCATGATCCGCGCCAGTGCTGCCGCCAGCCGCATGAGGGCAGAGGAGCCTGCGGCAGGCAGACGGGCTGGAGATCGAGTGGCGGCAGTGGCAGGCGGCGGCGGCGGCGGCGGCGGAGTAAGCCGGCTGCTGGGCGGACGGCCATGATCAGCGTGTGGCCGAGCCTCCGCTTACAGCGCGGGCCTGATCGACACGCCTCAGGGCGCGAGTGTCGAGCTTGGGAAGGAGCTTGCTGCTGCCGCCCTCTTGTCACGCCCGCGCGTGACTAAACGACCGCTGCGATTTGACCGGCGCCCCAAGGCGTGCTGCGTGAGCCTGGGAGGCGACAGTCACGGAAAGGCAAGACGGGGGCCCCGGTAGACCCACCTGCACCCGCCAGCGCCGTATTTCTTGATGCACGCTGTGGTTGAAAGAGTGACGTAACAAGGCCGCGAAACCGATCGCGCAGGGCACCAGGGCCACCTACACCATTGCGCGCAGCCGTCTGCATGGAGCGGGTTTGGGGGGTTCTTCTGTCTGTGCTCCTCTCCCGCCTGATCAGCTCCCTGCGACCCAATCCAAAGAGCCTCCCGGTTGCTTGGAGGCCACCGCTCAGCTGCGCGAACACTCTCTATTCTTCGCGCGCTCGCGCTCCTCCCTTGGAGCTCCCGCCCGCTCTCAGCTGTCGCCAGATCAAGTGTGAACGCGCGCATTGTGAGGGGGTTGTCGGGGTTGGAGCTGTTCTGCTGTTGCCGCCAGCGCGCGCTCGCACCTGCGCCCGCCGGCCCCACCACGCTGGCCCGCGCCTGCCTGTCCCTCATCTCCCATGCTCCTCCCTGACGTCGCGGACGGTGACAGGGCTGGAGTCATGGCTTCCGGACAGGAAGGCGCCCGCAGGGCGACCCTCACGGACGAGCAGTTCGGGCAGGGGCTGCCCGAGCACGAGGCCGCCGCCGCACAGACCTTCACCCTCGAGCCCCTGCCTGCGCTGCGCACTGACAAGCCCCTCCTCATCATTGTGCTGGACGGCCTGGGCGAGAGCCAGTGAGTGGTGGGGGTTCAAGGGTTTGGGGTTCGGCGTGGGAGAGCAGAGTCGTTGCCACACGATTGCCCGGAGAGCAGCGGGCACGCAGCAGGCAGGGCTGCCGGGATGCCTCTCCACCGCACCGCTCCCCTCCATTCACACCTGCCCCATGCCACCCCCACTGGTTTGACCTGCAACAGGTACCACGACGAGTTCAACGCAGTGCATGTGGCGCCCACGCCCACGCTGGACGCCCTCAAGGCGACCGCGCCGCGCCGCTGGCGCTGCCTGCGGGCGCACGGCACCGCAGTGGGGCTGCCCAGCGACGCTGACATGGGGAACAGCGAGGCAAGTTGAAGGGCGAAGAGTGGAATGTCCAGGGTGCGCGTGTGCGCGCATGTGCCGCGCGAGTTAAGCTGGCCTGCAGCTGGTGGGTTTGCGGGCGGCGGGCGGCGGCCGTGGGCACCGTCTGCGCCCTCTTGTGCCTGCTGGCGCCCGGCTGGCTCCCCATCTCCCCACGCCCTTGCTGCTACCCCGCTCGGCTTGCCTCCTCGCCGCCTTGTTTGTGTGCGGGTGGGCTGCAACGCGCTGGGGGCAGGCAATTTGGCAGATCGGCACGCAACCTTGTCGCCCCCCACCGCATGCCCCGTCCACACGTCCACTCTTCCCTTGCCTGCTCGGCTCGTGCAGGTGGGGCACAATGCGCTGGGCGCCGGACAGGTGGTGGACCAAGGCGCCAAGTGCGTGGATGCAAGCCTGGCCTTGAGTGGGTGGGTGGGCGCTGCTTTCCCCGGGACCGTGGGCAGATGGTGTGCAGCGGTCGGCGACGGCGGGTTCTCTCCCATTTTGCGGTGCGTCGCAGGCCGAGGGGCGAAGCGCGGTGGCGCGAGCCTCGCCTCGGGTGGGGTCCTCGGTGGGTGCCCGTCGTGCGTGCGGATGCGCCTGCTCCAGCCGCGTCCAGCTGGGGCTTCCCACAGGCAGGTGCCTCCCGCCTGGCATACGCACCTCAACACACTCGGCATGGCCTTCACACTGGTACTGCTGCTGCTGCTGCCCCGTCCCTGCCCTGCAGGCCGGCTGTTTGAGCTGGACGGGTGGAAATACATTGAGCCAAACGCACGCAGCGGCACGCTGCACCTGCTGGGCCTGCTTTCCGACGGCGGAGTGCACTCGCGGTGAGCTCTGGAGCAGGTTGGGAGGGGTGGTTGTGGGACATAGAGCTGACAAGGACAGCATGCGCCGTGCACGCTGGGCCTGCTGTCCGGTGGTGGTTTGCACTGTGGCGAGCTGTGCATTGCTGGGCGCCCACGCAGGCTTCTGTGCAGGGGCAGGACGGCGGCGTAGAGGGCGGGCAACGTGTTAGCGAAGGTTGGGCGCGACGTCGGCGCTGCCGTGCAGCAGCAGGGGGGGGCGGGCTAGGGCCGGCCAAGCGTGCAGCAGCTGCAGGCAGGGCAGCAGCCCGCTCCCTTCTGTGCTCCAGCCCCCTCTGCAGCCACGTTCCGCCACCTCTGCTGCTGGCGCCTCCACCGCTGCTGGCCACCCATGACTGTTCGGCTTTCCACCCCCTGCAGCTACGACCAGTTGATGCTTCTCATGGAGGGGGCGCTGCAGCGGGGCGTCACCCGCATCCGCCTGCATGTGCTCTCAGGTGAGGCTAGGTGCGGGCGGGCGGTGGTTGGCAGGCGGTGTCGGGGCCGACCAATAATGATCTGCCTGCAGGTGGTCACGTGGACGGCAGGACACTGCAGCTGCCGGCAGGATGGAGCCAGGCATGGCTCTTCACTAGCTTGCCCGCCCACCTTACTTCCCCACCGTGGCGTTTCTCCCCCCCTGCCAGGCCACGCTAGACCCCCCGTCTTCGAAGCAACATGTGTGATGCAGGCCGTGCAGGGTGATGGCTTGCCCCCTCATCTGTGCACAGCTTCTCCTGTCCTCTGCTCTGCAGATGGGCGCGATGTGGGGGATGACACAGCGGTGGCCTGGCTGGAGAGGCTGAGGGGCGATGCGAAACGCCTGAAGGACTCCCATGCGGGTGCGCGAATCCCTCCCAGCTGTACCTGCTCCATAATAGGCTGCCTCATGCTCGTTCATAATCAGCAGCACACGCACGTCGTCGCGTGTTGTTTGCACCACCTCGCACCGCTGCGGCCGCGCCAGTGAGGGTGGGCGGTGCGGGTCGCGTGCTGTTGTGGGCAGGCAGGCATTCTCAGCGCCGCAGCCGCTCAACCTACCCATCCTTCCATTGCTTCCCTCGCTCCAGGCGCGGATGTGCGCATTGCTTCAGGCAGGTTGCGGGTTGTTGGTGTTACGGCACTTGCGGGCAGGCAGGCGTCCTTTTGCGGGCAGGCAGTTGCGGGCAGGCAGACGTGCTTTTGCGGGCAGGCAGGCATCCTTTTGCTTTTTTGGACGTCCTTTTCACTTTGGGCAGAGCTTTGGGCAGAGCTGAGATCCCCCTCACCCGTCCAATCCTGCTTATCAGGTGGCGGACGGATGGCCACCACGATGGATCGGTATGAGGTGCGGCCTCTGTTGGGCCATTTTCCCCTCCTGGTCTTTCCCCTCCTAGTCCTGCTTGTCTCCGACGTCCGACCGGATTGCGCTGTGCATCTCATCTTGATTACTCTGCTCCCTTTCTTAATCTGTTCCCCACGGGACCCCTTTTTCTTTTTCCAAGTCTGACTGGAGCGTGGTCCAGCGAGGGTTCTACACGCATGTGCTGGGAGAGGTAGGCGCACCGCCTGGAATGCAGTGCTTCGGCCATGCTTTTTCGCGCGTGCTGCTGGGATGCGTGCCTGAAGTGCGGGGTTTGCGAGGACCGGAGGCATGTGGGCAGGCAGGCACGTGAACCAGGCAGCCTTGAGTGCAGGCGGCAGGACATGCTTACCAGAATGTCCCCGCTTGCCTCCTTCCTGCTGCTTCCTGCTGCCTGCTGCTTGGCGTGTGATTCTGCTCCCCTGTGACTCATCCCTTTGCTCCGACACGGCCTGCTGGTGCGTCCACCATGCGCCACTGACCAGTTGCAACCATTCCCTGCCTAACCTGTCCTCAGCTCAGTGTGTCACCCCCAGTTTATTTCCTGCATAAAACCTCCCTCTCAGGCTCCACACCAGTTCCGCGACCCTGTGGCGGGAGTGCAAGAGCTTAAGAAAGGCAACACGGTGTCAGGTGGGACGGGTGCAAAGCAATCTGCAGACCATGCAGTAGTGTGAGAAGCCTGCGGTCGGTGGCAGCAGCAGTGGTGCAGCAGCTGCTGGAGCGCAAAGGCTGTGGAAAGGCGACCCCCAGTCATGCGTGGGCGGACAGCTCCTGCGGGTGCCGCCAGGGAGATGGGAGGTGAGGACCTCCAGGAAACGTGCTGCAGGCGCATGCGCGCAGGAGCTGCCTCACCATGCCTTGCCTGCCCCCTGCATGCTCTGTTGGCCAGACCAATACGTAGCTGCACCGCACCCCCCCTGCCCCCACCCCCCCAACGTAGACCAATATTTGGACGCATGGGTGGTAGTTGACGACGAGGGCAAGCCAGGTGCACCGGGTGCCGCTCAACCTTCCAGCGGCGGCATGCAGAAGCGTGTTCGTGTTTGTTTGTTTGTTGCCGCCTCTACCTTATTAGCTTTCCAGGCGGCCGGGCCAGAGGCGGCAACACACCAGCACGTGCCGAGGTTTTGCAAGTCGCAGGTGACTGCATGACTGCGAATGTGCTGTTGGCGCGCCCCTCCCAGTGCTGAACCGACCTGCTGCCCCCGGTCCCGCCTGTAGTGGGCCCTGTGCAAGATGGCGATGCGGTGGTGTGCTTTAACTTCCGCGCGTGAGTGCGGCACAGGGAGTGGCGTAGCCAGAGCTGGCGCGCCGGCTTCCTAGGGGGAGAGGTCACAAACCCAGTGGCTGCCCTGCTTCGCCGCCCACTGTCAACCCTTGCTGTGCCCCGCATGGCTCTCCCCAGGCCTTGGGCGCAGGCAGCAGCAGCTGCCTGATCCTGCTTTTGCGCCCTATCCTGCCAACCCCCTGCAGTGACCGCATGGTGGAAATCTCGCAAGCACTGGAGAATGCCGAATTCGACAAGTTCGACCGCAAGCGCTGGCCGCAGGTGCGCTGCACGTCCAAGGCTTGTCCAAGGCTTGCCTGCATCCGTGCTGCCAGCTGCTGCGCACAGCCACTGGCGCCTCCTGTTCACGTGCAGCACCACCCGCAGCACCACCCACCGCCTGCAGGCTCGCATGAGACCTCTCTGCCATGCGTTCAGAGACGCGGGCCTGCCGCCGCATCCTGCCTTTCTCCTCCGCGCTGCAGTTCCGCTTCGCGGGGATGATGCAGTACGACGGGGAGCTGCACGTCCCCAAGCACTTCCTGGTGCCGCCGCCCCTCATCGAGCGCGCCAGCGAGCAGTACGTGGTTGGCACCGGCCTGTGCGTGTTTGCCTGCAGTGAGAGCCAGAAGATCGGTGCGTGGGTGGGTGGGTGGGTGCGTTGGTGGGTGAATGTATTGGTGAGCAGAGGAGTGCAGATGGGCGTGTGGCCAGGAGACCCCCACCACGCCCCTCATGCTGCCTGTTTGACCCCTGGCATGCACACCAGATGCGTACTCCAGCGGCTCCAAGCGCAGCTTGCCCCGTCCTGTCGTCCCCCTCCTGCCGTCTTCAAATAGACATCCTCCTGCTGCGCCCCATGCAGGCCACGTCACCTTCTTCTGGAATGGCAACCGCAGCGGGTACCTGGATCCCAAGCTGGAAAAATTCGAAGAGGTGTGCCAGGCCGGGACCCGCACGCGTTCCAAGCCGAGCAGGGCGCGTGCGCTGCCACCTCCTTGCCCTGCCCTCTCACCAGTGCTTCACCGCGTTTGGAGGCTCGTCCTTCAAGTGACTCCTTGCCCCGTCTACCCCCCCCCCCCCTTACCCCCCCCCCCCCCCTTACCCCCCCCCCCCCCCCCCCCGCCCCCCCTTTCATTCCCTGCTCGGTGCCGACAGATCCCCTCCGACCAGGGCATCTCCTTTGACAAGAAGCCGGCGATGAAGGCACGCGAGATTGCAGAGACCACGCGCAACGCGCTGCTCAGCGGGCAGTACGACGTGGTGCGCTGCAATTTCCCAAACCCGGGTGAGTCTTCGTCTTTAGTGTGACTGCTGGGCGTGTACATGTTCGCGTGCATGGTGGACTCTGCCTGCTCCCGGCTGGGCCGCCCTCACCTTGCCGCCGCTGCTGCCGCTGCTGCCGCTGCCGCTGATGCTACCCTCCGAAGAGATTTCCATACTTGCCACCCACTGCTTGATCATTGAACAGATATGGTGGGACACACAGGCAACCTGGCGGCCACTGTCGAAGCTGTGGGAGTGACGGACAAATGTGTGAAGGTTAGATGGGTGGGGGGCACCCCGGACGCTGTGAAACAAGCGGCTGGAGTCTCGCTCTTGCCCTCCGCCTCGTCTCGCTCCCACCCTCTCTGTCCTCGCCTCGTCTCCGCTCCCTTTGCGTCTTGCTTGCCTCTGCCCCTCGCTTGTAGATCTAGAAAGACACTGCTGTGCCCCCTTGCTCCCTGCAGGTGCTGCTGGATGCGGTGGAGCAAGTGGGCGGGCGCTTTCTGCTGACCGCCGATCACGGAAATGCAGAAGATATGGCGCACGTGAGTGGGCGTATGTGCTGTGCTGCCCACAACCAACCGCGCAAACGCTGCAACACCAACGCTGCTGGAACACAAATACAAACGCTGGAACATGGCGCTCTCAGTGGCAGCGTTGTGCTGCCAACTGCAGCCTAGGTCAGCCGCAAAGCTGTGGTTCTGGCCATGTGATGTGAACAGGTATTGCCCGCCCCACGTGCAGCGCGACAAGAGCGGTGCACCAATCGTGAAGGACGGGAAGCCGGTCGAACTTACCAGGCAGGTGTTGCTTGGCGGATGGGCATTGCGCCCCGCTGGTGCAGCTTGCCGCCGCAGCGAGCCGGCACGTGGGAAAGGCTTGCATTGTTGAGCAGCACCTCGGAAGGCGACCCTGCTGAGGCCTGCACTACGCCCCCGCCTGATGATCCTGCCGCAGCCACACGCTCAACCCGGTTCCATGCGCGATTGGAGGCCCCGGGCTGCCGCCGTCGGTGCGCTTCAGGTAGGCGTGCAGCGCTGCCGCGGCGAAAGCGACAGAATGTTCTGCCGGCCCAGCAGCCAGGGCGCGGCCTGGGTGGACATCGGCTTGTGCTTGTTTCCAGCACACACAGCCTTGCTGCAAGCTGCCCCGGACAGTTGCCGCTAGCAGGCGCATGCACATGTTGCAGCCCGGGTCGACACCCGGCCCTGCCTCCCCTGTGGCAGGGACGATCTGCCTCGTGCCGGGCTGGCCAACGTCACTGCCACTTTCATCAATCTGCTGGGCTATCAGGTGTGCTGCCCTCACGCTGCATACGCTGCGCTCGGCGTTCTGAACTGGGCCAGCTCCAACAGCCTGCTGGACGTGATGCGCCGCGCTGCGCCATGGGGGCGACGGCGCGGTCTGCCTGCCCACCCCATACATGCACACGCACCCTGCCCTCCTGCCCGCAGGCCCCCGAGTTTTACTGCCCCTCGCTGATCACCCTGGACGAGCAGTAGCTGCCTCGAGGCGCCGCAGGCCGGCGATGGGGGCAGCGTGTGCGACAGTACTACTGTACTGGCTGGTCATCCTGCAAGGGTTCGGCAGACAGCAGCCGACGGTGGTTGGGCGGCAACGGTTAGCAGCCAGGAGGCGGCGCACGCTGCCCTGAGCAGCAGCTCTTTTGCTGCGCACCGGCTGAACAACGGCCACCTGCGAAACGCATGCACGCCTGCGCCACTTGGCGGCCTGGCAATCCTGTTTTGAGAGCTGTGCATGCAGCTGACCTGTACATTCCTCTCAGCTGCCCTGCGAGCACAACACCCGATTGTGCATTCACTACGGTTGTCATCCTGCCGCACCCTAATTTTCCCCTTCCGGGCACCTTCTCTATGCACAGCTCGCCAAACCAGGCGGCCCTGCCCAGGCGCATTTGTTAGAGAAAGGTGGATGCTGTCAACGTGCTGGTTTCCCTGGGCGTGCCGCCGTGCTTGTAAACGTCACGTGGTGTATGAGCTGCGCGGGAAGGAGACCGCAGTGGCAGGCTGACGGCGAGGTGGGGCAGGCTTGATTGGCTTTGCCGCCGCGTGCAACCGGAACAACATGGGGCACACTGCTCTGCTCGCTGTCCTGGGGGATCCCCCCTTCTGATTCGATTCAACGCTTGCCCTGCCGCTCGGCTGGCCCCAGGCCGAGCGACGCGATGGCGCCGCGCCGGGTTCCGGCTCAACTGGGCGGTGGCGCCATCGCTTTTGCTATCCTGCTGTCTCTGGTGCTTCTGGTGCTTCTGATGTCATCCCAGAGACGCGGCGGCCTCATGGCGAGGGGCTGGCCTTATAGCGCTGGCAGCGTCGGCGGCGGCGGCGGCAGTGCCGTCGCATTTACAAAGCAGCCCCGTGCGGAGGCCAACACATCGTGGCAAACCGGGCTTGCTGCTGTGGCGCCGGACCCACTGCTGCCGTTTGACGGCTGGCGCCTGCCCGCCGACGGCAGCGGCTGCCAGCAGTTCCTGTGGTTCACTGGCACTGGAGGGGCCGAGTATGCCGCCGAGTACGTAGACTACTTGAAGGCAAGGGTGCGTCCTCGTAATGTTTCTATTATAATTAATAAGCAGCAGAAGGCAAGCGGCGCGGTGTGTCCGTGCCGCTGCCCTACCCGTGCCCTCCTCACCATCTCCCTGACCTACTCCGCCCTCGGCAGGCGCCCATGCTGTCGGCCAGGCAGCACGCTCCCAGCCTGCTGCCGGTGCTGGTGCAGGCACAGGAGCCAAACGAGCTGACCAGGTGCGCTGCCGCGCCCGCCTGCGCCCTGCCGTGCATGCACCCTGCCATGCATGCACCCTTGCTGTGCGCGTGGGGTGCATAAAGCTTGCCGGCGCCGTCTCCCAACCTGCCCTCGATGCCCCCTGCTTGCCTGACCGCAGCTGGTGGCGCCGCTTTGGAGGGCTGGTGGTGCACCAACGCCTGTCCTTCCTGCCGCTCTTCGAGGAGCTGCAGCCGCCTGCATGGCGCGACAGGCAGCTCAGAGCCGAGGCAAGTGCGGGCAGGGGTCGGTGCGTGTTGCGGCTACCCCGTTGCGGCTGCCCAGCTGCCAGCGAGGGCACTTTGGCGGCACGGTGGCGTGAGGGGCAGTGCCAAGAATGGGAGCAGCTGCACGAGGAGCCACTGCTCTCTGGAGACATGGGCGACCGAGTCGGGCGGCAGCGCCGCTGGGAGAAGGCCTGGGCAGAGCGGGGAGGCAACGCAGGGAGATCTGGCACCGCATGCCTGCGCCCGCCGGCCGTCACTGTCATCCCCAGCTCTCCCCCCGGCTCGACAGGGAGTCTGCGGCTGGACGTGCCAGCAGTGGTGCAGCGCATCGTCCAACACAAGCTGTTGGACCTGAAAAACGTGTCTACCGCCGGTGTTCTCTACACAGGTGCGCCCCCTCCCTGCTCTGTTGCTCTCAGGACTTTCCTCTGCCTGTGCCCTGCCTGCCTGCCTGCAGTACATGTGCAGATCTACTCTTCACATGCGCCGCTTGCGCGGCAGCGGCCACCCACAGACTCTGCAGTCCTGTGGTGCGGCGCGGCACGTGAGGCGAGGCGAGGCGGCGCCCCTTGCCAACCTGCCGCGCGCTTGCCCCCCTCCCCATGCCCTGGCCCTGCTGCAGACGCAGACGTTTCAGGGAGGGGGGCCGGCGCCCGACCCTCACCCTGGGGACCTCAGCACTTGCACAGTACCCCTTCCGCCGCTGTTCTCGCTCGGCCCGGGGGTGCGCCGCCGGGGCGCGGCCGGCCCGCTGCCGCCCGCTGCCTGCTGGCTGCCTTGCTCTGGAGTTGCGTGGGCTGTGCAGCGGGGCACGCAGGGCAAGGTGGTGGATCGTCCATCATCTGCGTGCAGTGCTCGCGCATGGTGCCTGGCCGGCTGTTCCGTGCACGCAGGGAGACCGTGGCCGGGCACAGAACAGCGCGTTCATGATCATGAACCTGACCCAGGTGATGTGGGAAGGGCAGGCGTGGCGGGGCAGGCAGCAGGCAGCGCCCCGAGGGCGGGACAGGCACAGTCGATCACAAACCGCCCTGCTACGGTGGGGCAGGCATGCATGAGAACAACACCTTCCCCCCCATGATGTTTCAATCCACAGTTGCGCGCCGAGCTGCCTTCGATAGTTGCTTTCGGGAACGCATCTCTCTTCAACTTTTCCGCTTACAACCAAGGTATGCGTTCGTGCAGAAGGGGCAGCCGGGGGCTGCTGCGATGGCACAGCCGCTGCTGCTGACCGAGGGGGCGCCCGCCGTCGAGGCAGAGATGCGCGGAGTGCTGCCAGTGCTGCTCAACACGCCACGCCCAGAGCACAGCCTGCTGCGCCTCCACTGGGACAACAACATTACCTTTGCAACGGACTATGCCGCGCAGCTCGCTGGCCCGCCGCAGCAGGGCGGCGCCGGCAACGCCTTGGTGTGCTTCAAGGTGCAGGGCACCGCGGGGTGTGGCCTGAATGCAGCCCGTGTGCCTGGCAGCATGCATTCCTGCCAATGTCTTGCTGTTTATACATGCCGCAACATTCAGGCGCCACATTGCACTGGTTGTGCACCACAGCTTGACACTGCAGGCAGGCAGCGCGTGCCACCTCCATGGCTGCCGTCTGACGCCCCATTGCTTGTCCGCGGTGCGCCTGTGCTTGCAGACGGTGCTGGCAGGGACGGGCCCCCTCAACCGCCGCGTCGTGCAGCTGGACGCACGCCCATACCGTGACGCAGCGGTGTGGAGGCTTGGCCTGCAGGAGGAGCCTCAGCGGCGCCCCACCATCACGGTTCTGCACAAGCAGGCACGCGGCCGGCGGCAAGGCACATTGCGCACGGTCTAGAATGAACCAAGCGCCCGCCCTTTGTAGTGCTGGGTACACTTGCCTGCTGTAGCGTGCATGCCAGCGCCCCGTGACGCACTGAATCTGCCTGCCCCGCAAGATCAACACAACAAACAATAATAGCTCTGCAGGAGTTGGTGCAGCTCCGCACTTCATGTATCCCATATGCACGTTGCCACCTCAGCCGCTGCATGCTGTTGCCTACCGCCTACTGCCTGCAGGGCAGGAGGGCAGTGGAGAATTCTGCAGAAGTGGCGGCGGCGCTGCAGGCGCGGTACGGCAGCCATGCGAGGGTCACCCTGGTGGAATGCTGCTCCCAGAACAAGCTGACTGTGCATGAGCAGGTGCTTTGCTGTGTGCTGGGCACCGCATCCCGGAGGCGCTGCCGCTCAATTCGCCGTGCTGCCAACCGCGTGCCGCCACCACACCAATGCGCTGTCGCTGATCGCTCCTTCAGCTGAGAGGGCCATCTGCTTCTTTGCCCGCGGCCAAGCCAACGAGGGACATCCCAATGCCGTGCCAGTGCCCCAACGTTTTTTCATGTTTTGTGTTTATTGCAGGTCAAACTCATGAGCGACACGTCAATCCTCATCACACCCAGCGGCGGCCTTGCGGCAATGCTCAAGTGCGTGGGTGGGTGGGTGGGGTGGGGGGGGGGGGGCTCACACGCATGCGTATGCCGGCATATGCCGGCAAACCCGGTGGCAGCAGGGCGCTCGCCTTCCACCTCCCCCAAGTCCCTCTGCCACCGAAACTGCCACTACCTATCTCAGGGTCTGCCGACAGCTGAATACTCCTTCCAGTCCTTCAGCCCTCCTGCCAACTTTGACCGCATGAAAATCGACGTCTAACCGTGCCCATTCCATTGCAGCTTCCTGTGGCCCTCCGCCACCGCCATCGCCATGACTGCCTACCACCCGCTGAAGGGCCACCCCGTGTCGCCTGACAGGAACTTTCACAGGTGCGGCCCGCATGCCGGGACAGCACGCGGCGTTGCAGGAAGGCCGGTGCGTGGGAGCGGAGCAAGCAGCTGCGCTGGTGTCAGGGCGGCAGGTCTGCGCTGCCCTTCTGAATGACCCTTGCAACCCCTGTTCATAGTCAGGGCGTTGGAGGCCCCACTGATAGAAAACTTCCCTGTCACCCTCGAAGAGTACGAGGGCACCACGTGAGTGCAGCAGCTGCTCAACAAGTTGCTGCTGCCGCCGCCGCCACTGCGCTGCTGCTGGAGGCTATACATGCGCATCGCACGCCGCGGTCCTCCGCTCTGTCCGCGACGCTCTTGCTGCGCCCCCCTATAAACAGGGACTGCCCCAGCTACCACAGCGGCTAGCTGTCATATCAGCTGCCACATGCAACTCTCTGCCCACATGCCAACCTGCAAAGGCCGGCATCTTCTCTTCTGCTGTGTAGGGATCGCCCCGGGTGCGAGCTGGTGGAGGGCCGGGGAGGGCCGGACGACGGGCGAATCGGCGTCGGCGGCTGCTGAGCTGCTGCTGCTGAACTGCAACCCTGCTGAACTGCAACCTGAGGCTGGGCCCCCAGGCAAGTCCCTTGTAAGGTTGGGTTCCGCAGGCTTGCAGGCGTAGCTGGCATCGCAGCTAGTCAACCAAGCTGCAATGCGTATTGTATGGTATGCCTGTATTGATGCCACCCCCATCCACCCCCCCTCAGGCCATGCAATGGCTGGCACACAGGGTCGACGCTGCCCTCATGCGGTGGGCGGAGCGCACTGGGCACTTGGAGGTGGTGGGGGCGGTGAAAGCAGCACATATGATTAGCACAGCGGCGCAGCCGGGATGACTGTGCATTGCTGCTCTGCAGAATGTATCACTTGAAGATGGCAGCCCCGTTGTAACATAGACGGGAGCGCAGGCGGGAGAGGAGATATGCCAAAGGGTTGATGACGAGAGCACACTTCCCACCAGCACATACTGTCAGCCTTTTCCTCACTTGCAGCACTCAACTAGCAGGTGTAGGCGAATGTCGCCGTGCACCCTGCACTTTGCAGTTGTGGCATCGCCAGAAGCTTGGCTGTCGTCGTGCCACTTGCCAAGGCACGGCGGCGGTGGCGGCGACTCACTACAACCTGCCCACCTCTGCTTGCTTGCAGTCGCATGCTTGCGCTCCGCTTGGTGTCAGCTTGGAGGGGACGGTGCGCATGCAAATTGGCACAAAGCGTCGCGGGATGGTAGGGAAGAGTGGACGGGGCAAGCAAGGAAGCATGCTAATGAGACGTGCCAGGGTGATGGATAGACCGCTCACCCCTCCAACACGTGCATGCCAGTGCTGCCCTCGCCGACACTGCCCTTGCCATCGCCGTTGCAGTCACTGTACGAGGTCCAGCGGCATCTCTATTCTGGCTGCCGCCAGAAGGCACTGCGGTCGGTCCTGCACGCTCTGTGCGTCGGCGCTGCTGGCAGGTACGCAGCAGCTGGGCAGCAGCTGGCAGCCGCTCAGATGGCGCCGCCGTCGCGCAGACGTTGAACCTCTGCATCTCCCAGCCCGAGCTCGCTCCGGAGCACCTCCTGGGTTTTGGAAACGTGAAAGGGGAGGTTGCAGTTGCTTGCTAGCGCGTCATGCATAGAAGGCAGGGCAGGGCCGAGGAAGCGCCTCTCAACCCCAACCCACAGCGCACCCCCTACAGGGGTGTCTGATGACGTGAGGAAGGCGTGAGGAAGGCGTGAGGAAGGCGTGAGACACACATGCCCCGCTGCCACACAGCACAGCGCTTGCACTCAAACGCGCACCTCTGTATGCTCTCCAAGCTCGGGGCCTGCCCAGCGTGTTGCGCCCGGGGTCCCCTCTAGCACAGGCAGCATGGCAGGCATCGAGATGCGTGCACCGCCTGCAGCAGGGTTAGAAGGGGAGAGGATCCTGGTTAGCCCAAGCATCTCATCTGTGTGCTGCAAACAAGAGGAGCAGTGGTGATGATGGGCCGCGCCGCCGGCAGCTGGTCGAGGGGGGAGGGCCAGTTCTCTGGCAGATTGTGCGCTTGCTGTTCCCAGCACGCAGCCTCATGGCAACGCGCCGCCTGTGAGCGGGGCAGGCAAGGGCCCGCAGGCTGGACAGAGGTGAAGACACGTGTAGTTGGCCGGCTGCGCCTTGCCGACTTTCACCGCATCTGCTTGCCGACTTGGCAAGCTCCTCCACACCAGTTCCCCTCAAAATGCCCTTTGCGCCCCCACGCACCCGAGGGAGGTGTTGCTGACTCGATCATGCCTCGTGCTTGGTACTGAGGGTCTTGCACGATGTCTGCTGTGCTGAGGATGCGGCCTGCAGCCAGCAGGAAGGGGTGGAGGGAGTCATGGAGCACACAGCCACTGCACCTGCACTCTCTGCATGCTCGGCAGCAGACCTGCACGGCGTGGCGTGGCCTCAAGGGCAACGGATTGAAGGAGGCGACGACTGACCTGCTGGCACGCGTGCCTCGTTCATTGCAGCAATGACCTCGTCAGACGTATGGGCTGCGACCCAGGCTTCAATCACCTGAAACACACAGAAAGGGGACAGGAAAGAGAGAGCTGGCGAGGCTTTAAAAAATATAAAAATGCATGCAACTGTTGTTGTCTTGACTGCGTACGCGCCCTCCTACCAAGCGCCATTCTCCCAACGCCAGTGTAACGCGCCTCCAGGATGTCGCGCTCGTGCTCGCACCGCGCCGCGTCGGTGGCATATCGTGGATTTTCAATTCCCAAGTCAGCCCTGCCGACCGCAGCCATCAGGCGGTTGTACACTGCAGGGGTGTGTGCGTCCAGGTGGCACGTCCGTCAGTCTTGACTGCAGCATCCCCAAACCACAGGGCGCATTACCCCCATCATAGGTGCTGCACTGTGGCCAACCGACGTGGGCGCCGTCGCCCACGAATTGCGATGCTGGCGGCAGAGCCGCAGCAGCAACATCATCCACCTACTCACCCGAATTTCCGTTGCCACCAATAATCACCTGCGCAGGCAGTCAAGGAAGGCACGAGTTTTTTTTCTTTTTACAAGAAACACGAGGAGCAGCAGCCTGGCAGCATCCCCCAACGAACTGCCATGGGGATACCAGGGAGCACAAGCACAAACGAGAGCAGACCCGCGAACCGCGGCAGTACTTGCACCCTGCCATGCCGCCCACGCACGCACCCAGCCACCATCTTTGGCCCGCCACGTGCCGCTGGGCACAACGCCAGTGAGAGTGCTACCGCTAGGCGGCCGCACTGCGCCGTGCGCACCAAACTCTGCATTTCGGAAACAAAGTTGGCCTCACATAGGAGGGAGCCTGGCGAGTAGCGGAGGTGATGCAGAGAGCCTGCCGCGCAGGCGGCTGGAAAATGATGCTGTTGTAAACACATTTTGATGTAAGGCATTCACCATTCTATGTAATGCATCAATCCGTTATGCCGTGCACGCCCATAAATAAGAACATCAACCATCATTGGTCGCATCAACAAAAGCAATGGCGCCACGCGCCAAGCCTGTAAGGTAGTAATGCTGAACCTCTCCAACCCTACCTCATGCCTACCTGACACGCATCCCTCCAGCATATTAAACATGCTCTCAGTTATCGCAGCATCAACGACCTGCGAATTTTGGCCAGTTTTTCGCTCCTGAGGGGATTCTCGCCGCGTGGAGGAGGCTTTTCAGGCCAACGCCATCACACAGCACGGGGTGGTGCCATCTTTCAGATTGACCCTGCAGGTGCCCTGCTGCCGCCCACTGCCACATCTCCCCCTCCACTGGTGCCCACCCGTGCCATGAACGCGCCAACAACACGCTTCGCAGCACCTACCAACCCCCTTGAAGGGCACCGACCCCTTTAAACCGATCTCACCTGTCCCGCAGCACCGCCGCCGGCGCGCACGCGGTGCAGCAGCGCCATGACCGTTCCAAAGGCGGCATGCAGGCCAGCCAGGCTGTCGCCAAGGCTGATGTTGGGCCGCACTGGGGCTCGGTCCTCATATCCGTTGATGTACCGGAAGCCGCCAAACGCCTCGCACACGCTGGCGTAGCCCGGCAGGTGCGCACGGGGGCCGGTCTGGCCTGCAATGAACGGGGTGGGTGCAAGCCTGCTATCAACCGCAGATGATGCCGGCAGGGCCTGCGCGCGCGCGGCCACGATAAGTGCAGGCACGGTGCACAATTGCCTGCTATGACACACCCCAGCCTGCTGCCGCTTCACCGCGCCTACCATATCCAGAGATGCGAGTGTACACAAGGTCGGGCTTCAAGTCTTTCGGTCCCAACTGTGAGCACATCGTGGATGTTAGGCCCCCACCAGGGTTAATTGGAGGGTATTTTGATGGAAGACGAGGAGCAGCGGGGGCAGTGGATGTAAGGGATGCACGCCTTGCTCACCTCCCACTTTTCCATCACTCCGGGGCGGAAGTTTTCCACCAACACGTCGCTGCGCGCTGCAAGCTGCACGTCAAGCAGGCGCGGGAAAGGAGGCAGGGCGGTGGGCGGCGCTGCTGCCTGCCCTCGGGGCGTGTAGAGAGCAGCTGCACGCAAGCAGCATGCAAAAAAGAGCTGGCAGAGCTGCTGCATGGCCAACTCAAGTGCAAGTATACCGCTATGCAATGGAAACTCATGCCTGTGCAGCTTTGCTCACCTGCCGCACCAACTGCCGCCCTTCAGGGTTGTGCAGGTCGATCGTGATGCAGCGTCGGTTGCGGCCCTGCAGAGGAATGCAGGACATCCAGGGGGGGGGGCTGAGCCGCGGCACACGCTGTGAAGCAGAGGCTGCCGTCCTTCAGGATTTGAAGGGCGACCATGATGCAGCGCCGGTTGGGCCCTGCACTTTGTTGTGCTGCCAACAGCTATAGTGAAGCGGGGGGAGATCTTGGTGCCTGCAGCAACTCCGGCGAGCTGCTTGCAGGCGCAAAGCTTTTGCCGCCCTCGCCCTCGCACCCCCGCTCACGTAGGAGCGCCACCACAGGGAGGTGCCACTGCCGTCGTCCATGCGCAGGTGCCGCAGGGCGTCGCCCCGCCCCGGGGGCTCCACCTGCGCTGGCAGGGTCGGGCATCTCACAGTTAACTCCACTGGCGCGACTCTACCGCTCCGTCGTCCACACGCCACTTCAAGCGGTCACGAAGGGTAGGTGCAGGGCATGCGGGCAGGTTGGAGGTCCGTCCCCGGTTCCCCTTGACCTTGATGACGTCCGCGCCAAAGTAGGCGAGGAGGCCGCCGCAGAAATTGCCCGCCACAACTTGCCCGAGGTCGAGCACCTGCGGCGCAGGGTCAGAGGGGAAGGGAGCAAGTTGCCCCAGCTGCTGTGCTGTGCAGGGCAGACGCTGGGCGCAGTCACACAGGGCACCAAAGGGTCCATCCGAAGGGATCCTGCTGGCAGCAGGCTCTATTGATGTTGTTGAAGGAGAGCGAGCGGCCTGGGAGAGGACGACACATGCTGGATGCGCGATGCGGCCACAGTGAGCAGTGCACATGCACATCCATTTCGGATGACTGGATCCTTCTCAACGCAACTTATCATCATCTCTCAACAAAGCAGCGCACCTTGATGCCAACCAGCGGGCCCTGCGCAGCCGGCTGTGGCTGCGCTGCTGCCGCCGCGCCGTCAGCTGGCAGCGAAGCGAAGCCTGCGCATTGGCGCTGTGCAGTTGCCGCTGCCCGCAAGCCTGCCAGCAAGGCGGGCGCCGCAGCGAAGGGCTGCAGAGAGCGCAACAGCGGCGAGTTCTGGGCTGCGAGCAACATGCTCCCGGATGTATGCCAGGTATGCTGAAGAGGTGGAGCAGTAGTGTACAATGTCCGATCGGAGCGAGTACAGTTTGTGCTGCTCTGGATAGCGCGCTCGTCAGTGTGTTGCTGTGGTCCAGCAGGGCAGCTGCAGTCACCTCCCTCTGGTGCCTCTCCGTTGCTGTTCGCCGTGCCGAAGCTTAATCAGCGCCTACACGTGTGTCGCCAGCCGCCTGGAGGCCCAGCACTTGCGCGCCCGCGCCAAACCCGCTCGGCCAAACCCGCCAAGTCTGGCGCTGCGTCCCAACCACCTGCAGCCAGCACTGATGGCTTATGAGAGCCGCTGAGGATCGACGCGCGAAGGTCGATAGCGACAGTGCACGGCTGCGCGAGCGGCGGCAGGCGGCGGGCTTCGGCAACGGGGACAGCGGAAGGCAGAAGCGGCAGACCAAGCGACGGCAGGCGGTGGCGACGGGGACAGCGGCAGCAGACCGAGCGACTGCAGACGGCAGGCAGCAGCGGCAGACCAGGGCGCCAGCAAGCAATGGCCTACTTCACTCGCAGCCGTGCCCGCACCGAGCACCGAGCGGCGGGCGTTCTCCCTTTTTGTCTGTACGATGATGCGGTACTGGTGCTGCTGGGGGCAGAAAATTGCCGGACAGGGCCGGGCGGCAAGGTGCGTATGCAACGGCGCCTCCCTGCCTGCCTGCCTGTATGCCTGCGTGCTTGCCCACTGGCGCATTAGTTTGGGTGCGCGCCTATCTTGAAACCTATCTTTAACCACAACATTTTGTGCTAAAAAAACGGTACGAACTCGGCGTGCAGGTCTGGAGACTGATGTGGCGGGACTTCGGAGGCCAGCGGGAGGCTGTGGACATGGATAGCGCAGCCACCGCGGCACGGGAGTTTGCAGAAGAGACGCTGGTGAGACGTGAAGGCCTGTTTCGGTCTGGTCGATAGCCTCGACATGCTGCCTCAGCTAGGATGCTGCACGGCCATGGTAGCATGAGAGATTGTAGACACGCCTCTGTTGGCAGGGGCGGCACCTGCTGCAGCTGCGTGTATGGCATGCTGTGTCCCACGCTGCGCCGACGCCCTGGCCATCCCGTCCTCCACAGGGCCTGTTTGGAGCCTGCGGGGTGGATGCTGCCAGCGTGGCCCTGGCTGCCGCAGCCATGGAGGCTCGCCTTCGCACGCCGGGAGCGGCCATCAAGGTGCCTGGGGTCCGTGCATGGGCGGGATTTGTGCCAGGAAGCGGGGGGCAGGGTTCGTGTGAAAGAACAGGCGGATGTGGGGTGGGCGTGGGCCCATGCTGCACTGCGTGCTGCGCCGTTTGCCCCACTGTGCTGCGACGTACGCCCCCTTTCCTTTTGTTAATTTCCGCGCTCAGGTCGTTCACGAGCTCAAACACGGTGAATACCACTTCTGGTGCACCCAGCAGCCCTTTGTAGCGCCGCTGATGCTCCGCCTGGCGACGCAGCAGAACGCTGCGACGGGGGCGGTGGAGGGTGCGGAGAAGAGCGCGTTTGCTTGGTGAGGCTGCAGTGCAACGAGCGCTGGCAGGCTGGGGTGCGTGTGTCTGCTTGCAGCTGCCTGCCGCCTGCTTGCCCGTCATGTCCCCGCTCGCGTGCCCTCCCTCTTCTCCCACTGCAGGGCGCCTCTGTTGACCCTGTTGAACGTGTGGGGCGGCTGCGCAACCGCGCTTCATCCTGCGCTGCCTCCCCTCTACCTTGCAGGGTGCCCTTGAAAGCCCTGCTGGAGTGTGTGGCTGTGGCGCAGCCCCGCTACTTCCTACGCTGCCAAGCGCACGTGTGCGGCGGCGAGGGCACGCCGGCGCCGGGCAAGGCAGGTGTAAGGCAGTTCCAGGTGCGGGTGGGCAGATTTGGAGCAGCAGACAGGTGTGCACGCGGACGGACAGATGCACGTGTGTGCGTGCTGCCTTCCCGCCCTGCCTCACTGCCCGGGATGATCCATTGCCCCCGCGCGCGCGCGCCCCCCCCCCCCCCCCCCCCCCCCCCCCCATGCAGCTGCACCCCGTCTTTGCCTGCAGTCTGCGGATGGCGCAGGGCCAAGGCCTAGACGCTCTCATTGCTGCAGCAGAGGAGCTGCCGCTGCAGCTGCCGTCGCCCCTGGCGCACGCGGAACGCGTGGCAGCAGCAACAGCAGCCGATGCCGCAGCAACAGCGGTGGCGGCAGGGACTTCGGCAGAGCCAGCAGCGGCGACGCGTGGCAGCGGAGGCGACGGCGGAGGCGTGCTGGCGGGCAGCTCACTGGCTGCTGCTGGGGCTGGGCCGCTGCCCTGCAACTGGGCATGCCGGGACAGTGCTGCGCCCGCGAGCAGCCTGGATACAGCTAGCAGCCTGCGGCAGAGCAGACAAGAGGCAGTTGCTGCTGCTGTGGGCGAGGTGGTCGAGCAGATAGCAGTCAACGGCCGCAGCCGGCCGCGGCACCGCCTGAGCCGCAAGCAGCGGCAGAAGCGGCGGCGTCAACTGCAGCGGGAGCAGGAGCAGCGCGAGCAGCGCGCAAGCGAGGCGGCGGCAGCACTGCTCGGCAGCATGCAGAAAGCACGGCTGCCGCCGCCGCCGCCAGCGCAGCAGCAACAGCAGCAGCATTGGGCGCAGGCGCGCAAGGCTTTGGATGCCGCCTTGCCACAGCGGAGCCCAAAAAAGCGGATGCGCCTGCAGATCTCCGACAGTTGAGTGGCTGCGGCTGACGGTGACGTCGCCAGGAGCGCTTCTTTCCTCGTCTTCATGCCGCCAGCTGTCGTAAGCGTTGTACTCTGTAGGCCTTTTTTGTGCCCCCATGTCCATTATCCCTGGTGGTATTCTCTCATGTACCCTTCTGTGTCACTGTTTCTGTAAACTGGCGCCAACCGTGCCTCGCAACCGTGCCTCGCTCGGCGTGGGCAACTGCCGGCATGTGCAACGCCGGCAGGGGCAGCCGCGAGCAGCAGCAGCAGCTGGCCTGTGGTTTTCTCTGCTCTGCAGTAACTGTTAGCCACCTGGTGGCTCCCGGTGGCATTGCAAGGTTTCTGCCATTCATATAGTCATTTTAAACCACTGGCCCTCGAGTGAGAGCGCTGAGGGTGGCGCGGGCAGCTACGGGGCAGTGGGCACAGCGGGGCAGCGGCGGCGGCGTCCAAGCCTGCCGTCTCGCGCCTCTCATTCCGTCTTCAGCTCTCCCTAACTCGCTAACAACTGCCACTGTGAGCCACCCAACACATTCATATACTGACACAGCCATGCAGGAGGATCAGCGCCGAGCGGAGCGCGGAGCGCAGCTCGCAGCCGCGGCCCGCGAGGCGCGCCAGGAGGCCGTGGGAGGCCTAGGCGGCGAGCATCTGGAGCAGGAAACCACGGGTGGGTACCTATCTCACCCGGCCTCCTGTGTGCTGCTGGCCAGAGGCGGCGCTCGCCACCGCAGCCCTGTGCTTCTTGCACCAGCTCTCCGGGGCGCTCGCTGGGCACGTGCAGGCGCTGGCAGGCGGCGCCGAGCGGTCCAAGGCTCACCCGCAGCGAGTGCACCACACCGCGCCACCTCGATGCCCGCCCGCCGCCGCTCACCCACGTGCCGCTCGGCTCCGTGCCCTCGCAGGCCCCTATGGAGCATACACCAAGGGTGGCTCAGGCAAGCAGAGGCAGCCGAACAAGGGGACGGTGTACGCCTTAGCGGTGGGGCGGAACCATGCACCTCACCTGGAAACCAAGCAGGCTTCTCACGGTCTTACTTCCCCCATGATCCCTCCTGCACGGACCGGCGTGGCTCGCGCGTCGGTGCACCCTGACATGCCGCCCGCCTGTCTTGTTACCCTTGACTTCACCTGCAGAGACCGGCCTGCTGGGAGGCATGGGCTCCCAGGGCACCGGCCTGGCGCCCGGCGCCACGGCGGACGTCAAGGCTCGCCTGGCGCAGGTAAGCGAGGGGTTGAGAGACCCAGCTGGCTGTTGGAGTGGGGCTGTGGTGTCTTTAATAAGGCAGGGAGAGGGCGGCCGGGGTAGCGTGGCCGACCCGTCCCGTGCAACTCAAGGAGGGTCGGTTCAGAGTCGTCGGAGTGCAGGGCGTGCTGCTGCTAAGGCTTCGAGCGTTGAGCCGTGCGCTGCGCCTGGTGGGCGCAGCGCACCACACCGCCGCGCTGTGTGCTCACCACGCTGCTTCTCGACCCCACCACCCTCCTCCTTCTACAGGAGACTGTGGGGCCCGAGGGCTCTTACGCCCTGCCGCCGTCCTACCAGCCGCCCACGCCTCCGCGTGCAGGCCCCTTGGAGGCCTCCCCCCCAAGCCCAAGGCAAGACGGTTTTAACTTGAACAGCGCAGTCCTCTGCCCAATAACGATTTCAACGGACGCTTGACCGCGCGAGTGCTGAGTCCTTCTGCCGCTTGCATGCTCCCTTGCAGTCCCGCCGCCGCTGGCGAGCCCACCCCAGGCACCGTCGACCTCTCTTCCCGCCTGCGCTGCCCGCCTTCCAACCACCCACCCCCTGTCCCCCCGCCCACACCCTGTGCAGCCCTGTCACCGTCGCTGGCGGCCCCGCCCCCGGTGCTCCCGGCGCCGCCGGCGCTGGCACTTTCGGCGTGCAAGGCGCGGTCGGCGCCCCTGCCCCATCTGGGGCTGAGGTGCCCGCCAGTGCCGCCGCCCGCCAGGGCAGCGGCGGCCCCCAGCACGAGGCATGGGAAGAGGACATTCGCCACGGGGGTGAGCGCCTGCCCTGCGATGTATAGAGCGTCTTGGTGTGTTGATCCGTCGTGCCTGCCGCCCGCCGCCTGTCTGACATAGCGCTCACTTGCGGCTGGGACCTGGCCCTTGGCGACCAGTTGCTTGCGCAGGGTGGTGCAATGTCTATTGCACCCTATTACCCGAAATGCACTGCTGGCACCCTTGGCTGCGCCCCTTGCTTCTCCCTTGGCTGCGCCCCTTTCCGCCATCTGCAAAGCAAACTGCTGCACCGGCGTGCGGCATCACTCGACCACATACCATTAGACCCGCCCTGTGGCCGCTTTCCCCTCCTCCAGCGCGTGGGCTGCACCAAGGCTGCCACTGCATCCGCGTGCCGCCCGCCCTTCTTCAAGCTACCCGACCCCCATGCTCTCCCTGTTCTCCCTTTCCGCCCTTGCAGGGGAGCTGTTCCCAGGTGCTTCCCCAGAAGCAGGAGTTGAGGAGTACGCCACCCCCAAAGAACGCGCTCAGGTATTAATAAGCCAGTCATGGACGGTAAGCTGAGTGAGGGAGGCTGCACTGCAGCAGGCGATGGCGAGGGAGCCGTGTCTCACCGCTCAGGAGGAAGCACAGGTCGGTTGATTGCGAAGTGGGCGCACAACAGTCCCAAAAAAGCCCTCTTGGCCGGAGCTCAGCGTGCCACCAGCAACGATCTGCCATGGCCACAAACATGCTTCCCTCACCCTGCCTCCGCCTCTCCACTTGCCTGTCCGTGCAGCTGGAGGGGCGCGCCGGCGGCGCCGGTGCTGGTGCAGGCACCATCCCTGCAGGTGAACAATGGGTGACGGGGGAGGGCCAGCCCAGGGTTCAGCCTGCGCTCGGTGCGCCCACGGTCCCGTGCAGGCCTGCTGCCTTAAACCAACCACTCGACACCTTTCCCTTTGCTCTCTCTGCTCCTCTGCCCCCTCAACGGCAGGGGAGGCTGCCGCGCGTGCGCGCGCCACCGCCGCCAGCGCTGCGCAGGCCGCGCAGCACAAGGGTGCGGAGGTGGCCGAGCGTGCAGGCGAGGCGGCGCACACTGCAAAGGAGGCGGCCGCCGGGACTGCTGCCGCGGCGCAGGAGACGGCTGCCAGCACGGCTGAGGCTGCACAGGAAACCGCAGCTGGGGCTGCCCAGTCTGCGGCGCAGACGGGCGCACAGCTGGCGGGTGCTGCCACTGGCACTGCCCAGGGCGCTGTGGCAGCTGTCAAGGGTGCGGCCCAGCAGGCGGCACAGACCGCCGCGGGAGTCGTGGCGGCTGTTCAAGAAAAGGCGGGAGAGGTGGTGCAGGTGGGCTGCAGTGCATGATGCACGTGTTTCATGCTGCCTGCCTCCCCTCTGCATCTACCTCCTGCACTCGTCTTCTCACCCCTGCCCTCCCTGCATCCTGCCCTGCCTTCGATGGCTGCTCTGAGTTCCAGACCGAGCCCCTACGTCCTCTGCCTGCCTTCCTTGCCTGCCTGCCTTCCTTGCGGCCGACCTCTCGCGCGCCTTGCTCTTTCCCTTGCGCCTTGCGCATGTGCGTCGATGCGTGCAGGCTGCCAACTTAGAATGGCACTGCTCCTCGGGGTGTTCTTGTTGCCAGCTTCCCTGCACCTCAAACGTCGCTTCCTGCACTTCGAAGCATCGTCTGCCCGCCCGTGTGTCCCTTCACCTCCTGCCGCAGGCTGCCAAGACCAAGGTGGTGGGACTGGCCCCTGAGGAGGGCGTTACCGAGGGCGCTGCGCGCAAAACAGGTCAGGCGAGGGAGAAGAGGCGGGAGAGGGGAAGGAGTGGACAGCCGAGAGGAGAGCGCGGCAAGGGCGCTGAACAGATACCATGTGAGTGGGCATGGCGGGGGATGCATGCAGGAGGGATCTGCAAGGGGGGCGCGGTGCGCAAGACGGGCATGCGGAGGGGGCGGAGAGGGCGAGGCAGGGGTGCGTCAGCACATGGGATGGATAGCCGGTTAGTACACGATGCATGCTCATGCGGAGGCAGACAGCCGCCTCATGCCGCACGGAAAGCAGCCAGGCTGGCGTCGGCGCCCAGGTTCGTGTACCCACTCTTTAACTGCCAATCCTGTGTCCTTGGTCCTCCCCTCCCTGCAGGCGAAGCCGCCGAAGCCATCGAGTCCTCAGCGGCCGACACCGCCGCCGCCGCACGGGACAAGGCAGCCGGAGCCGCTCAGGGGCTCAGCGAGACCGCTGGCAGCGCCGCCGAGCGCGCCCGCGCCGCTGCCACGCAGTACGCCGAGAGCGCCAAGGCCAAGGCAAGTGCTTGCAGTGTACAAGAGAGGTGCACAAGTCAGCATTCCTGTCCAAGTCTTGCCCCACACAACATGCTGCTTACCTGCCCGCGCTCCGCCTGCAGGGGTCTGAGCTGGCGGGCCAGGCCCGCACGGCTGCAACCCCCGTTGTGGAGGGCGCAGCGGACACGGCCGCCGCCACCAAGGCAACTGCTGAGGTAAGTGGAGATTTGGAGGTAAAGGGGGTTTGCCGCGCGCCGCTTGGGCGTGTGAACGCTTGTTGCGGGTGTTGCAAGGTTGTGCATACTTCGCGCCTGGCCCGTACGTCGCTTCACCCCACATACCCCCGTCCCTGGACAGGCTGCCGGTGGCGTGAGCAAGGCTGCCGCCACCGGCCTGGTGGAGCATGCCGGCATCAGTGAGTGGGTGTGCGCCTGTCCACCTGTCTGCAGTCCACACGTGCTCTCCGTGCCCGGCTTGCGGCATCTTAAAACGTGCATGTCAAGAATGTTGCGGGAGGAACTTGTTGGGCCGACCCGCCTGCACCGCCGCATCCTCCTGCGCTCCCATCGCCCGCCTCCAGTGCTGGAGGGTGCGCGCCAAGCGGCAGCGGATGCGGCCACTTATGTGAAGGAGGCTGGCATCACGGGAGGTGCGCCGCGGGTTGCTCTCGGTGCGAGGCGGCCAGCGTGCTGCGCGCGCTGCGCGCCATCTCTCCACTTCTCGACCGGCAGTGCCTCATGTCGCACCCAATGCCTGTATCCCCGCATCGCTACCGTCATTGCTAGATGTTGCTCGAGAACCGCTGCATCGAATCTCCTGCGCACTACCTCCCCTCTGCCTGACTCCCTACCTTCTCCTACTCCTAACATATATTTTCCCTTCCTCTTGGTTCGTCCTGATTACAGTCGAGGCCACCAAAACGAAAGTGGCCTCCGCCGTGGACACAACCAAGTCGACCATCACTGGGGAAAGTATTTGCTTTTGCTTTTAGAGTGGCGGGCATGAATTTGACTGTTAAGATCGACTGTGTACTCGGTTTTGGTGCTGTGGACAAGGGCTCGAGGCATGGAGGGTAGTATGGTTGGGGGTCAAAAGAGGAAGGCACTGCAGAACCAATTCAACCATCTACTACTGCAGGGTGGGTGGGCATTCAGGGCGGGCTGCCCAGCACCGGCTGCAAGTGTCGCATCGACAGCCTGACACGCTTCAACCACGCCCTGCATGCAGCCCAGCCGTGCGCTCCGCTGCGCGCCACGCCCATACGTCTCTGCCCCTGCCTCCCCCCGTGCAGCTGCCTGAGAGCGTGCAGCAGACCTACCAGCGCGGCCAGCAGCTGGCTGCCGAAAAGGACGCTGAGCAGGTGCGGTGTGCAGGGTCGAACCTTGTGGCCGGGCGTGTCAGGTTGCCAGTTTGCCCCGTGCGTCGCGGGACGCAGGATTGAGTTGCTCAGGTGGCGCTTTCCGCTAAACGTTTCTGTGAGCAGGTTGTAAGACGTTGGACAGAGGGAGTGTCCAAACTATGGGCTTTGTGTGCTCCCCCATCTGTGACAGGTGGTGTGCGTGCCTGCAAGCGCGGTCAAGGAGGCCCAGGGCGGCGCCAGCGCCACCGGCGCGCCCAGCGCACCTTCCGGTGCTGCGGGCGGGGGCGCGCCTTTCGGTGGCGCTGCGGGCGGGACCGCACCCTCTGGCGCTGGCGGTGGCAGTGTGGGGGCCTCCCAGGTGGCCAAGGAGGTCAGTCCTGCGTCAGGGGCACGTGGCTGACCATCTGCAGACCTCCCTGGCCTTCTAGTAATCACTTCTCTTCTCCACGTCAGTACCATGCCCCATGAGCCCCTGCAGGTGCACTCGTCTGCCGTACAGGCGGCTTGAGAGGAGGGCAGCAATGGAGCTCACAGTCCTTCAGAGCCTGCCTATCGATGCACTTAATGTAATCCGCTTTCATCTTCTGCCCCTTCCTGTTTCCCTGTCCCCTTGCTCTGCCCCTGCAGGTGCGCGAGTTCGCTGTGCAAACCCAGGAGGGCGGCATGGAGGCGGGCAGGCAGGCGTACGAGGGTGGCGGCGGCCCCTCTGCCGGCTCCCCCGCGGCGGGTGCTGGCATCAAGGGGACTGGTCAGGTGGGAAAAGGGCGGCCTGCTCTTGAGGGATGAAAGAGAGGGATGGGTGAGGGATGTATCCCCTCGTTGCATGCGTGCCTAGGCAGCTCATGCGTCTAATGAAGAGCGCACCCACAGGTGAACCTTAAAAGTCCCCCCTGCTGGCCTCTGCTTGACCGTCCGCGGCCTGCTGCCCATGCTTCGCCTCACCTCATGCCTCACTCCTGCCCTGCAGGTGCGCGAGATGGGCCAGCAGACCGAGGGGAGCGGCGCGGGGCAGGGCGCAGAGCAGGGCCACGAGAGTAGCGGTGAGGCAGAGGGTGGAGCAAGGAGGGGCAGAGTGGGGCAGGGATGTGCAGTATGGATGGCTCGATATGGTGCAGCGTGGATGGCTTTGGGACGGTGTAGGGAGTACCAGTTGACCTGCTGCCTGCCTGGATGCTTGCCAGAGAGGAAAGACGAGGGAGCGTTAGCACTGCCTGCCTGAGCTTGCTAGCTGCATGCTGCTTGCATCCCGGCCGCCTGCTCGCTGTTCCTTCACAACCTCTCCCTCCCTGCCTTCACCAGCCACTGTCTGCTCGCTGCACCATTCCCTATGCCTGCCCCCTGCAGGCACCGGTATGTTCGGCACCACCGCCACCCCCCAGGAGGCGGGCACTCGCATTCGCGCTGCCTCGGAGACAGCTGCGGCAGGTGAATCATACGACCCTTCACACCCAACCAGCCTCACTGGCTGCCACCACACGGCATTTTGTGTCGCATGGGTGGCGCTGTGTCTCAGCTGTTCCTGTCTGCGCTGCTGAGACGTGCCTCTCATCTCACAAAGCAACAGACGCGACAGCCCCCCGCTCCCCCACGACTGCCTGCAGCCATGCCCTCGCGTGCGGAGCAGATGGTTTTGGAGGAGCACCAGGTCGGCGGGGGCACGAGACTGGGGGGAAAGCAAGGAAGAAAAGGAAGACTAAGCCTGTAGGCGTCGGCCGAGGGAGCCTGGTCAGGTTGCAGGCCCCCCCCCCCCCACACACACACACCCCACCACCACCACATACACACACACACACACCACCACCACCACCACCCCACCCCCCACCCACCGGCCACCATTTTGAGGGGTCACCTGGTCAATGGGGCAGCATACCGGCCGGCAAGCGAGCAAGCGTGGCCGCGGCACCGGCGCCGGATGCCCTGGACAGAGCGGTCCGTCAACCGGTTCCTCCGCCACCCGCTTCTGCTCCCTCCCTCATGCCCCTCCCCCCCTCGCCGCACGTTATCCCTTCGTTCCTTTATTTCCAGACGGATCCTGCCAGGGCTCAGAAGAGCCCAATGGCGAAGCATGTGCGAGAGCCCCAGACTGAGGGCGAGGCGCAGCAGTAGGTGGCGGTGAGTTTGTGTCAACTCCAGTTTTATGACCATTGGTGTGTGTTGCTCTGTGATGCCATGTTGTCACGGTGATAATTGTCTGGGTCACAACATGAGGACGGAAGGACACGCTGAGCAGCTTTGTTGGCAGGGCATGGACGAGCGCTTGCTAGATGCGCCTGCTGCCTGCTGTTAGTCTCGCCCGGTGCTTCCCCCTCTGGCCCACCTGGGAACTCGCATGCTCTTGCGCTCCTGTTGACTTGCTTCACCTCTTTGCCAACCTCTCTACCTTTTTTTCAAATCCCCATCTCTCTCTTGCCTCCACCCCTTCTCTTGCGCTGTGCAGGCATGGGCAGCGCAGAGCCCTCCAACAAGGCTGAGGCTGTGGTAGAGATGGCACAGGCTCGGAAGTCGGCGATGCGCCGCTCCGACTGAGTTCCAGCGGGGCACGGTGAAGCCTTGCCAGGCCTGCCGGGCAGCAGCAAGACCGCGACGTGCGGCAGAAGCCAGCACAGTTGAGGAAGGCGGACGGTACAGGGCACGGCGTGCAGTTGCCGGAGAACAGCGAGACAACGGCAGCGCTGCCAACGGCAGTACATGTACAGGTCTGCGCTTGTACACAGACGGGTCCAGCAGGGGCGCCGGGCGGCATTATGTAATGTTGACACAGGGTGGCTCATGCACGGACATCCGAGTCGGCTGCATGTGGATCCTGCATGGAGCCGGTTGTTCTGTTGCTCTCGTGTAAACCTTGCACAGCAAGAGGAGCAGGGTGGATGGTAACACGGTCGGGTAAGCACATTTCACGGCAAGTGACAGCACTAATGAGCACAAGGCAATTGGTCCTGGGGTGCTGTGGCTTTGGAAGCAAGGGGTGACTGGTTTGCTTTGCAGATAGGGAGCTGGGGTAGCGCTGCAGCACTCCCGCTGGCGCCAGAGTCAGCGGGGCTGTGTGCGTGCAGCGCCTCGCAGGTCCGCCGCCTCCTGCCGCTCGACTGCCACCTAGCCCACCTTCTCAGGCACTGAGGAGACCAGAGAGATGGCCAGCCCCATCGTGTCTGCGCGCCCCACGCGCCCCACACTGCATGCAGGGGAGGGGTGGCATGCAGGGGATGGACGTCCAGCTTTGAAGACTTGTGAGGCATTGGAGTGCAGCAGGCACAGGGGCAGCAGCAGGGGCAGGCGAGGGAGCTCTTGGGCACCGGTGCGTGTGCGCAGCAGCGAGGACTGCTTGCACGCATGACATTGGCGGAAGAAAGAAAGTGCGGGCACACGCCCGTGGGCGTGGGTTGAAGAAGCCGGATGGGGTTGAAGGCCACGGCCCCCCCATCCGTCTGCTGATGCGTTTGTTCTCACCGATGGATGTAGTCCTCTGATCGGTCCGGCAGCGTCATGTTGAAAATGTTGCCAGAATCTCGGTCGATGCACCAAGCAGCTCACGCATAGCTGGGAGCATTGCAACTGCAGGCTCCCCTGCTGGCGCCGCCGCCGCCAAGCCCCGGCAACGTCAGGCCCCCTACCGCCTGCACGGTGCAGCGCGCATGCGCGCACACTGCCCCATCGCCACCCTGAACTCCCCCTCAGAGGTGCTGGGTGGGTGGGCCACTGCGTAAGCAGCTCAGACATAGCTGGCAGCGCCGCATCGCAGGCACCCCTGGTCTCGCCGCTACCGCCACCCCCCGCCGCTCGAGTGCCCGCGCAGCTCACGCTAGGCCATGCCAGCCAGCCTGCAGCTCGATGGGCATGACCTGAACCCCTGGAGTTCCCCACCTGGGCAAACTGCGCAGACATGCCCTGCACAGAGTGCTGCAGGGGCACGCCCCGAGCCTTGCGTCGCTTGCCGCAGGCCGGTAGGCGGCAGCTGGGGGCCTGCTGCCGGGCGGCCCCGCTCGCTCCTGGAGGCCCCGCCTGCATCATTGATCGGTGTGCAACCCCCATAAGTGCCAAAGGAGGTCCCGCTGGGCCGGCCGGGGAAGCGGGGCAGAGCGGCCCCCGGAGCGATGCAAACGGTTGCAGGGGGTCGGGAGAGACCCGCAGCCGTCCCTGGCTCCTCCCGAACATTCCTCAAGTCGGCATTCCTAGCAGCGGCATCCACTTGGGCATGGTAGGCGTGCTGTGTGCTGTCCACTTGGGCAGTAACCATCTCTCTAGTAGCTGGCGGGTTGTGTTCTTTTCAACCAACTTTCTCTACTCCTTGCACGTGGTTCCAGCACGTGGCTCCAGGCGCCCGCTAACGCGCCTGTCGAAAAATGGGTAGCCGCTACCGGCCCGGCGGCAGGACCTGGTTCCTGACCATAGCATTATTCGCGGCTATGGTTACCTTGTTCGTGCGGGTAGCGGCTCAGAGGAGAGCAGGCGAGCTAGCATCTTACCAGCCTGCCTGCCGCGGGCTTCTGCAGGGCTGCCGCAGGACTCAGGCGACTCGCGTGTTGTTGACCCGATGATAGCAAATGCGGGCTGTGGCGCTTGTGGAGGGGCGCCCTCACCGCCGCTGGCACTGCCGGCTGCCGTGTTACGTTCTGCACCCTGCAACCACCCTCGCAGCCAACCAAGCCTTAACGCCGTTGGCGTCGTCTGGAGCTGGTGCTTCTGTAGGCAACATCAGCGGCGGCAGCGGCTGCACACTCGCGAGCTGCAGAAGGCTTGCAGAAGAAGAAGCGGCAGCACAGCGCCCGGCGCGCTACTCCACCTTTTCATGCGCCAAGGGCATCACGAGCGCCGCTACTTGGCTGAAGTGAGTGGACAGGCAGCAGGATGTGCTGCAGCAGGGAGTGCATTGCGTACTGCCCGCCTCCTGGCTCCTGCATGCATGCAACCTACTTGGCCGCGCACCCCGTGCCACCATGCCTGCAGCTCGACCTGCGCTTTCCATAACGTGTGTTTCAACACCCGAAGGCAGCAGTTTGAGTACTATGTAGACCCCAGCCTGCCAGGTGGGTGCAGGCAGGTGCTGCGTGCAGTGCAGCGCATCTGGCAGCGCTGGCACTGCTGGCGCACAACTGTGCTGCTGGTGTGTGCATCGACTGCATGTGCGCCACAGCATTAGTTGGTACCGTTTGACAAACGGGACGGCTTGACAGACGGTATTGCGCATGTGCACATGCTGCCGCTGCGGTGCCTTCATGCACATGAGACTCTATACAGCAGGCAACATGGCGTGCACCCAGAATGCTCGCGCCGACCGGCTGGTTCGCGGATGCTGACATGGTGCTGCTGCCGCTGTCAACACAGATACGCCGCTGCTGCAGACACAAGCTGGGGAGTTGTTGTACGAGTTCCCTGCCGAGTTTGTAGATGCAGGTGCGCTTCTCTTGCTGTGCTGTGCTCTGCTGCGCCATGCTTCTGTGCTCTCGCCTTTCACCTGCTGGATGCAGATGATGCACACTTGCCATATGCTGTGATGTGCTGTGCTGTGCTCTGACGTGCTTGGCCGTGCATCTGTGTGGTGCTGTGCTGGTTGAATGCATATCCAACCTGATGGATGCAGGTGTGCCTGCCATTGATAAAATTACAGCTGCACGAGTGCCTGCTCCATGTAGTGCCCGTTGCAGCTGCATGCTCTCGCCTATGTGCGCGCACCCCCACCTACAACTTCTTCACACGCTGCATCTGTGCTCCCCTGGCTCCAGGCTGGGCCAAAGACCATGCGTCCTGGCGCCCAACTGTCGTACGTCGCGCCTTCCCCCAGGAGGGGCCGCGCGTTAAGTGGGCGCCTGCACCGCAAGCCCTACTGATCGATATGTGCACCATTCCCAAGTACCTGCTGCACAATTTCGGGTGGGTGCGTGGGTGGCTGCGTATCCTGGCAGGTGCGTCATTCCCCCGCCCTGCGCATTCCTGATACAGACTCAATGCCACCCTGCTTCCCTGCTGCATTGCAGGCACATTTTGTACGACATTGTGGTGCCCTTGTTCAACATGCAGCACCTGTTTGGCATTTACACGCCCAAGGCGCAGCCGCTCGCCGTGGGCGAGTGCACTGAAAAGAAACAGAAATTTCTCTGGCAGTTGCTGCCCATGTTCATCAATACGCCCCGCCCCGAGATGAGCATCCTGAGGTTGCACTGGGACAACAATCTGGCCTTTGCAGCAGACTATGCGGCGCAGGTGCTGGGCGACGCCGGTGACGGCCACGTGTGCTTCAAGGCAAGTGCTGGGGTGGGCCGGCGCCGCTGAAGTTCCGTCTCGCAGGTTGATCCTGCAACATGCGTCAGTTGCCTGCCCGCCCGAGTCCTTCCAGGGCATACTCTTTCTTTCTCTCTAACATTCTGGATGCCCGCAACTCAGTGCCGCTCAAGCACTGGGGGGGGGGGGGGGGGGGGGGCTTGCTAACTTTGCCAATCGAGAATTGCTGCGCTGACAATGTGCCTCGTCATGCAAGCAATAGCGTGCCAGCTGTTTCTGCAATTACCGCATGCGTCCACTTACTTGCTCACTTTTCCTGCACTGCACCGACTTGCCCTGCAGACGGCTCTTGTGGGGACGGGCCCGCTGAGCCGACGCATACCGGGTACAGAAGCGTGGCCATACCGCGAAGCTGCGGTGTGGAGGCTCGGCCTGCAGGAAGAGCCGCAGGAGCGGCCCGTCATCACAGTGCTGAAGAAAAAGGTGAGCTGGGGCAGTGTCAGGCACCCATACGCAGCTCTGATGCACCCAGGGCAGCCAGAGCGCAGCTGTGCCACATCTGTACGGAGCCACAACACAGCCAATCAGTGCATGCGCAATACAGGCCCTGCAAGCTCATGCAGTTAATGCTTTGCCAACCTGGCGTTGTGTCCTCTATACGGGCGCAGGGTGGCATGACAATCCTTGGTTACGAGAAGAATTGGAAGCACATCGCTTGGATGCGTCCAGGGCGACGCAGCGTTGAAAACACCGAAGATGTGGTGTCGGCGCTGCAGGCGCGGTACGGCTACTATGCTGCGGTGCATTTGTTGGAGTGCTGCGATGGCGACAGAATGACTGTGCCTGACCAGGTGCGGAACAGCCTTCAGCTTTTGCATTGCCACCACATCAATGCAGCTGCTTGCAGGCTTTTGCTGCTTTTGCCATGCGGTCGTCCAGCTGACACGTTCCGTGATGCCACGCGCATGATGCTCACTTGCTACACAGGTCAAGCTGATGAGCGCCACCTCGGTGCTGATCTCGCCCGGCGGTGGCATCGCTTCTGTCCTGAACTTCCTGCGGCCATCTGCGACCGCAGTCCCGCTGACCGCGTTTAATACACAGACTAACCGCAGCGTGTCCCTCGACTACGTTTTTTATCCGTAAGCACTATGCTGTGAAGTGGCGTGCCCTCTTATCCCCCCTTTTTGTGCCTGCATCTGGTGCCTCATGCTGCCTGCGGCGGCCTAGTGCACGTGCTGCCTCAGGGCGTTAACCAAACGCTGGCTGGTTGGGGCAGGCACCGGTGCTGTGGGTTCATCCCTGCGTGCAGCTACCGAGGCCCAGATGGGCATGGCATAGAGGAGGGAGGAAAGAGAGAGTTTGCGGTTGGACAGGGCATGCACCCCTTGCCACAAGAGCAGCAGGCCATGCACGAACGGTGCTGCCAGTGGCCGTGCGCGCCTGGCACCGCTAGTTCCCCTGCACTGCCACCTCTGCGAGCACCCCTGCACCTTTGAATCACCGTCTACATCGGCCATCCTTCCGATGCAGCCAAATGGAGACTCCGCGGATCGTCGAGTTTCCTGTGTCCCTCAAAGAATACGAAAAAACCAGGTGAGCGCCCCAAAAGGACATGTGGGGCCTAGCAGCACAGTCTGCGGCGCAGCGCACCCAAGCCCCCGACTCCTAGACAGGCAGGCATGACCTGCCCCCATCAAACTCTTGACCTACAACGTCTTTGCCGCCTCTGCTCCCAGCGATCGCCCCGGCTGCGAGCTGCCCACAGACAACTGGCGGTATGCAATGGATGGCGCGCTTATCCACTGTAACCTGCGGTTCGGGCCGGAGGGGACCCAGCGGCTGATGCAGCACGTCGACGCTGCGCTATTGCACTGGGCAGAGCGCAACGGGCGGTACGAAGTGCTGCAGCCGCTGCAGAAGTTGGCGGCGGCGCAGGCTGCGCGACCGACATGAAGGCAGCCCGCTCTACATCTTCCTTGCATGTTCCTCATCTCGCAACCGTTTGTACATGCTGCTGTGTGAATGTCCCACCTCTTTTTCAATTAATTTCTTTGCCTTTGCCCTCACTGGACTTAGCATCGGCTATGGCATGGCAGCAACAGGGTACAGGGGGTGGGGGCGCAGGCAGACTAGGAGAGATGGAGGAGGGATCGCATCGGGATATCGGAAGCATGAATGGGGTGGGGGCAATTGCTGGACAGTATTGTGTGTCATGGCTAGGCACACGTATGTAAAGAGCGATATGGCCACCGCATGCAGCTGCCAGCGACCCATGTTGTACCGCCGCACACCCCTTGGACGCACAGGGTGCTTGGCAGATAGCAGGTGCACCGACTGGCAGGGGACACATACGCTCCAGGACGAAGCACTCAACATGAGCGCACGGTTACTCGAAGGTCAGCAGCGACGGCAGCATGTGCTGTGGCGCCTGCGCAAGCATAGAGGGCCAGCGTGGGGAGGTGCCAAGTCTGGGTGCGCAAGACCTGGGCAAGCAAGGTCTCCACATGCAAGACTTGGCGTGGGCAGGCAACATGCGCGCGCGAGCAGGCAGCAACGCCCCAAAACAGTTTCGGGGCCACACTGCGGCCTACAGCAAAGCACGACCTACAGCAAAGTCCAACAGGCCACGGCACAGCACACACGCACCTGGAAGCCCATGAGGTTGAACACGCAGGCGGCCACGTTGCCCAGGCCTGCCTCCAGCATCTCCTGGCTCAGTTTAACGGTGTCGGGCAGGCCCGCGCCGCCAATGAACAGCGGCACTGCACGGTGAGAGAGCAGACGTGTAAGTTCCTGGCTCACCTTCACGCTGTTGGGCACGGCCGTGCGCGCAGTGCACAGCACTTGCAGTGGGGTACAGCACAGGGCACAGCCAGGGGCGCAATGGCACTCCAGATCGCAGCAAGCTTGCACAACAAAACCAATTAGTGCCAGAGGGGCAGAGGCAGGCCGAGGGCATACCTGGTGCCAGGGTGTGCGACGTCAGCGACACCACCTTGCCTTCGTGCACTAATGCTGCCTTGGTCTTCTTGTCGCGCTGCACAGGGGCAGGGTCCAATCAGGCTGACAGAGTTTGGTGTTTGAGCGGACGGCATTAGCGCAGGGCAGCGCAGCGTGCCTGCCGTCATGTCAGCACCGCAGCATGGCGCAGCACACCTGTGCCATGTCGTCAGCATTGCCATGGTCAGAGGTCAGCAGGAAGCGGCCCTTGACCTCATCCACAACCTCCAGCAGCTCCTACAAACCATTCAAGCGCATGAAGGGGCGAAAGTGGATGGCTTACGAGGCGGAAAGATCACAAGCGGAAACTGACAGCAGGTGCCGCTCGCAAGCACGGACAAATGTTGTGCAACACAGCAATGCATAAAGAAGCAGCATCTGAGATGGCAAGCAACAGCAGCGATGACGCAGCATGCCAGCAGCAGCAACAAGCAGCAACAGCAAGATGCAGCAGATTGCAGTGGCCACCAGAAGCGGCAGCGTAGCATCCCAGGACGTGCTGGCAAGCAAACACCGCTGCTTTTTGCTTCGTCCCACCTTGACGCACTGGTCCACAAGTGCACAGCAGCTCACGGTGGCCGCCAGGTCACCGGTGTGTCCCACCATGTCGGGGTTGGCAAAGTTGATGCGAACCTGGTCGTACTTGCCTGTGGTATAGAACAACATGGAAGAAAGCACAGGACTGAATGGCTGGGCGGCGCTTCAAGAAGCGGCAAATGTGCGCTACAGCGTCGGTGCGCAGCCTGCATGCCTTGCAGACCAGAGCACCAAGTGACTTCAGAAAGGCTCGCACCCGATCGCAGCGCCTCCTTGCCGGCCTCGCAGATCTCACGCGCCTTCATCTCAGGAATCTCGTTGAAAGGAACAGTGTCGGAAGGAATCTGCAGGGTGCAGTGGTGGGCCACGGTGCGCAGCAGCAACTGCAGTTGACCCACAAGGGGACAGAAGTTGGCTGTTCAGGCAGTAGCCAACCTCACTAGAACGGGGGGGGATATGTTGCCCAATTGCACAAGAAATGCAGCTAGGTGGTGAATTCGGCAGCAGCAGCAACGGCAACAGCGCCAGCACCAGCGGCAACCATGCCAGCCACCGCAGAGGCTGTTGCAGCTCACCTCCACATACGTTTCCAGATCCTCATTGAAGTACCCGCTGCGGTTGCCGTTCCAGAAGAACGTTACGTGTCCTGCAGTGTGGCAGCACGCGCAGCCAGCATATGTGAGACGGCTTCTTAGGGACGCAGGGGCGGTGCCGCACGTCCAGCAGCTGACCGTCTTGCACTCTAGCCTCCCGCCAGCTGAGCAGACGCATGTCAACATCTCGAGAGCACTGCAGCATCAGACGCACCGCACAGCAAAGTGGCACAGCCCCAGTCAGCCGGCCAGAAGCAACACAAGTAGCCATGGGATTGCCAAAACAGCAGCTGGAAATCAGACACCCACCAAACTTTTGCGTCTCGGAACACACAAAGGTGCGCAGGCCGTTCTTTGCAAGGTATTCGCCTGGGGAGGCAAGGCAAGGGAGCACGTTGGAAAACGTGTCAGCAAAGCACAAGCCGGCTTGTCAGGCTGCGTCAGTAACGTGCAGCCCGTAGGCAGGCAACGCCGGGAGGATGCGGGTGCAACGGACACTGCGGCCGGGCTGCCGATGCCGGAGGCACCCCTTCTACAGCCTTAGCCTTACCCGAGGTGCCAGAGATGGCGGGCGGCGGCACCAGGTAGTTGGTGGGCAGCTTCAGGTCTCCATCGTACTGCATCAAGCCCACAAAGCGAGTCTGCAGCGCAGAGCAAAGGAAGGATGTGGTGGCAGGCACCAAGGCCAACGGAGGGGGGTGGGCGGGCATCATGCGCAGGCAGTGGGGTTAGTGCTGCGCGTGAATGGAGGCGACAGTGCTGTGCATAGCACAGGCAGCATGGATGCAGGCGGACCTCCACGTGCAGCACACCTGCGGCCAGCGCTTGCGGTCGAACTTGTCAAATTTCGCATACTCCAACGCCTTGGACAGCTCAATCACACGGTCAGCACGGAAGTTGAAGATCACCACAGCGTCACCTATGGACGAGCGATGAAGAACTGGTGTTGGGCTGGCAGCAGTGGCAGCAAGGCCGGCAAGCAGCGGCAACAGCAGCGGGCCAAGAGAAACAAGCTGCGGTGGCGACAGTGGCAGCCATAGCTTCGGCAGGAGCTACAGTGGCAGCAGCTCATGCGCTTGCCCCACGCCCGCGTACCAAGCAAAGCGGCAAGTGCTCACCGTCTTGCACGGTGCCCACAGGGGTGTTGTCCTCCCCCACGATCACAAAGGGGTCCAGCCACTGATCAGACACAGGCTTGTCGCTGTCATCCTTCTGTGGGATGGGACAGAGGGACGACGGGCTTCAGGCTGAGAAAAGAAAGGCGTGCAGGCAACAGGGTGCTGCAGCGCAGTCGGACCGCTGCATCGTGGCAGCGCTGCACCCATGGTTTTGCACCCATGGCTGGCGGCGCAGCACGAGCGGGCATTGCATGCATGCAAGCACTACATCCCACCCGCAGGGTCTTGATGGCGGTGAGGGCATCCTTGAAGTAGTGAGGTGCCTCGCCTAGCACGTGCGCCTCCCACCCCTTCTTCACAATGTTCCAGTCAGCCTCGTCTGCAGGGTGCGGGGAGAGGCTGACGTCGCATCAACGGCATCTGAGGCAGGCGACCAGAATAAACGAGTGGACGACCAGAATGCATGGCACAAGCAGGGCGTGCTCCTTAGGCCACGCTTCGTGACATTTCTCTCGTGCCCTGCGCTCGCTCACAGCGGTCCATGGTGACGCCCATCCGCCCACCACCGGAGGCGATCTTAGCATCCACGCCCTGGCCCTGCAAACAGGACGGCAAAGTGAGAAGGACGAGCACCGGTGATTTCTGGCACCCATGCAATCTACCCATGCCGTGGCCCGCCCTTGCCTCATCGACGGCACTCGCCACCGCCGACGATGCAGGCTGTTCGCCATCCACGTCATCATGTGGCCCTCATCTTCCCACCTGGAGCTCCTGCAGCAGCGCCTCCAGCTCAGCCACAAACCTCAGAGAAGAGCCATCGGGCACGTCGCGCCCGTCAGTCAGGATGTGAAGCCTGCAAAGATGCAGCGATGGGCAGCGATGGGTGGAACGAGGGTATTTAGATGGCTTGACTAGAGAGCAGCCATCATGCCCCCATTGAGTCAGGTTGTGAAGCCTGTGCGGCGAATGGGTGAGGACATGCATCTCTGCACATGCCGCTGTGCAGGCGCCGCTGCGCAGACGCCGCTGTGTAGCCCGGACTCCTAATGTTCTTGTGCCAAAAGCTCCCGCACTACTGCTGCCCCAAAAGCAGGGTGTCCGCCCCACGGGGGCCCTCCCTTGCGTGAACCCACCGAATCTTCTTGGCGCCCCGCTCTGCTGCGCCGCGCACGCAGCCATGGAGCTGGTCGGTGCGCGAGTGCACGCCGCCGTCGCTGAGCAGGCCGATGAAGTGCAGGGTGTTCTCAGCAAAGGAGGGGGCAATGTACTCCCAGCCCGCGCCGGTGAACAGGGAGCCGGTGCGCAGGGCGTTATCCACCAGAGATGCGCCCTGGTCAATCAGCTGGCCAGCACCCAGCGCGTTGTGGCCCACCTACACATGACGCGTTGGGGGAGGGGTAAGCAGACGGGGCTACGGCAAGAGCAGAGGCAGGCCATGCTGCCTTACCACTGCCAAGCGCTGCCACCCTCCTCCACCCCAGAGGCGACCGCCATGAAACCTGGGTCTCCTCACCTCGCTGTTGCCCATGTCGTCGTCGCTGGGCAGGCCCACCGCCGTGCCATGCGCACGGATGGTGCGGAAGCGGCCGGGCACGGCGCGCAGCGCGTCGGTGCAGGGCGTGTCGGCCACGTGGATGGCGTTATAGTCGTCCTTGATAGAGTTTTCGCCTGAGAAAGTTTTAGGTAGGACAAGGGTGAAACCAGCAGCAAGAAGAACTGGCGAAAGACAGCAGGAGGCCGGGCGCAAGGCGCGGCGGCGGCGGCGGAGCCGCCGCTCGCTGGCGACGAGGGCCTGGCGGCCTAGCCGGGCGCGCACCGACGCCCGTGGCATCGGCGCCTCGGCATTGGTGATCGCCCTCGGCACCCGTGGCACGCGGTTGCGCAGAGGCACGCCGGGCCCAAGCCCTGTATGTTGCGAGCCGCATGCGGCCCCTCGCCGTTCCGCACGCGCTTACCGAAGCCGTCCAGGATGCACACCAGCAGCGGGCCCTCGCCCCTCTGCAAAGTGGAGTGCGGCTGCAGCTGGAAGCTCGACATGGCTGCCGGCGGCGGCTTGGCGATCGGAGAGCGGCCGGAAAGCGGCCGCGATCAGGAGGGAGCAGGAACAAAGGGAGGTGGCGCGCTCTTCTCCCCACTCACTGCGCTCTTACATGCTCTCAGCACGCAACACATTGCCCACCTCCGGCCGCAGAAGCCGCCACAGGCATTCTGGCAGCTTTCAATTGCATTATTGCGTCCCGAAAACATATCAGGAGGCCGCTAGCAGGTAACCGACTGCGCCGCCGCTGCCAAGCCGCCGCTGCCGCCGCTGCACTTCGGCAATGCTCCCGTGGCCTGCTATCCTGCGCACATGCTTAACTTCAGTGAGCACGTAAGTTACAACAAGAATATCTGCACCTGGATGATCAGCGGTCAGTAATTGAAGGCTTGGGCTGGCACTGGAAGGCCTGGGTCGGCAGCAGCACGGTCAGCAGCACGGTCGCATCTCTTCGCCAACAACCCTGCGCACCTGTCGACGGTGAAGGGGCAGAGCTCAGCTGACCAGGGCAGGAGCGGCCAGGATGCTTTTGGCGATGTTCTTTCAACGACCCGGTCCCTGATCTTTGCTTGTCTGATACCCACCCACAGGTTTGGATCGACCTTGAGATGCCAGGTAGCGGCTGCGGCCAGCCTCTAGCGCGGCGCACCCCTGCGGCTGCACCAGCTGCACCACCCGTGCCCACCCCGCCGCAAGGCGCACCGGGCCTGGCGCGTATGTTCCTGCCTGCAACTGGCGAACTGCCGACGCCGGCGGCGCTGCCCTCCAGCAGCGGCGCAACCATGGCGCAACCGGACTGGGTGTCCGGGACTGAGCTGGGCTGCTCAGCATGAAGGCCTGCCGCACCTTCCAGTCATGCAGAGCTTGTATCAGGTAGGGTGCTGGGTGCTGTGGTGGCGAGGTGGTGTGAGGCGGTGCGAGCAGCTCAATGCGTTGTGCTCTCCCCACTTACTTGCATCACCCACTGACAATCGTGTGTATCTGTTGCCTCTTCCAGACAGGCCACCAGGTGCTTTGGCGGTGCAGCAGGCGCAGGCAGCTGCGGCAGCACATGCAACGGCGGCGCAGGCGCAGGCGGGCCCCCACCACCCCATGCCGAGCAGGCTTCTTGAGCGCAAGCAGACAGAGCAGGCAGATGCATAATCAATCAGTATTCCCCTCGAACCAGCTTCACAGCACTGTTGCAACGCCAGGACGCCCCATTGCAAAAAATTCTCCACACCTTGAAATTAAACCCGACATTCAATACAATCGGTCCTGTACGAGCTCTTGCATTTTGCCTTTCTCTGGAAGAGGTTGCATCTGCAGGCTTGGCGCAAGCCGTTGAGGTTGTGCTGAGCTGCGCTGGCTGGGGTGTGTGTTATACACACTGCGGGTCATTAGGGGACGTTTCGCAGGAGTCACTTGGGAGAGAGGGTACGGATTAAGCTACCAAGACATTGTAATTGAGAACAATGAGCAATTGAAGTAATACAACAGTGCATAGCAACTCATACGCCGCTGTGAACGCGCCGTCGTCGCCGGCACTGGCCGCCCACGTTGCCACACACCCTATGGCGACAGTGGTCGGCAGCCGCCGGCACCACTGCTGCCAGATCGCCTCCAATGCAGCTTGACGGCCGGAGCCGCTCTCATCACTGCTGCGAGGGCTGACCGGTGTCTGCGGTGCTGCTGATCCCAGCTGGCAGTCGATCCGAACAGCCGCCTCTGCTGCCAGTCATGCCGATCTGCAGAAGCCCCATTTGAGTACCAATGCTGCTAGTCGCGCCGCCGCCGCCACCCACCCCGCCTCTGCTGGCAGCGCTCCCCCCCAACCTGCAAAGACGACACTAACAGCGTGCAACCAGCACGGGGGGGTGGGGGGGAAGCTTGGCTGGCACCCAAAGGTGCCGAGGCAAGCTGCTGTCTGAGTGAAACCGCAAATGGAGAGGCAGGGGGTGGCCAGCGGCTGAATCCGCTGCCGCCACTGCTATCACAACCACAGCACCCGCTGGGTGCGCTGTGTACCTTGGCGCCCAGCCCAGCTGTCAGCCTCAGCACAAGCCCCGCTAACACCTCATGTGCAATCGTTGTAAGCATGCCTTTCGGGTGAGGTGCTAAAGTGTGAAGTCACCCCCGCCACATGGCCGTTGGGAGCGCGCATCATAGGCTGTTACCAGCACCTGGGGAAGGGAGATGTTGCATTAAATTGTGTGTGCATGGGACCAGCCAGTGAACCGTGGAACTATTTTGGTGGAGCAACCAGTGAAGCATCACTGCAGTAGGCAACCGCAGAGCCTGCCGCGTTGTCGCATGATTTCTGCGTTATCTGTAACGCCTACAACGAGGCACCATGAGCGCAGCGTTGCGACGGCAGGCACCGAATTGTTTCCTACCTGCGTTGCCCTTGACCCTTTTGGCTGTCCCGCTTTGCTGCGCCACTCCGCAGCAGCCACAGTGCAAGGCTTCGCTGGACGGTGCGGCTGCGGGCAGCCAGGCAGCAGAAACGGCAAAGACTCTGATTTCTGGCTGCCGTGCCATTCTTCGTGCTAGTAAACTTGTACACTTGTTGTAAACCAGGGCCAGCTCAACATGGGTGTCAATGCGGGGCCAACAGAAGAAAAGGAGACAGTTGGCACGCTGGCAGGAAATTTGCGTGCAGACACACTAGCGGACGCGCGGTGCGGTCTACGAGCACAGCTTTGATCACTTTGGTAGGGCGGGGGACATCTTGGACTCTGGTGCCATGGACACTTTATGTTTGCATGAGTTGTGCAAATATACCTGCAGGCACGCGATTTGACAGGCGATGGCCAGTTGTGAATCGAACGCACGCCAACATTGTTGCCTGCGTGAGAAAAGCCGGGATCCTCGTTCCTTTCGAAGAGGGCGCAATAAGAGGGTGCGCGAGAAGGCATATAGGCTCCCTTAGCGCACGCAGACAGATCAGGAAGGTGCATCCTGCGACCCGGCCCCCTTACTGCCATGCTGCCCCCCGCTTGCCCCTGCCTGCCTGTGTTTTGGGAGCGGCTCCCAGGTGCCCGCCGCTCTCCTGCCCTCCTTTGCGCCCGATTCGCCAGCCTGTGCGTTGCTGTGCCGCTTTCCCCCACCGCTCCCTCCACAGGCATTGCTTGCTCAGGTTAGAGGGCTCAGCCCCAGCACGTTAACGTGCGGACCACCTGTAAGACACACACACACATGGTGCATGATAAGCTCGTTCGTAAAGCCTAGAGTTGCGCAGTCTGGATGCCGTGACTTCCACAGTTCGCAGCGCAGTGATGGCGGCGGCCGGCGGCGCTGCGACCGCTGAGTGCGCCGCCGTGATCATGCGTGACTGTGCCCGCTCGGGCGCACGCCGTGGCAATCAGAGGGCCTGCATAACTGCCCTCGTCGCATTCACAGCAGCTGGGAGCCTCGAATAAGCTCGCTATGTCCGCACTGGGGCTGTCCTGTCGCTCAGCAGCCAGCGGCGCTGCAACGACGTCGCCGCGGTGCCTAGCGGCTCAGCAGAGGCAGTGCGCCGCGCCGAGCAGGGCCAACTGGGCGTTGCTCTCGCAACAGCGCCGGTTTGCTGTCGGACGCCAGCTAGGGCTGGCCGCGCAGCGACTAACGGCTCCTAAAACATGCTCACGGCCGGCGGCAGCAGCCGACATCGCCATGTCAGGCGGGGAGGCTGGCAGCGGCAGCGGCGTCGGCGGCAGCAGCAACTCTGGCACCGTGCTATCGCCGCTGCTATCGCCGCTGCTGCAGGGCGTGTGGGACTGGCTGTGCCGCGTCAAGCCGCCCAGGACGCTGTGGCGAACCATTGCAGCACTGGTGTTGGGTGGCGAGGCCGTGGTGCGCATCCTGCAAGGTAAGGGATGGGAAGACTGGAATGGGAAGACGTTGAGCAATCGGCACAAGCAGGCAGGCTGTCCTGGGCCAGGTAGCGATAGGCTTGCCTGGCTATTCCCGCCCGTCATCTTCTTCTTGCACCGCTCCTCTCTCTGCGATCTTGCACTCACACAGGCAAGATCCACTGGAAAAACACCATTGAGCAGCTGAACATGGTTGGGCCGCGCTCGCTGGGCGTATGCCTGCTGACAGCTGCGTTTGTCGGCATGGTCTTCACCATCCAGTTCATTCGGTGGGTTGCCCTACTGGCTCACAAGTACCCTTGGTATGCTTGCGCAAGCCGTCCTGTGGTTGGGGGGCCGTTCCTGGCCACTGTTGCAATCTGTTTTTTCGCAGCAGCTGCGGGGACTGCTGCAAAAATCGTGGCTAATCACCCTATTAAATCTCAGTGTGTGCGCTGTGCTGCATCCGGCGCTGCTATGCTGCATCCGGCGTTGAAGCGTGCTGCGAACCCGACTTGCAGCCTGAAGCGTCGCTTTGCATTTCCAGGTCCCGCTCAACCGCCCTTGCACACGTCCTTCCCCGTGGTGCAGAGAATTCGCAAAGCTGGGCCTGACGCGGTCGGTAGGCGGTGTGCTGGCGCTAGCACTGGCGCGCGAGCTTACGCCAGTCGTCACATCTATCATCGTCGCTGGCCGCGTGGGCTCCGCTTTTGCTGCCGAGCTGGGCACAATGCAGGCAAATTTAGGGTTGTGGTTTTCGAATCGGTGCAGGGAGTGACCCAGCCTGCGCTTGTTCTCTCGCCCTCGTCCGCACAGGCCTACGTGCAGGCGCACTGCAACCATGGAGATGTGGCCCCCAGCGTGCCACCACCTGCAGCTGCCTCTGCTCTCCTGATGGTTGTGCCGGTGCAGCTGTTGTCCTGCTGCTGCTGTTACCGCCGCGGGCACCTCCAACATGCAAAGGAAGTATATCTTCGTTGTCCTTGTGTGCAGGGCTTGAGCAGACCCGATTGCTGCAGATGTTGGGGTCAGAGCCTGTTTGGCTTTGTGCCATCCCTGATCGTTTCTGATGCCACCCCTCTCCTGCCCCTGACAGGTGTCTGAGCAGACGGACTCGCTGCGGGTGCTGGGCTCAGACCCAGTGGATTACCTCATCACGCCACGCGTGATGGCGTGCATGATCGCTGGACCCGTGCTCAACCTGCTTTGCTTCTGCATGGGTGAGTCGGTGTTGCTTGCTACTGCACTCGCTGGTGCTGCTGCTGCATACTGGGTGAGGGACAAGGGTCCGAGCAAAGCGCAACATGGGCATGGGGCAGGGACCAGCAGTGGCATATCGCCTTTGGAAGCGCACGCTAAGAGCGATCAGTTCCAGTTGGGTCGGCAACGACTTGCTCGTGAAGGAGCAACATTCCCATGCTGCGCTTCGACATCCCTCAACCACGCGTTTCCGCCTCCCTGTAGGCATGGCTGCCTCAGTCCTGCTGGCTGACACGGTGTATGACGTACCGTGTAACGTGATACTAGACTCTGCGATGCGGGCGGTTGCTGCCTGGGATGTGGTCACCTCGATGATCAAGTGCTGGGTGTTCGGAACCATCATCGCCACAGGTGGGTGGTGCAGCTTGCTCCCTTGCGTGCCTGCTTTGCTGCGTGCTGCGTATCAATGCATTGCTTTCACAGCTTTTGTCCAATGCCACACGGAGCCCCTCACGCCTTGCCCCAGTACTCGAGCCGGTCGCCCTTCAGCGTCATGTGCGCGGGGGTGCACCAGCACTGGGCTGCTCCGCGCATCCTCCTCACACCTGCCTCCACCCCACTGTGGCCCCTCTAACTCGCAGTGTCCTGTGCGTGGGGCTACACGACCACCGGCGGAGCCAAGGGTGTGGGCGAGTCAACCACCAGTGCTGTTGTCATCTCATTGGTGAGTGGGTGGGCACTTCCTTAATGAGCCGGCCCCACTCCTTGCGCCGCCTTTCCCTGCATCACCCTGCCTCACGCCTGCCTTGCCCTCGTCGACCGAACCACCCTTGAGCCGCCCCTCTGAGCTGTGCCTGGCCTGGCCCCTACTGCCCCCACCCTGCAGGTCCTGATTTTTGTGTTCGACTTTGCGCTGTCCTTCCTGTTCTTCCAAGGCCAGGGCGATGCACTGAAGCAGTGCGTGTCATGACGGCACGGCAAGACTTTCACACGCCGGAATTTGTTCCATCAGCACGCTTGCTCACATGCAGCTAGTTTTATTTGAGCCATTTTGTAAATTAGCCAGCACACGGCGGCGGAGCGAAGTGGGAAGCGATGCAGAACAGGTGCAAAACCTGCTTGTATTAAAAGCCGTTGGCCATTGCTTTGCAGCCCGAGAGGAAGAAGAGCAGTCGCCATACATCATTGACGAATGCAGCAGGTGCAGCTGCTGCTCGCGGCAAGCAGGCTGCTGCCCTCTAACCGCAGACAGCAGAGCCCCCTGGCGAGTCCCCATGAGTCCCCAGCCTTTTGGGCACTACACCCCTGGTGGAGAACGAAGCCGCTACTGTTTCGCGGTGTGTCGGGTTTTGTACTGTGGCTCACGCGCAGAACACCGACCCCAGCCTCACTGATAGGGGGTGCAGGGTAGTGTTGGGGCAGTCTGCCCGCGTGCTTGCTGCGCCGCGCATGCGGTAGGGGGTGCCACGATGCCGGCGGGGTCGGCGGTGGTGGCGGCAAGCTTGGCTGCACGCGGTGCCTCTACCCAACACTTGAAATCACCACCAAAGCCTTGCCACTCCCTGCCCCCACCCTCAAAGCCTATCCCACGCTTTCCCACACGTGTGCAAGGGTCTGTGAGAGTTGTTAAGGGGTGGGGAGGGGCACACCGATGTGCGCGCACCCTCGGTGGCACCGGGGGGCCCCTCGCGCGCGCCCAGCCCACCGCCCACCCCTCTACCCTCGGGAGCCATGAGCTCGCCTACCATGCCGTTGCTAGCCAGGGATGGCTGCCACAACCTGCCACATGAGCCAGGGAAGGCTGCCAGAAGGTGCCGAATGCGGGAGTCCCCGCACCGCCTCTTCCCTGCTTCTGGCAGGTCTTCTGGCAGGGTTCTCCACCACACGTCGGGCATCCAGGCGCTCTCTAAACGTCCTTCTGGTCATTTAATAACCACCCTTGAGCTTACAAAAGGCCTTTTGGACCGCCCCGAGCCCGCCCCGAGACCCCTCCGCCCCAAGGGCGCGCCGCTCTCCGTTTACAGCTCTCTGTTGACCATCGCAACCTTTTCTAAGTTGATCAAGGGCCCTCTACCCTCGGCCGCACAGTAGCGGGTGGCGAGCGGCAGGCCTTCTTCTGGCTGGGGCCAGTCTTCCGAGCGGAGTGGCCGTCGGCGAGCAGCATGCGGCAGGAGGCTTGCTGCCCACTATGCCTGGGCTGCCTGTGCAGTGTCCCACCCACATAGTCTCACTGAGGGGAGTGCAGGGTGGTGTTGGGGCAGTCTGCGCGCGTGCGCGCTGCACCACGCAGGTGGTCGGGGCGTGCGATGGTGCTGTACGGTCGGCGGCGGCGGTGATGCAGCGGTGCCTGCTGATGTGGCGCTCCCAGCTATGCCTGAGCGGCCTGTGCAGTGGCCCACCCATCCAGCCTCACTGTGGGGCAGTTAAGGTGGTGATGGGGCAGTGTGCACGCGTGCGCAGTGCACCGCGCAGGCGGCCGGGGGTGCGACGGTGCTGGGGGTCGGCGGCAGCGGTGGTGCAGGGGAGCCTGCAATGTGGCGCTCCCAGCTATGCCTGGGCTGCTTGTGGAGTGGACCACTCATCCAGCTTCACGTATGGGGAGTGCAGGGCGGTGTTGGGGCAGTCTGCGTGCATGCGTGCTGCACCGCGCAGGCAGTAGGGGGCCTGACATTGCCGGGGGTCGTCGGCGGCGCCAGCAGGGAGCCTGCAGTTGCGATGCTCCAAGCTATGCCTGGGCTGCCTAGCGCGCGCCCCCCCCCTCCCCCCCCCCCACCCACACACACACCCACACACACACCCACACACACACCCCCACCCCCACCCACACACATGCACGCACGCACGCACACCCACACCACCCACACCACTCACGTGCAGTTGGCTGAGCAGCAGCAGGGTGGCAGTGCTGCAAGTTGCCTCAGCGCAGTCGTGTGAGATACGGCACAATCATCCAGCACCACAGCATGGGAGCTTCTTCTCTGGCTTCCCAGCGAAGCCATGAAACGAGCGCGCCTCCCCTGGGTGCAGGCACCCCAGGGCTGCCGCTGAAACGCTGCTGGGGTGGCACCACGCGAGCATCAGTCCCATGTGGTGCGCCCAAGCAAATGGCGACGGCAGTTACACCATGTACGACAAATCGAAATCAAAGCCATGGAGAACAGAATAACGGGAGCAGTGTAGAGGGCAAGGTTGGCCCGTGCAGCTGCTGACAGCGATCGAGGGCGCAGCACACCTGGCGCGTCGCAGGTGCCTTCAACAGCGCCAATTGACCGCTCCTCATCCGTGTCTGCGGCCCACAGTGCAGGCAATGCCCAAGGCAGGGCTCGGGCTTGCTGGCTGGCTGCCGCCTGCAAGCGCTGGTGAGTTATGTTCTAGTCCTGAGGCAGCAGCTCTGGCTCGCTTGATTCGCAGGCGAACGATGTTGCAGGCACAAAGGTGCAGGCCACCATTTCTTCGCGACTGTCGTCGTACATCCGCAGCAACTGCAGTACAAAGTGTGGGCGCAGCAGCAATACATGTGGGTCACAGGTCGAGGCATCGCAACGGTCATTGTATGCCAGCAGCAACTGCAGTACAAAGTGTAGGCAACAGTAGGTTGTCATTGGTGGTGGTGATGGTGGGATGCGCGGGGGGGGAGGGGGGGGGGGCGCCAGCAGTTGAAGCAGGGGGGGCATTAGCGAGCGCGGAATCATCGAGGTCGGGCAGGCGCCACTTCTGCAAGCGGGGCTGTCTTTGTACGCCTGCAGCAGCGGGGCAGATGAAGCGGGCGGGCAACTGGGGGCCAGGCTGCCACAGACAGAGGGCGGCTGGGAGCAGCCGTGGGCGGCCACATATGGGACAGGGCTCCAAGGCCAAGCTCAGTGGTGGCGCAATCGTGCTCTCCATTGCCTCAAACCAGCCTCCACATCTGCCCATCCACTCTTGCCCATCCACCACACTCTTTCACAGAACCCACCTCGTCCCAGGTGCCTGTCAATACTGTGGCACTCCGCGTCTTGCCCTCTGGGTGCGGCACGTGCACCGCGTATCCGTGCGGGCAGCTGTTGAACTCAAGGCCCAGGCTGTGCATGTGCAAGAAATGTACAACCTGTGTTCAGGTGAAGGCGGGGGGGGGGGGGGCAAAAATCAAAGAACGCGTGCAGCCTCTGCACGTGCAACAGCTGAGTAATACGGAAACAATGCGGGGAAGGGGCGGCAGTGTGCCCCGCCACGTGGAGACCAGACCCTCTGTGGAGAGGGGAGCTTGTTCCGGCAGTCCATTCGTGATGCCAGGTTGCACGGCGCTGCATCAACATGCCGAGCACCAGCAGCCGCGCCACAGCAGTGGCAGCAGGCACGGTATGCAGCAGCGCCCGCCCACCTTGTTCCTGTTATAGCCCTTAAACCGTTCGTCATACCATGGCACAAAGCGGCGCTGCATCTGCAGCAACACAACACAGCGGATGCACGGAGTCGGTCAAAGAGTCGTGCAGTGGATGCCAGGCATCAGTGGCGCATGCAAGCATGCATGCATGCATGCATCCATTCACCTAACCAAGCATTCATCATGATGGCGACGCAGGGCAACGCATGGCTAGCAGGTGCTACATGCCTGTAGATAAAGCGTGGGTGCAAAAACACACTTCCCCTGCTTGCTGGATTAAACAGCTTACCAGCACATACGGCTCAAAGCCCTCCTGATAAGCGATGGGGTAGGAGTCGTTGGTCTTAAACCACCGGGGAAAGTCGACGATGCTGCACAAAAGAAGGGGACGGGACACAGAAACCACCACGGGGTGTGGGCAGGGGGAAGTTAGCAGTGCGGGGGGCGAGGTGGGAGTGCGGGTATGCAGTGCTGCATAACACCGAAATGCTGGGTAACAAAACAGGACGAGTGAGGGCAGCAGGGCGCACGCAGCACGGCAGGGAGGGCAGAGGACAAACGGCCGTGCCGTAAGCACACGGGAAGCCTCTGCGCGTGCTCTCCGCGCTCACCCTTGCCCAACGAAGAAGTGATGCACGTGGAAGCCTCTCAGCTGGCCACGCTTGTACATATTTTTAAGCACGTGTCGACCTGCACGCAGGTGTACAAACAGCAGCGAGCGTTGCCATGATGTCAGGCAACGGCTGGCAACGCTTCGGTCATACAATGCGAAAGCTGGCAAATTGTGTCAGCCTGCAGGCAGCAGGGGCCAGCGGTGGTTGAGCACGCGAAGGCTGCGGTCAAGCAGGCGCCGAAGCGGGTTGCTGCCAGAGATGGGTCACGCAGGCTGATCAGTTCAAAGGAAAGTGGGTCGCTAAGCTTCGTATGGTACAATCAGATAGTGGATGGGCCATCCCGCGCCAAGGTTAACCCGACAGTTGCCCGCTGACCGCCAGAAACTCAAATGCGCCGCACGCATATGCGCTCTGGGGACAGTAGGCCCCCTTGGAAGGCGGTGGGAGGCCCACGCCGAGCGCGGCATGGCAGGGCATGGCATGATGGCTGCTGCTGCCCTGGTGCACCTGCGTGCGGTCATATGCATGGCACAAGCCAGGTTAGGAGCACAGGCAGCCCACTCACTCCTGCTGGCTGCAAACGCGTTGTCGCGCGCCTCGTGGCCGTAGTGTTTCGTTGCAAATGCTGGCAGCACGTACACTTGGCGGCGGGCTGCACCAGGGGGGAGGGGGTGTGGTGGTACGAGGATGTGGATGAGAGGAGCGACTCATAGCCAAGTGGACTGGCAACAGGCTGCGCCAGGGGGAGCGGATGATGGGGCCAAGTGCAGAGTGAGGTGGGCGAGCTGCAGCACCCCGCCGGGAGTCAGCCTGCCACAGGGAGGGAGGGAGAAGTGATGGGCGACGCAATGTGGTGCTGTGATGACAGGTGCTGTGCTGGAAGTCCTGGCAGGCAGTATGTGACTGCCAGCAACAGCCGCCTCCCATCCCCAAGCGCGAGCGTGCGCGCGCGCGCGCGCGCCCCGCCGCCCCCCCCCCCCCCCCCCCCCCCCCCCGCCCCTGCCCCCACAACACAGCAAGTGAGCCACACACCACCCACCTGCGTCTCTCCGCAGCTAGTGCAGCGCACCAATGAACACACGCTTGGTTGTGAAAATCTGTTTGAATGCGATGGCACAGCGCACAAGCAACCTCATCAGTTCACGACAATGAGCAGGCCAGGCTTGGGCGCACCCGTATCTCTCCGCAGCTGGTGATAATGGGCTGGTTTGGTTATGAAGTCGGAGAGCGGGCGGCTGGGAAGGAGGTCTGCGTCCAGCAGGAGAACGATCTGCAACCGAGGGGTGGTGGTGGTGGAGGTGGGGAGGCGCTCAGCAGAGAGGACCTGTGGGGCCGTCAGGCGCATTCACCACATAGGTGTGCGGCAGGGTTGAAGGCAAAGGGTGTGGGTGGGCAGGCAAGGTAGGTTGGCGTCCAACCAGGAGCACAACATGCACCCTGCGACCCACCAGCAGCATCCCAAGCCTCGGGCCTGCTGCTTTCTGCCGCTGCCGCTGCATACACGCACCTCTGTCTGGCTCAGCTGCAGCGCCTTGTTACGCATGGCGTTGACTGGATAAAGATCAGCCTCTGCTACGCTTGTCACTGTTGACGTCGCGAAAACAATGTCAAGCGTGCACCTGCGCCGCAGGGGACACATGTAGACGCTTCGCATGCGACACATGTAGGGATGCAGGGAGCAGGTGTTGTTGAATCGTGATGCATGCAGCATGCCAGCGTAGGAATACGGCGGGCGCGTGGCGAAGGCATATCACCCCACCTGCCCTCCCTCTCCATGCGGTCATGGAACTCTGAAATCATCTCCAACGGTTTCTCGACGTCCTGCCCATACAGGTCGTCCACCTCTGCAAGTGGGAATTCGCGAGATTGCATGATGTAAGCCACGGAACGACACCCTGCCTTTGGCTGGCCCAGCCAGTGTGAGATACGCCTCCTCTCGCTGCAGCACAAAGTTAGCAAGATGTGGAGGTCCTGCTTGCCAAAAGGAGTAGCATGGCGCATGCTGAGCCCTGCCGATCCGGTCGGCATGCACGCGCGGCAGCCCCGCCATCTCCACCAGCAAAGTCAATCACCTGACACAACGCGCCCTTTCATCAGCGGGATATGCACTGCTGCCGAAATGACGCTGCCCCAGTTGCTGCACTGCCCCTCCAGCATGCGGAGGCGGTCCACTGCATAGCAGGCAGGCAGTTTGATGGGGAGCAACAACATGAGACTAAGAGGGCCACAGAGCAGGGAGTCATAGGCTGCGATGGCACCACATTCTTGAGGTGCAGGCCTTGTTTGCCACAATAGCAAGCCACACCTGATAGCTGCGTGACGAGCGACACGTCGGTGGCGTTGCGCGGCTTGGTGCTGAGCCAGATGCGGCGCACGGTCAGTTCCGGCACGACGGGCGCCTGGGAGAAGGGGGGACGACGAGGCAGGCAAGGCTGCTTGAGGGTGCCAAAACAGGGCAAGGCAGTAGGAGCTCGGCCGCTGCAACTCGCAACATGGTGCTGCCATCGCCACCCCAGCCCCCGGTCTTCAGCCAGAAGACAGAAGATAGAAACAAGCACGCGCTGGCCGCAAGCAAAGAGTGGCAGCAAAGCATGTGGTGCGGCTAGAAATGTCGGATGCACACGTAAGGCAGAGGCGCTTACTCAGCATGGGCATCGGGGCATGGTGGCAAGCATTATTGGGCAGGTTGCTGCTGCACCTACCGAACATGTGCGGCAGACGCCTGCAAACGTCAGCTTGCCCACGTCCAAGGGCTCCTCCCCAGAGCTTCCAGAGCGCTCCCACAGCTGGATCAGCTGCGACACTGGCGGCGTCAGCAGACCACTGCCGCCATTTGACTGCTGCTGCTGCTGCTGCTGCTCCGTGCTTAAGCACGACTCAACTTTTGACACGTAGGCGGCCGTCCAGCTGTCAGGCGGCCGAGATGTCCACACCCTCTGATTGCTACAACCCCACACTACAAGTGCAAGAAAGGTGGCTGCGAACAGGGCCAGCGAGCTCTTGTTGCGCGCTTGCCGCTTCGCTGCCTGCGCCCAAGCGGGCCTGCAACAGGCGTCACAGGTGCAAGGGTGCACGTGTGTGTGTGTGTGTTTGGGGGGGGCATCACTCCTACAATGCTGCGGAGCACAGCAACCAGCGTGAGGGCAGCAGGGCTGAGCAACTGCCTGCCCTGCGCAGCTCGTGGGGCCTGATGCCGCTGGCATCAGGTCCCGCCGCCGCCGCCGCCGCCGCCGCCGCCGCCAACCGCCGCCGCGCGCCGCAGGGCGCTGCTGCCAGCCCGCAAGCCTCCTGCTCCATACGCACTTCACTAACATCAAAGTCAAGCGCTCACCCTCTCCCACCCCCAGCCCGGCGCTCACCCTCTCCCATTCACGCCCATTCCGGCGCCAGGGGTGCACACGCGGCGAACAGCTTCCAGGAGAACGCGGCAGCGGTCGGTCCAAAGAAGTGCGGCAGTCGGGGTGCACCGGCGGGGGTCGTTGTGCCCGGCAGAGTGGCCTACAGGCGCGCTGTTGCAGCAGAGAACGCGTGGGGACCCGCGTGAGATTGGAAGACAGGGAGGCGCGTTGCAGCGTCTTGACATGTCGGCGGGACGCTCGCGGGTGTCACCGCCCTTCCCGCCGCTCCAGCGCAGCTGCTGCGCGCCGCCGGTCGAGCCTGCTGCGCTCTTGACCCATAGAGTTGTTGAAACGTGCGTACATGAGAAAGTCTGGGCCACAATGGTCGGGCGTTTTGGGCTGTGTGCGTTCAGCAGCTACTGTACAGCGTCAACAGCCCAACTCGAAAGCCCCCAGGTACTGTGGCACTCGGCGTCTTGCCCCCTGGGTGCGGCAGAGGGCGTCCTCGTCAAACTTCTAGACACTCTCATCTCCGCCCACCACACTCCACCCCCCCTGCCACGAAAACCATGCCCTTTTCGTCCTTTTGGTCCTCGCTTGGCTTTGGGAGGTTGCATCATGTATGTCTGGGACCGGCGCCTACAGCTCACGTACGGTGATGGTGATGGTGGCGCTACTCTATCGATGAACACCACACAGTTCATCATGGGCTGCCCCCGCCCTTGGCGGGAACATTGGGACTCTCCCGCGCCTCCAAACGCTGCCGTTTTCTGGTATGGTGAGAACTTCTCTGAATATGCAAAAAGGCTTGCGTGCGGGCGAGTGAGCAGGTGGTCAGCAAGTCTTTGAGCTATTCTTTCACTGGTGAAAGAAGAATAGGCAGGTGGTCACCACGCTTTGCCATCTCGACGTCCCATCCAATGTGGGCCTTCCAGCCCTTTCTTCACCAAAACACCACCAAACACAATAACACACACAACAACAACCAATCCAATGGCCTGGCGTGCTCGCGCTGTCGCACTCAGGTGCTCGCGCTGTCGCACTCCTCAGGTGCACGGCTTATATTCACCTGCGTTTTTAGTGTCAGCCAGCGTTCAGCAAGCATGGCCTCGACGGTCTTGCAGGCGGCAGTTCCTAGCACTGCACTTTGCGCTCGTGCCGCACGGCCACTGCTCGGTCCCTTTCGGCCCCGCACTGGGGGTGCTTCTTCGGCGATGCCGCAGCGAGAGGCGGTGCGGCAGCCTCGCCGCCGGGCTCGGCTCGCCTGCGGCGCGGCCGGCTTTTCTGGAAGTAACACCTCTAAAGACGCGGAGCTTCCCAAATCGCGAGAAGCAGCGGTGAGCTGCCAGGCCATGGGTGTTTGTGGCACCGCCGAAGGTGGCGCCGCCGCTGGTGAGCAGCAGCGCGGTGGTGGCGCAACAGCAGTCTCAGCCTCCTCTGCCAAGTTTTGCACACACCCAACCTTGTATACTAGTGCAGGTGTGGCAGGCGGCGGCGGCCATCGCGGCGCAGCTGACCGCTGGTGGCAAGGGCGGAAAAGGGTTTGCAGGTGGCGGTGGGCGCAAGCTTGCCGTCGACGTGCCTGTGCAGGCAAGTAGTTACTGTGTAGCGCTGTTGCTCTGGTGCTCTTGACAGCTGCTCGCCCCGCTGGCTGAAGCAGTGGCACCGTACCAAGGGCAGCATTGCGAGGCAGGCCGCATGCAGACTCCGACCGTTTGCCTCGCGCCGCACGTGCTCGTGCAGGAGCAAGGTGGCGCAGCCATGGTGCAGCTAGCTGCAGACGTCGTTGCGGAGCTGCCCAAGCCTCTGCGTCAGACGTTCACCATCGTTGCCTGCAGCAACGACGCCAGCAGCCTTCCCGCGTTGGCCGCTGGCACACGCGTTGTCAGCTTGGCGCAGTGTGTGGCGGCGGGCGATGATTTGGAGGGCTGCCTCATGGTTGCAGGGCCTTTAACCGAGCAGTTGGATGACGTCATGCGGCTGCTGGCCTACTGGTGCGGCGATGCAGGCAGGAGGGCGTGGGTACAGGCAGCACAGGGGGTCGCCTGCTGGCAGCGGTTTCAGGCCTTCCTGCAAGGGTGAAGGCTGCCGGGCAGGCAGGTGCAGCGTAGGAAGTCAACTGCCTGGCTGGCACGATGGCAGCACTGCATGCGACGTGCGGGCAGCCAGGTTGGAACAGCGGCAGTACAAATTCTGCTTCAGTGGCCGGAGGTCTGCCACTGAAGCTTTGGTCTGCTATATATCGTTGTGGCATGCACCCCTCGCGTTGCAGGCACTCACACATATGCCACCGCGCCGCCCCTCTGATTGAGTAGGCGCGGACCAGGAGCAATTGCGCTGAATGCAGACTGGGGAGCTGACTCGGCACCAGTGGAGCAGGTGCATGCCTGGGGCTGTTGTGGACGGGGTGGCAGGGCACACGACGTGTCTGTTCTGCGCAGATTTTTGGCAGGGCAGTGGCGCTCGTTGATGACGTTCCTGGGTCGCTTGGTCGGGCATAGGTCGCGCAGCGGGAGGGCAGTGGATCTTCACGCAGACAGGGTTGCGAAGTCATCGCCAGTGGAGCAGCAGGGTGGCATCAAAGTGTGACGAGCAACAGCAGCAGGGAGCCCTTCAGCGTCGCTAGCGGCGGTTCGCTGCGTCGCCCGTGCCTGCGTGGCTGCTACCTTGCTTGGCCTCCTGTGTTCGCCCAAATGCTGCCTTCCGCTGACCTGCAGGTGGCTCTTGTCTATTAAGTTAACTGGTGCACAGCTTCCTGCATGGTCGTCTATACACCTGCTGCCCTGCACCTCTTTTGGCATTCCCCGCTGCTACACAATTTCTGCTGCTGCTGTTCAATGAATGCACGAACTTCGTGCTTGCTGGTGCATAAACTGCCACGTCGCTCCCTGATTTCAACCTGATCCACCCACAGGTGGCATTCATCAAGTCGTTTGAAGCCATCTACTGCTTCCTGCCGCTAGTTGTGAAGGTTCTGTTTATTGGGCAGGTGCGCATGCTGTGGTTATGCCGTTCTGCTCGTCTGTAGAGCATGCTACGCTTCTCATCAATTTGATGGGCACACGTGCTGCCGTGGCGCCTGTCTGCTTGCCTCCTTGCTCTGGCGTGCTGCTTTATATAGTGAGTAATCTGCCTTTCTCTCGCTTGCATGCTGCCGCTTGTGGCGGGAGGCGCTGATTATTTGGCCAGGTGCGCGCGCTGCTGGTGCTTTCTTGCTCCGATGGTTTGCTGGCTCACCTTCCATTCCACCGGAGTTGCAGCTGGAGGCAGGCCGTTCGTCTGACAGGCGATAATCTGTGCGGGGTCCACCCGTTTGCTTGCTCAGGCGCTGCCTGCCCTCGGGTGCTGCCAGCGTCCCCGGTGTCTGCCTGATCAACTGCCGCTTGCCCTGCCTGGATTGCTTACTGGCCAGCCCCACTTCAACCCACTTCAACCCGTGGCTGTTGTGCAGGGGGACGCATTGTTCGCGTGGGCAGCAGTAGCAGGCCAGGCCCGCCGTGTACCCACAAGCCCAATCTTCCTCCCCGCTCAATCTCCCCATTTCCCTTCGGGCTCCCCATAACCCACAGGAGGGCGCAGTCTTCAAGTGGGTGACGGGAGGCAACCCCGCCGCCGCTCCCTGGCGCATCTTTGGCAAAGAAAAGAACCGTCTGGCGCCCATTGGCCGCATGCAGCACCGCCCCAGCAATGCAGACCTGGAAACAGTGTTTTACAATGGTAGGCACAAGGGAGGCGACAACAGAAATGCAAAGGATGGCAGCTATAACGAATGAGCAAGGAAGGGAAAGCTGCATGCAGCGCTGCCCGACCGATCCCGATTTGGAACGAGGGCGTTTTGTGCTGTGTACCCAACCCCCGCGCTACAGCCTGTCGACAGATGGAGTGCCTGTTATCATTGCCCCTCTCTCCATTATTTCCTTCTTCTGCAGCTTACGCTGCCAACAACCCCGTGAATAAAGGAATCAAGGCGTTGCGCAGCATGGTGGGAGGCGACCGCAAGGACATTTAGGCGTGGCAGGCCTCCAATTCGCAGTGAAAGCTGGCTGTTGCACCTGCTCTGCATCGTTCGTGCCGCCCACCCTTCATGCTTCGCTTGCACCCACCTGTCTGCCAAGGCGTCAACCTCTCGTCCACCTGTCCGCCAGGGCGGCCCTGCGCTTCTTGCTCAGAACACGACATAGACGCCACCCCTCCGCTGCCGCCAACACAGATGCAATGAGACCTCAAACCGCTCCTTGATCAGCAGCATGCACAAGCGTGCCAGCCGCGCCTTGGCCCTCGCCAATAGGGTGCGGCCGTCTTCTTGTGGTGTCGCCTGCCTGCCCCGCCATATGCACCCCAAGTTGCCCGCCACGTGTTTTACATCGCTGGCGCCGCCGCAGTAGATGCAAAGCGCCCACATCCTTCGCCCTGGGCGCCGCGCTGCCTGCTGCGCTGCGTGCCCGGCAAGCCGAGGTACTAATCCCTGCCGTCCAGCCCACAACCGCAAGCGCTTGCGTGCTGCGCTGCCCAGCCGGAATCAAGCGCAGCAGTAGTTGCGGCTGGTGTTGCCGCACGACTCTGTGAGCGCATTCTGGCCCAGTTCCCTGCTCCACGTTACCATGCCCTTGGGGCAGCCACACCCTCCCACTGCAGTGCCACTCACACGGGTCGAACTAAAGTAGCAGCAGGCATGCGAGCAGAGGCTACACTCACAGGCACAATGTGCTGCCCGAACGGCTCGCCGTGGCGCCGCCTTCCATGCCTGCCACTGGCCAGCATTGCGAGCAGTGGCGACGCTCCCAGTCGCAGCGGAGCCTCAAAGCGCGTGCGGCCAGGCACATACTGCGCACTCACACAGCCTTCGCCCTATCAACACTTGCCTGCGCTGCAATGCTAGCTGCCCCTGAGAATGGGAGCTCAGGTGAAGAGCTGTGCCGGCACCTGCGAAAGCACAAACCTTTGCCTACCCCCGCGAGCTGGCACGGTTACACGCTGTCATTGAAAGAGAGAATCAATACTGAGATTGCGGGCGAAGGATGCAGGATGGCGAACGTTAAATGCCCGCCCATGTGGTTGCCATCTTGTCCAGCGGGTCATAGTTCCATCGCCCACAGTTACGGTGCACGCCGCGCCGCACAGAATAGATGTGCCGCTCTCCTTCGCTCAGCCATGCACCCAGCATGCCAAACCCGCTGCAGCAAAGAGGAGGCACGGGTTCCGGTGCGGCCGGGGCAGTACGGCGCGGTCAGGGGCGACCAGAGGGGCGCAGGCAAAGCTTGCGCTCAAATGCGGTTGGCCACCTGGCAGGAAGGCTGAGCAGTCGCAAGCAGCAAGAGCAGGCGGTGCGAGGCAGCCACAGCACACCTGTCATGCGTGACCACGTGATAGTCTGCAGAGCTGAAGGTCATGAGCTCTGCAACGGCTGTGCGGAAAGCGGCGTCGATGCTGCCGCAACCCCGCTGCGGGAATCGCTGGCAGTCCACGTGCACTGGTTCGGCATCCGTGTCCGTCAACACTTTGCGCGGCCACTTCTCCAACGCCTGTTGCGGAAAGAGCCATGGGTTAGCTGCTAAGCACAGGTGCGGTTGGCAGAGGGGGCCGTGTAGGAACCCCAGACATGCTGGCCAGCTGTCGTGCCTTCTCGGAGTGCTCAGGGTTGCATAACAGCCCTCATCTTCCACTGCTAGGCGCCCGGCGCACTTGGCGGCGCAGTGCTGGTGAGTCGCTGATCAAGTACCATATGACAGACTCCTTTGGCGCACGCCGCTCATCCTCGATTTGCTGCAGGTAGCAGAGGGCAGGCAATGGCAGCACGGGGCAGGCAGGGCTGGTTGGGCAGCGAGGTCTGGCGCGGTGTTGGGCACACGTCTGCAGTCATCACCGTTGCACCGAAAGCTTGCTACTGCACCCCAGCAAGCAGCTGACCCCAGCGGCTGAGCGGTCAGGCAGGAGATGGCAGCCACACTGCCGCGCACCTGGGCGCAGTCGAAGAAATGCTGGTAGTCTTGCAGACTGGGGTCCTTGGCGCCACCCTTGAACACACCATCTCCGACGCGAATGTGGATGCCAATCTTTAGGGTCTCAGTTTGGCTCATCCGGGCGGCCATGGCCGCCATGGCAGCCTGCGGCATGGGCATGCGGCATAGGCAGCCGGTGGTGTGCTGCTTACTGCCCAACGCCGCTGCCCTGGTTTGCAGTATGCATAATACGTGGTGCATGCGTGGTCAGCCACAAGGATGCGTGCCTGCCCGCCCCACCTGGGTGGCCTGGTTGGGTCGGAGGAGGAAGTGGAAGCCGCAGCGGAAGGCGTCGCTGGCGCGCATGCCCCACTGGCGCAACACTGTGCGGTGGTACCGGTTCTCCCAGAGGCGGTAGGTGCGCCCCCGGTTGGAGGCAAACATGACATAGGGCACGTCCGCATGGCCCTCAGGCTGCAAAACGGGGGGAGACCGAGGTGTTGAGGGAACGAAGGTGCAAGCGGCACACTGATGCTTTGCATGTGCAGGCCAAACCGCGTGGAGGAGAGGCACCACGCTCGCGCAGGGCACAGAACAGCCTCGAAGGAACCAAGACACCAGTGATGTGCTCAACACCGTCAGCAGTGGCGGTGACCCCACATGCACTGGTGAGCAGATACTGCTGAGGTTGGTGCATGCACAGGTTCTCACGCGCAAGTCACATGGAGGCAGGGCACCTGCGTGGTTAGGTCTGTATCCCAGAAGAACTCGTCGATAGTGGGGTCTAAGGGGACCCGGGAGAAGTGGTTGATGGGCCAATACCGAGCGGTATCTACGCCCGATGATGCCGAGTAGTTGTGGGCGCCAAGAGTGCCACTCGACTGGTTGTACGGGAGTAGTAGCGGCTCCAGCACGGCGTCGGGGAAGGGTGGCGCCGTCCAATTGATGTGCGGCGAGTCGAAGGCGACCGCCCAGTCGGGCAGGTTGGCCACGCTGGCAAGCTGCAGAGCACGGCCTGTGAGCACCGCATAGTACAGCTGGGCACAGGGAAAAGCGGGGGCCACAAGAGGGAGGGGGTGTCAGCGCAGCACGCCCAAAGGGAGCGCGAAACTGGTGGGAGGACGAGAGGGGAAGCTAGATATTAGCGATGGTGTTAGCCAGAAATTGCAAGCGCGCACCTGTGACATGAGGCCGGCAAGGCGGTCGGCCAACCCAGAGAAGACGCTAACGGAGGCCACAAAACGAGGGGACCCTTCACCCCTCAAGATGCTGGTGTGCAGCGCAACATACTGCTGCTGCCATGTGCCGCACCCTGCTTCGGGGCTGCGGGGGGAGGGAGGGGTAGTTAGGGGGTAAGGCGCATTGGGGTGGGCCTGGCGTCGCTGTGCACGTCGCTGCACGTCGCTGCACGTTGCTGCATGTAGCAGAACAGCGACGACTCACTCCCAGTCGGCAGACCCTTCCAGCTGCATTCCCAAGGAGGCCCGAGAGCCGACTGGGATGCTGGGACGCCGCAGCCGCAGGTGGTGGTGGCCAGCCATGAACGCCACAAGGACAAGCAGCAGCAGACTGCCGCAACGACATGCTCTAGATCGGGGGCGACCGAGCTGCGGTGGGTGCGAGTGCATGTGTGTGTGTGCATGCATGTGTGCTTGCGTATGTGCGTGAGCGCGGGCGTGTGCGCGTTGCGGGACTTGGCAGGGCGGCCACTCGCGGCATACAGTAGTGAGCTGCAGGCTGAATGTGCTGTAATAACTGTGGTGTGGGCAGATCGAGCTGAGCCCGCCACACATGTTGCACCATGTCCATATGGAGGGCGTCTCGTCGGCCGCTGCGTCGGCCGCTGCGTCGGCCGCTGCTCCTCCCCCCACCGCCTCCGCGTGTTCGCGGGTCGGCATTCTGCCCCAGACGACTCACGCTCTTTCCATTTTGAGCAGCAAGTGCGTGCATTCGCCGCGGCAGTTGTTCACAAGGCCGCGGCCAACGCGAAAGCTCCCAGGCTTCCAACCGTGTTCAGCAGAGCGTGGCAGTGATGGTGCGAGCCGGGGCGGGGGGTCTTCAGGCCAGGTGTGTCCCACCGGGTTTCGCGAGGGGCTGGCGACCGTGTGAGCTAGGCTCTGTCCTGCAGCAAGGTATGGCGACGAAAGTCTGGGGCCGTAACGCTCAATGAGCCACTTGATTGTTGTTACAGCGTGATGCAAAGGCGGCGCCAAGCGGGGCGGGCGGGGTCGAAGTCGAGCAACATGGAACACAATCGCACGATTTCCGGGAAAGGCGAGATAATCGGTTGCGTGGGGCGCGCACGTGAATACTGGGGAAGACCGGGAGCCCGTCTGCAATGAAAAAGGAAAGGAAAGAGAAAAGGCACACATCCGAGATGTGGGGGTGGGGGAACAGGGGGGGTGGATGCACATGCTCACCTGATTACAGCCGCGAGGTCTTGAGTTGGTGTCCGTCGATCCAGTTATATAGGGTGGGATCCTCGGATGTTTCGCTCGGTACAGTCGCAGTGTGCTCGCCGCCGCGCAGTTGCGCCGCTGTTGCCGCTGACTCTGGCCAGTCGGCTGTGCCGGCTACAATTACCTGCAGGGAAGGCTGGGGTAGCGCTGCGAAGCCGCGCTGCGTGGGCGGCCCTTGCAGTTCGCTCCCTTCCCCTGCTCCCTTCCCTCGCCCCTCCGGCGCTGTGCTGCCGCCGCCCTCTCCTGCCGACGGAGCACCCCCTCCGCTTTCCCCCGCCTGTCCTGGCAGTCGCCCAGGTTCTTCTGTCCCATCCTTTCCCCCTCTCCCTCGCGTCGCGCCTCCCCTCGTTTCACAAGTTACCCGGATCCCCTTCCCCTTCTCTACTTCTTCCCCCTATCACGCGTGGCGCCTGCCCTTGGCATCACGCCTCGCCCCCAGGCTAAAGATACACCCAGCCCTGGGCTGCAGGATTGCTGTGCCGGCATCCTGCCGGCATACTGGGGTGTGTGTGAGGATGGTGTGTGTGTGTGGGGGGGTGGGGTGTGTGGGGTGGTGGGGTGGTGGTGTGTGTGTGTGTGTGTGGGGGGGGGGGGGGGGGGGGGGTCCTGCTGTAGCTGCCGTAGCCTTAGCTAGAAGGGCTGGCGACAGGAGAGAGCGCACAACCGGACTGGGCGGGCGGGGGTTCATCTGTCGCCTGCTGTGCCCTGCTGAGCATGTGCACCTGCAAGCGTGCTTTTAAGTCGTGCTTACCTTGAATGCATGCGTGGGGTGGGGTCGCGGAGCGTTCGCCAAAGTGGGCCTCGGAGTGGGCTGGAAAGAGCTGGTGTCCAACTCACATGTATTCCTGTCCGTGAGCAGTGCCCCATTTGTGAGTCATGATATCACTGCAGCGCTTGCAGGCGCGGGCAGGCAGGCAAGGCAGCCTGTGTGAACAGATTGGGTGGGCGAGGCTCGAGGCAGCTCTGGACTGCCGCACGGTCCGCGAGTGCCCGCTCCTTCGTTACAGTTGCACATCACCAGCGCGCGCGCCCGCGCGCGCCCCCCCCCTCCCCCCCCACCCACCCACACACACACCCCCACCCCCACCCACACACATGCACGCACGCACGCACACCCACACCACCCACACCACTCACGTGCAGTTGGCTGAGCAGCAGCAGGGTGGCAGTGCTGCAAGTTGCCTCAGCGCAGTCGTGTGAGATACGGCACAATCATCCAGCACCACAGCATGGGAGCTTCTTCTCTGGCTTCCCAGCGAAGCCATGAAACGAGCGCGCCTCCCCTGGGTGCAGGCACCCCAGGGCTGCCGCTGAAACGCTGCTGGGGTGGCACCACGCGAGCATCAGTCCCATGTGGTGCGCCCAAGCAAATGGCGACGGCAGTTACACCATGTACGACAAATCGAAATCAAAGCCATGGAGAACAGAATAACGGGAGCAGTGTAGAGGGCAAGGTTGGCCCGTGCAGCTGCTGACAGCGATCGAGGGCGCAGCACACCTGGCGCGTCGCAGGTGCCTTCAACAGCGCCAATTGACCGCTCCTCATCCGTGTCTGCGGCCCACAGTGCAGGCAATGCCCAAGGCAGGGCTCGGGCTTGCTGGCTGGCTGCCGCCCGCAAGCGCTGGTGAGTTATGTTCTAGTCCTGAGGCAGCAGCTCTGGCTCGCTTGATTCGCAGGCGAACGATGTTGCAGGCACAAAGGTGCAGGCCACCATTTCTTCGCGACTGTCGTCGTACATCCGCAGCAACTGCAGTACAAAGTGTGGGCGCAGCAGCAATACATGTGGGTCACAGGTCGAGGCATCGCAACGGTCATTGTATGCCAGCAGCAACTGCAGTACAAAGTGTAGGCAACAGTAGGTTGTCATTGGTGGTGGTGATGGTGGGATGCGCGGGGGGGGGAGGGGGGGGGGGCGCCGGCAGTTGAAGTAGGGGGGGCATTAGCGAGCGCGGAATCATCGAGGTCGGGCAGGCGCCACTTCTGCAAGCGGGGCTGTCTTTGTACGCCTGCAGCAGCGGGGCAGATGAAGCGGGCGGGCAACTGGGGGCCAGGCTGCCACAGACAGAGGGCGGCTGGGAGCAGCCGTGGGCGGCCACATATGGGACAGGGCTCCAAGGCCAAGCTCAGTGGTGGCGCAATCGTGCTCTCCATTGCCTCAAACCAGCCTCCACATCTGCCCATCCACTCTTGCCCATCCACCACACTCTTTCACAGAACCCACCTCGTCCCAGGTGCCTGTCAATACTGTGGCACTCCGCGTCTTGCCCTCTGGGTGCGGCACGTGCACCGCGTATCCGTGCGGGCAGCTGTTGAACTCAAGGCCCAGGCTGTGCATGTGCAAGAAATGTACAACCTGTGTTCAGGTGAAGGCAGGGGGGGGGGGGGCAAAAATCAAAGAACGCGTGCAGCCTCTGCACGTGCAACAGCTGAGTAATACGGAAACAATGCGGGGAAGGGGCGGCAGTGTGCCCCGCCACGTGGAGACCAGACCCTCTGTGGAGAGGGGAGCTTGTTCCGGCAGTCCATTCGTGATGCCAGGTTGCACGGCGCTGCATCAACATGCCGAGCACCAGCAGCCGCGCCACAGCAGTGGCAGCAGGCACGGTATGCAGCAGCGCCCGCCCACCTTGTTCCTGTTATAGCCCTTAAACCGTTCGTCATACCATGGCACAAAGCGGCGCTGCATCTGCAGCAACACAACACAGCGGATGCACGGAGTCGGTCAAAGAGTCGTGCAGTGGATGCCAGGCATCAGTGGCGCATGCAAGCATGCATGCATCCATTCACCTAACCAAGCATTCATCATGATGGCGACGCAGGGCAACGCATGGCTGGCAGGTGCTACATGCCTGTAGATAAAGCGTGGGTGCAGAAAAACACTTCCCCTGCTTGCTGGATTAAACAGCTTACCAGCACATACGGCTCAAAGCCCTCCTGATAAGCGATGGGGTAGGAGTCGTTGGTCTTAAACCACCGGGGAAAGTCGACGATGCTGCACAAAAGAAGGGGACGGGACACAGAAACCACCACGAGGTGTGGGCAGGGGAAGTTAGCAGTGCAGGGGACGAGGTGGGAGTGCGGGTCCGCAGTGCTGCATAACATCGAAATGCTGGGTAACAAAACAGGACGAGTGAGGGCAGCAGGGCGCACGCAGCACGGCAGGGAGGGCAGAGGACAAACGGCCGTGCCGTAAGCACACGGGAAGCCTCTGCGCGTGCTCTCCGCGCTCACCCTTGCCCAACGAAGAAGTGATGCACGTGGAAGCCTCTCAGCTGGCCACGCTTGTACATATTTTTAAGCACGTGTCGACCTGCACGCAGGTGTACAAACAGCAGCGAGCGTTGCCATGATGTCAGGCAACGGCTGGCAACGCTTCGGTCATACAATGCGAAAGCTGGCAAATTGTGTCAGCCTGCAGGCAGCAGGGGCCAGCGGTGGTTGAGCACGCGAAGGCTGCGGTCAAGCAGGCGCCGAAGCGGGTTGTGCCAGAGATGGGTCACGCAGGCTGATCAGTTCAAAGGAAAGTGGGTCGCTAAGCTTCGTATGGTACAATCAGATAGTGGATGGGCCATCCCGCGCCAAGGTTAACCCGACAGTTGCCCGCTGACCGCCAGAAACTCAAATGCGCCGCACGCATATGCGCTCTGGGGACAGTAGGCCCCCTTGGAAGGCGGTGGGAGGCCCACGCCGAGCGCGGCATGGCAGGGCATGGCATGATGGCTGCTGCTGCCCTGGTGCACCTGCGTGCGGTCATATGCATGGCACAAGCCAGGTTAGGAGCACAGGCAGCCCACTCACTCCTGCTGGCTGCAAACGCGTTGTCGCGCGCCTCGTGGCCGTAGTGTTTCGTTGCAAATGCTGGCAGCACGTACACTTGGCGGCGGGCTGCACCAGGGGGGAGGGGGTGTGGTGGTACGAGGATGTGGATGAGAGGAGCGACTCATAGCCAAGTGGACTGGCAACAGGCTCCGCCAGGGGGAGCGGATGATGGGGCCAAGTGCAGAGTGAGGTGGGCGAGCTGCGGCACCCCGCCGGGAGTCAGCCTGCCACAGGGAGGGAGGGAGAAGTGATGGGCGACGCAAAGTATTGCTGTGATGACAGGTGCTGTGCTGGAAGTCCTGGCAGGCAGTATGTGACTGCCAGCAACAGCCGCCTCCCATCCCCAAGCGCGAGCGTGCGCGCGCGCGCGCGCCCCGCCGCCCCGCCCCGCCCCTGCCCCCACAACACAGCAAGTGAGCCACACACCACCCACCTGCGTCTCTCCGCAGCTAGTGCAGCACCCAATGAACACACGCTTGGTTGTGAAAATCTGTTTGAATGCGACGGCACAGCGCACAAGCAACCTCATCAGTTCACGACAACGAGCAGGCCAGGCTTGGGCGCACCCGTATCTCTCCGCAGCTGGTGATAATGGGCTGGTTTGGTTATGAAGTCGGAGAGCGGGCGGCTGGGCAGGAGGTCTGCGTCCAGCAGGAGAACGATCTGCAACCGAAGGGTGGTGGTGGTGGAGGTGGGGAGGCGCTCAGCAGAGAGGACCTGTGGGGCCGTCAGGCGCATTCACCACATAGGTGTGCGGCAGGGTTGAAGGCAAAGGGTGTGGGTGGGCAGGCAAGGTAGGTTGGCGTCCAACCAGGAGCACAACATGCACCCTGCGACCCACCAGCAGCATCCCAAGCCTCGGGCCTGCTGCTTTCTGCCGCTGCCGCTGCATACACGCACCTCTGTCTGGCTCAGCTGCAGCGCCTTGTTACGCATGGCGTTGACTGGATAAAGATCAGCCTCTGCTACGCTTGTCACTGTTGACGTCGCGAAAACAATGTCAAGCGTGCACCTGCGCCGCAGGGGACACATGTAGACGCTTCGCATGCGACACATGTAGGGATGCATGGAGCAGGTGTTGTTGAATCGTGATGCATGCAGCATGCCAGCGTAGGAATACGGCGGGCGCGTGGCGAAGGCATATCACCCCACCTGCCCTCCCTCTCCATGCGGTCATGGAACTCTGAAATCATCTCCAACGGTTTCTCGACGTCCTGCCCATACAGGTCGTCCACCTCTGCAAGTGGGAATTCGCGAGATTGCATGATGTAAGCCACGGAACGACACCCTGCCTTTGGCTGGCCCAGCCAGTGTGAGATACGCCTCCTCTCGCTGCAGCACAAAGTTAGCAAGATGTGGAGGTCCTGCTTGCCAAAAGGAGTAGCATGGCGCATGCTGAGCCCTGCCGATCCGGTCGGCATGCACGCGCGGCAGCCCCGCCATCTCCACCAGCAAAGTCAATCACCTGACACAACGCGCCCTTTCATCAGCGGGATATGCACTGCTGCCGAAATGACGCTGCCCCAGTTGCTACACTGCCCCTCCAGCATGCGGAGGCGGTCCACTGCATAGCAGGCAGGCAGTTTGATGGGGAGCAACAACATGAGACTAAGAGGGCCACACAGCAGGGAGTCATAGGCTGCGATGGCACCACAGTCTTGAGGTGCAGGCCTTGCTTGCCACAATAGCAAGCCGCACCTGATAGCTGCGTGACGAGCGACACGTCGGTGGCGTTGCGCGGCTTGGTGCTGAGCCAGATGCGGCGCACGGTCAGTTCCGGCACGACGGGCGCCTGGGAGAAGGGGGGACGACGAGGCAGGCAAGGCTGCTTGAGGGTGCCAAAACAGGGCAAGGCAGTAGGAGCTCGGCCGCTGCAACTCGCAACATGGTGCTGCCATCGCCACCCCAGCCCCCGGTCTTCAGCCAGAAGACAGAAGATAGAAACAAGCACGCGCTGGCCGCAAGCAAAGAGTGGCAGCAAAGCATGTGGCGCGGCTAGAAATGTCGGATGCACACGTAAGGCAGAGGCGCTTACTCAGCATGGGCATCGGGGCATGGTGGCAAGCATTATTGGGCAGGTTGCTGCTGCACCTACCGAACATGTGCGGCAGACGCCTGCAAACGTCAGCTTGCCCACGTCCAAGGGCTCCTCCCCAGAGCTTCCAGAGCGCTCCCACAGCTGGATCAGCTGCGACACTGGCGGCGTCAGCAGACCACTGCCGCCATTTGACTGCTGCTGCTGCTGCTGCTGCTCCGTGCTTAAGCACGACTCAACTTTTGACACGTAGGCGGCCGTCCAGCTGTCAGGCGGCCGAGATGTCCACACCCTCTGATTGCTACAACCCCACACTACAAGTGCAAGAAAGGTGGCTGCGAACAGGGCCAGCGAGCTCTTGTTGCGCGCTTGCCGCTTCGCTGCCTGCGCCCAAGCGGGCCTGCAACAGGCGTCACAGGTGCAAGGGTGCACGTGTGTGTGTGTGTGTGTTTGGGGGGGGCATCACTCCTACAATGCTGCGGAGCACAGCAACCAGCGTGAGGGCAGCAGGGCTGAGCAACTGCCTGCCCTGCGCAGCTCGTGGGGCCTGATGCCGCTGGCATCAGGTCCCGCCGCCGCCGCCGCCGCCGCCGCCGCCGCCAACCGCCGCCGCGCGCCGCAGGGCGCTGCTGCCAGCCCGCAAGCCTCCTGCTCCACACGCACTTCACTAACATCAAAGTCAAGCGCTCACCCTCTCCCACCCCCAGCCCGGCGCTCACCCTCTCCCATTCACGCCCATTCCGGCGCCAGGGGTGCACACGCGGCGAACAGCTTCCAGGAGAACGCGGCAGCGGTCGGTCCAAAGAAGTGCGGCAATCGGGGTGCACCGGCGGGGGTCGTTGTGCCCGGCAGAGTGGCCTACAGGCGCGCTGTTGCAGCAGAGAACGCGTGGGGACCCGCGTGAGATTGGAAGACAGGGAGGCGCGTTGCAGCGTCTTGACATGTCGGCGGGACGCTCGCGGGTGTCACCGCCCTTCCCGCCGCTCCAGCGCAGCTGCTGCGCGCCGCCGGTCGAGCCTGCTGCGCTCTTGACCCATAGAGTTGTTGAAACGTGCGTACATGAGAAAGTCTGGGCCACAATGGTCGGGCGTTTTGGGCTGTGTGCGTACAGCAGCTACTGTACAGCGTCAACAGCCCAACTCGAAAGCCCCCAGGTACTGTGGCACTCGGCGTCTTGCCCCCTGGGTGCGGCAGAGGGCGTCCTCGTCAAACTTCTAGACACTCTCATCTCCGCCCACCACACTCCACCCCCCCTGCCACGAAAACCATGCCCTTTTCGTCCTTTTGGTCCTCGCTTGGCTTTGGGAGGTTGCATCATGTATGTCTGGGACCGGCGCCTACAGCTCACGTACGGTGATGGTGATGGTGGCGCTACTCTATCGATGAACACCACACAGTTCATCATGGGCTGCCCCCGCCCTTGGCGGGAACATTGGGACTCTCCCGCGCCTCCAAACGCTGCCGTTTTCTGGTATGGTGAGAACTTCTCTGAATATGCAAAAAGGCTTGCGTGCGGGCGAGTGAGCAGGTGGTCAGCAAGTCTTTGAGCTATTCTTTCACTGGTGAAAGAAGAATAGGCAGGTGGTCACCACGCTTTGCCATCTCGACGTCCCATCCAATGTGGGCCTTCCAGCCCTTTCTTCACCAAAACACCACCAAACACAATAACACACACAACAACAACCAATCCAATGGCCTGGCGTGCTCGCGCTGTCGCACTCAGGTGCTCGCGCTGTCGCACTCCTCAGGTGCACGGCTTATATTCACCTGCGTTTTTAGTGTCAGCCAGCGTTCAGCAAGCATGGCCTCGACGGTCTTGCAGGCGGCAGTTCCTAGCACTGCACTTTGCGCTCGTGCCGCACGGCCACTGCTCGGTCCCTTTCGGCCCCGCACTGGGGGTGCTTCTTCGGCGATGCCGCAGCGAGAGGCGGTGCGGCAGCCTCGCCGCCGGGCTCGGCTCGCCTGCGGCGCGGCCGGCTTTTCTGGAAGTAACACCTCTAAAGACGCGGAGCTTCCCAAATCGCGAGAAGAAGCGGTGAGCTGCCAGGCCATGGGTGTTTGTGGCACCGCCGAAGGTGGCGCCGCCAGCTGGTGAGCAGCAGCGCGGTGGTGGCGCAACAGCAGTCTCAGCCTCCTCTGCCAAGTTTTGCACACACCCAACCTTGTATACTAGTGCAGGTGTGGCAGGCGGCGGCGGCCATCGCGGCGCAGCTGACCGCTGGTGGCAAGGGCGGAAAAGGGTTTGCAGGTGGCGGTGGGCGCAAGCTTGCCGTCGACGTGCCTGTGCAGGCAAGTAGTTACTGTGTAGCGCTGTTGCTCTGGTGCTCTTGACAGCTGCTCGCCCCGCTGGCTGAAGCAGTGGCACCGTACCAAGGGCAGCATTGCGAGGCAGGCCGCATGCAGACTCCGACCGTTTGCCTCGCGCCGCACGTGCTCGTGCAGGAGCAAGGTGGCGCAGCCATGGTGCAGCTAGCTGCAGACGTCGTTGCGGAGCTGCCCAAGCCTCTGCGTCAGACGTTCACCATCGTTGCCTGCAGCAACGACGCCAGCAGCCTTCCCGCGTTGGCCGCTGGCACACGCGTTGTCAGCTTGGCGCAGTGTGTGGCGGCGGGCGATGATTTGGAGGGCTGTCTCATGGTTGCAGGGCCTTTAACCGAGCAGTTGGATGACGTCATGCGGCTGCTGGCCTACTGGTGCGGCGATGCAGGCAGGAGGGCGTGGGTACAGGCAGCACAGGGGGTCGCCTGCTGGCAGCGGTTTCAGGCCTTCCTGCAAGGGTGAAGGCTGCCGGGCAGGCAGGTGCAGCGTAGGAAGTCAACTGCCTGGCTGGCACGATGGCAGCACTGCATGCGACGTGCGGGCAGCCAGGTTGGAACAGCGGCAGTACAAATTCTGCTTCAGTGGCCGGAGGTCTGCCACTGAAGCTTTGGTCTGCTATATATCGTTGTGGCATGCACCCCTCGCGTTGCAGGCACTCACACATATGCCACCGCGCCGCCCCTCTGATTGAGTAGGCGCGGACCAGGAGCAATTGCGCTGAATGCAGACTGGGGAGCTGACTCGGCACCAGTGGAGCAGGTGCATGCCTGGGGCTGTTGTGGACGGGGTGGCAGGGCACACGACGTGTCTGTTCTGCGCAGATTTTTGGCAGGGCAGTGGCGCTCGTTGATGACGTTCCTGGGTCGCTTGGTCGGGCATAGGTCGCGCAGCGGGAGGGCAGTGGATCTTCACGCAGACAGGGTTGCGAAGTCATCGCCAGTGGAGCAGCAGGGTGGCATCAAAGTGTGACGAGCAACAGCAGCAGGGAGCCCTTCAGCGTCGCTAGCGGCGGTTCGCTGCGTCGCCCGTGCCTGCGTGGCTGCTACCTTGCTTGGCCTCCTGTGTTCGCCCAAATGCTGCCTTCCGCTGACCTGCAGGTGGCTCTCGTCTATTAAGTTAACTGGTGCACAGCTTCCTGCATGGTCATCTATACACCTGCTGCCCTGCACCTCTTTTGGCATTCCCCGCTGCTACACAATTTCTGCTGCTGCTGTTCAATGAATGCACGAACTTCGTGCTTGCTGGTGCATAAACTGCCACGTCGCTCCCTGATCTCAACCTGATCCACCCACAGGTGGCATTCATCAAGTCGTTTGAAGCCATCTACTGCTTCCTGCCGCTAGTTGTGAAGGTTCTGTTTATTGGGCAGGTGCGCATGCTGTGGTTATGCCGTTCTGCTCGTCTGTAGAGCATGCTACGCTTCTCATCAATTTGATGGGCACACGTGCTGCCGTGGCGCCTGTCTGCTTGCCTCCTTGCTCTGGCGTGCTGCTTTATATAGTGAGTAATCTGCCTTTCTCTCGCTTGCATGCTGCCGCTTGTGGCGGGAGGCGCTGATTATTTGGCCAGGTGCGCGCGCTGCTGGTGCTTTCTTGCTCCGATGGTTTGCTGGCTCACCTTCCATTCCACCGGAGTTGCAGCTGGAGGCAGGCCGTTCGTCTGACAGGCGATAATCTGTGCGGGGTCCACCCGTTTGCTTGCTCAGGCGCTGCCTGCCCTCGGGTGCTGCCAGCGTCCCCGGTGTCTGCCTGATCAACTGCCGCTTGCCCTGCCTGGATTGCTTACTGGCCAGCCCCACTTCAACCCACTTCAACCCGTGGCTGTTGTGCAGGGGGACGCATTGTTCGCGTGGGCAGCAGTAGCAGGCCAGGCCCGCCGTGTACCCACAAGCCCAATCTTCCTCCCCGCTCAATCTCCCCATTTCCCTTCGGGCTCCCCATAACCCACAGGAGGGCGCAGTCTTCAAGTGGGTGACGGGAGGCAACCCCGCCGCCGCTCCCTGGCGCATCTTTGGCAAAGAAAAGAACCGTCTGGCGCCCATTGGCCGCATGCAGCACCGCCCCAGCAATGCAGACCTGGAAACAGTGTTTTACAATGGTAGGCACAAGGGAGGCGACAACAGAAATGCAAAGGATGGCAGCTATAACGAATGAGCAAGGAAGGGAAAGCTGCATGCAGCGCTGCCCGACCGATCCCGATTTGGAACGAGGGCGTTTTGTGCTGTGTACCCAACCCCCGCGCTACAGCCTGTCGACAGATGGAGTGCCTGTTATCATTGCCCCTCTCTCCATTATTTCCTTCTTCTGCAGCTTACGCTGCCAACAACCCCGTGAATAAAGGAATCAAGGCGTTGCGCAGCATGGTGGGAGGCGACCGCAAGGACATTTAGGCGTGGCAGGCCTCCAATTCGCAGTGAAAGCTGGCTGTTGCACCTGCTCTGCATCGTTCGTGCCGCCCACCCTTCATGCTTCGCTTGCACCCACCTGTCTGCCAAGGCGTCAACCTCTCGTCCACCTGTCCGCCAGGGCGGCCCTGCGCTTCTTGCTCAGAACACGACATAGACGCCACCCCTCCGCTGCCGCCAACACAGATGCAATGAGACCTCAAACCGCTCCTTGATCAGCAGCATGCACAAGCGTGCCAGCCGCGCCTTGGCCCTCGCCAATAGGGTGCGGCCGTCTTCTTGTGGTGTCGCCTGCCTGCCCCGCCATATGCACCCCAAGTTGCCCGCCACGTGTTTTACATCGCTGGCGCCGCCGCAGTAGATGCAAAGCGCCCACATCCTTCGCCCTGGGCGCCGCGCTGCCTGCTGCGCTGCGTGCCCGGCAAGCCGAGGTACTAATCCCTGCCGTCCAGCCCACAACCGCAAGCGCTTGCGTGCTGCGCTGCCCAGCCGGAATCAAGCGCAGCAGTAGTTGCGGCTGGTGTTGCCGCACGACTCTGTGAGCGCATTCTGGCCCAGTTCCCTGCTCCACGATACCATGCCCTTGGGGCAGCCACACCCTCCCACTGCAGTGCCACTCACACGGGTCGAACTAAAGTAGCAGCAGGCATGCGAGCAGAGGCTACACTCACAGGCACAATGTGCTGCCCGAACGGCTCGCCGTGGCGCCGCCTTCCATGCCTGCCACTGGCCAGCATTGCGAGCAGTGGCGACGCTCCCAGTCGCAGCGGAGCCTCAAAGCGCGTGCGGCCAGGCACATACTGCGCACTCACACAGCCTTCGCCCTATCAACACTTGCCTGCGCTGCAATGCTAGCTGCCCCTGAGAATGGGAGCTCAGGTGAAGAGCTGTGCCGGCACCTGCGAAAGCACAAACCTTTGCCTACCCCCGCGAGCTGGCACGGTTACACGCTGTCATTGAAAGAGAGAATCAATACTGAGATTGCGGGCGAAGGATGCAGGATGGCGAACGTTAAATGCCCGCCCATGTGGTTGCCATCTTGTCCAGCGGGTCATAGTTCCATCGCCCACAGTTACGGTGCACGCCGCGCCGCACAGAATAGATGTGCCGCTCTCCTTCGCTCAGCCATGCACCCAGCATGCCAAACCCGCTGCAGCAAAGAGGAGGCACGGGTTCCGGTGCGGCCGGGGCAGTACGGCGCGGTCAGGGGCGACCAGAGGGGCGCAGGCAAAGCTTGCGCTCAAATGCGGTTGGCCACCTGGCAGGAAGGCTGAGCAGTCGCAAGCAGCAAGAGCAGGCGGTGCGAGGCAGCCACAGCACACCTGTCATGCGTGACCACGTGATAGTCTGCAGAGCTGAAGGTCATGAGCTCTGCAACGGCTGTGCGGAAAGCGGCGTCGATGCTGCCGCAACCCCGCTGCGGGAATCGCTGGCAGTCCACGTGCACTGGTTCGGCATCCGTGTCCGTCAACACTTTGCGCGGCCACTTCTCCAACGCCTGTTGCGGAAAGAGCCATGGGTTAGCTGCTAAGCACAGGTGCGGTTGGCAGAGGGGGCCGTGTAGGAACCCCAGACATGCTGGCCAGCTGTCGTGCCTTCTCGGAGTGCTCAGGGTTGCATAACAGCCCTCATCTTCCACTGCTAGGCGCCCGGCGCACTTGGCGGCGCAGTGCTGGTGAGTCGCTGATCAAGTACCATATGACAGACTCCTTTGGCGCACGCCGCTCATCCTCGATTTGCTGCAGGTAGCAGAGGGCAGGCAATGGCAGCACGGGGCAGGCAGGGCTGGTTGGGCAGCGAGGTCTGGCGCGGTGTTGGGCACACGTCTGCAGTCATCACCGTTGCACCGAAAGCTTGCTACTGCACCCCAGCAAGCAGCTGACCCCAGCGGCTGAGCGGTCAGGCAGGAGATGGCAGCCACACTGCCGCGCACCTGGGCGCAGTCGAAGAAATGCTGGTAGTCTTGCAGACTGGGGTCCTTGGCGCCACCCTTGAACACACCATCTCCGACGCGAATGTGGATGCCAATCTTTAGGGTCTCAGTTTGGCTCATCCGGGCGGCCATGGCCGCCATGGCAGCCTGCGGCATGGGCATGCGGCATAGGCAGTCGGTGGTGTGCTGCTTACTGCCCAACGCCGCTGCCCTGGTTTGCAGTATGCATAATACGTGGTGCATGCGTGGTCAGCCACAAGGATGCGTGCCTGCCCGCCCCACCTGGGTGGCCTGGTTGGGTCGGAGGAGGAAGTGGAAGCCGCAGCGGAAGGCGTCGCTGGCGCGCATGCCCCACTGGCGCAACACTGTGCGGTGGTACCGGTTCTCCCAGAGGCGGTAGGTGCGCCCCCGGTTGGAGGCAAACATGACATAGGGCACGTCCGCATGGCCCTCAGGCTGCAAAACGGGGGGAGACCGAGGTGTTGAGGGAACGAAGGTGCAAGCGGCACACTGATGCTTTGCATGTGCAGGCCAAACCGCGTGGAGGAGAGGCACCACGCTCGCGCAGGGCACAGAACAGCCTCGAAGGAACCAAGACACCAGTGATGTGCTCAACACCGTCAGCAGTGGCGGTGACCCCACATGCACTGGTGAGCAGATACTGCTGAGGTTGGTGCATGCACAGGTTCTCACGCGCAAGTCACATGGAGGCAGGGCACCTGCGTGGTTAGGTCTGTATCCCAGAAGAACTCGTCGATAGTGGGGTCTAAGGGGACCCGGGAGAAGTGGTTGATGGGCCAATACCGAGCGGTATCTACGCCCGATGATGCCGAGTAGTTGTGGGCGCCAAGAGTGCCACTCGACTGGTTGTACGGGAGTAGTAGCGGCTCCAGCACGGCGTCGGGGAAGGGTGGCGCCGTCCAATTGATGTGCGGCGAGTCGAAGGCGACCGCCCAGTCGGGCAGGTTGGCCACGCTGGCAAGCTGCAGAGCACGGCCTGTGAGCACCGCATAGTACAGCTGGGCACAGGGAAAAGCGGGGGCCACAAGAGGGAGGGGGTGTCAGCGCAGCACGCCCAAAGGGAGCGCGAAACTGGTGGGAGGACGAGAGGGGAAGCTAGATATTAGCGATGGTGTTAGCCAGAAATTGCAAGCGCGCACCTGTGACATGAGGCCGGCAAGGCGGTCGGCCAACCCAGAGAAGACGCTAACGGAGGCCACAAAACGAGGGGACCCTTCACCCCTCAAGATGCTGGTGTGCAGCGCAACATACTGCTGCTGCCATGTGCCGCACCCTGCTTCGGGGCTGCGGGGGGAGGGAGGGGTAGTTAGGGGGTAAGGCGCATTGGGGTGGGCCTGGCGTCGCTGTGCACGTCGCTGCACGTCGCTGCACGTTGCTGCATGTAGCAGAACAGCGACGACTCACTCCCAGTCGGCAGACCCTTCCAGCTGCATTCCCAAGGAGGCCCGAGAGCCGACTGGGATGCTGGGACGCCGCAGCCGCAGGTGGTGGTGGCCAGCCATGAACGCCACAAGGACAAGCAGCAGCAGACTGCCGCAACGACATGCTCTAGATCGGGGGCGACCGAGCTGCGGTGGGTGCGAGTGCATGTGTGTGTGTGCACCACACCTGCGCCCAGGCGCCTTGCTCTGCCACTGCCGCTTGGCCAATTGGAGTCGTAACGGTTACAAAGTTTCTGAGCGAGTAGAGAATGCAAAACACGATACAGAGCAAAGTGCAAAGCATGCCTTCCTCCCCTTGCCACTTGGGCATGGCCTGCAGGCTGCAGCACCCTGGCTGGACCCTCCAATTGCTGTGCAAGCCGGCCGCAGGCACAGCGCAATAGCACTGTTCCATTCACTGCACTGCCGCCGTCGCCGCCACCGCCGCCGCTGCTGCCGCCTCTGCTGTCTGTCGCGCCGCCACCCGCATGCTTGCTGCCGTCGCCGCCTTCCAACGCTTCACCTGCTGCGGGACGCGATGATGTGAAGCCTGCGCACCCTTGCGCCCGCGCAACATGCCATTGCCATTGCCATTGCTATACTCAGCAAGTGTAATCGCGTACAGCTAGTGGAACATCCTGTAGGGCAGCAACGGCGAGCAGGGGGAGTGAAGCGGAGCCTTCGGTGGCGGCGGCGGCGGCGGCGGCACTTAAAAAAACCCACTTGTGAACGGCAACGAATGCGCCTGCAGCTCGTCAGATACCATTCTTACGCCGACTGAACGTGATTAGAACGCGCGGCGGCCGCTAAAGCACAAGGAAACGAGTGACTTTGCGCCTTCAGTAAGTCGCAGCAGCCAAAAGCGCGCTTTCTGGGCCCTGGAGCGGCGAGTTTAGGGAGCCGAATTGATCAATAGGACTAAACAAATCGAGCGATGAAGCGTAGGACAGCGCCAGGCGGCCAATGAGCCTTACAGGGGGAATGATGTAGGTGGCCCTGGTGCCCACCGCCACCCTCCAGAAAACGTATCCCCCCCCCCCCCCCCCCGGCGCCAGCGCAGTGATTTGCCGCTTCTTGCTTCTTGCAGCCCTGTTGCATGTGTCTGGTGAAAGCCTGACATCGTCGCGGAGACTCTAGCGTTCGTGGCCTGGGTGAGCTATAAGAACGGCGGTATTACCTGCATGTATGAGGCGCGTGGCCAAGCTACGCACGTGCGGCAGTCGCGAGACGGCGGCTGGCCACCCGCATGCAGCAGAAGCCGCCGTCGCAGCTGTCGCAGCGGCACCGTCGTTTAGCGGTTTACTAGTTGAAGCCCGTGCAATTGCACGGGGGCGTGCAGTTGTTCCCGGGGACATGTTCAGTGGCCAACATGCTGGTCATGATGGCTGCGTAGTTGCACTCGCTGCGCATCCTCCGGGGGTGTGTGTGTTACTGAGCAGCTCAGCTGCTGTTCTGGAATGAAGTGACGCAGTGAGAATAATATCTGCGCAGCACATCAGTGTAGACAGTGTTCTTGGTGTATGCGCCCTGCGCACCCTCTGCCAGCAGGTGGCCAGCGTGCTGTGGCTACGGCCGCGGCATGCAGCCCACCAGCTGGTCCCAAAAGGGCATGCCACAGGGGCACTGAGTGTTGGCACAGGCTAGGTCAAGCCTGGCCGTGGGACAACAGCATGCAGAGGTCTTGCCACTAACAGTGTTTGTCCCACGGCCTGGCTTGACCTGACCTGTTGCTGTCTGGCTGCAGCGCCAGCTTGTGCGGGCGTGGCACTCCCTGCCCTCGTTTTCAGTTGCTCCTCTTGAGTGTCCCGTGACCGCCAGCAGCCTAGTGCCAGAGCGCTGTGCCTGCGGCAGCTCGTGCCTGCGGCAATGTGGCCAGTGCTCGCCAGCAGCCCACAGTGCCTCAGCGCTCGTGCCTGCGGCAACGTGGCCCGTGCCCGCCAGCAGCCCACAGTGCCCCAGCGCTCGTGCCTGCGGCTGCATGGCCCGTGCCCGTGCCCGCCAGAAGCCCATGGTGACACTGGAGAACAAGCTGCTGCTGATGCTCCACTGGAGACAATGCTGCTGCTGCTGCCGCCTGTGTGGGTGGGGGAGGCATGTGGGGGTGGTGGGTGGTGGTGTGTGTGGGGGTGTGGGGGGTGGTGGGGTGGGGTGGGGTGGTGGTGGTGGTGGTGGTGGTGTGTGGGGGTGGTGGGTGGTGGTGTGTGGGGGGGTGGGGTGGTGTGTGTGTGTGTGTGTGTGTGTGTGTGTGTGTGTGTGTGTGTGTGTGTGTGTGTGTGTGTGTGTGTGTGTGTGTGTGTGTGTGTGTGTGTGTGTGTGTGTGTGTGTGTGTGTGTGTGTGGTGTGTGTGTGTGTGTGTGTGTGTGTGTGTGGTGTGTGTGTGTGTGTGTGTGTGTGTGTGTGTGTGTGTGTGTGTGTGTGTGTGTGTGGTGTGTGTGTGTGTGTGTGTGTGTGTGTGTGTGTGTGTGTGTGTGTGTGTGTGTGTGTGTGTGTGTGTGTGTGTGTGTGTGTGTGTGTGTGTGTGTGTGTGTGTGTGTGTGGTGTGTGTGTGTGTGTGTGTGTGTGTGTGTGTGTGTGTGTGTGTGTGTGTGTGTGTGTGTGTGTGTGTGTGTGTGTGTGTGTGTGTGTGTGTGTGTGTGTGTGTGTGTGTGTGTGTGTGTGTGTGTGTGTGTGTGTGTGTGGTGTGTGTGTGTGTGTGTGTGTGTGTGTGGTGTGTGTGTGTGTGGTGTGTGTGTGTGTGTGTGTGTGTGGTGTGTGTGTGTGGTGTGTGTGTGGCGCGTGTGTGGGGGTGGGGGTGGGTGGGTGTGTGTGTGTGGGGGGGGGGGGGGGGGGGGGGCATGTGCGCTGTGTGCGGGATGCGGGGGCGTTGAGCCAGCCGTGGGGTTTGTGACAGAGTGTCCTCCATCGCCAGGCCCGCCCCGCGACCTACATGCAGTGCTAGCTTCAATCGTTTTCCACGTAAGCCAAAGCTGTGCGTTTACCGGACCTCCAGAGGGATGGCGGAAAACTCCGAAGCGGAGCAGGGAGCGCGCATGCTGCAGCACCCAGAAGTGACCGCCCCCACGCTCAAGCGCCTGCTAAACACGCCCGTGGGCCGCTGTTGGACGCTGAGGGATGCTGCCAAGAGGCTGGAACGCGCGAGGGTGCGGGCCTGGCTGTCGCCTGGCTGCCGCCCCCTGTTCTTGCAGGCCAGTGCACCTGCGCCCCCGTGCCCCTCTCATGAGGTGAACAATTTCGGTTAGATTCAGGTAAATGGCTCAGGCGATCGGAACCGAAGCAGCAGCGGCCAGCAGGCGGCCTCTTTCTTCTGGCCAACCGCCGACTGACCTGGATAGATAGAGATAGATGTACCGGCGCTCTTGTCTGCAGCCGGCTCCTCTGCAGTTTGTTATTTTTTGCGCATGCCCAAATGTGTAGATATTCATACGTAACAGCTTGCTGCCCTCATACAGCAGAGCACGGCTGTTTCGTGGGAGGATGTTGGTGTTCCTATCGAACAGTATAGCCCTGCCCAGCCTCCGAAACACACGTGCACCCCAAACTTCCACGCTCCTCTCCTCCCTGTGGCAGCGGGTTTGCCGGTATGACAGAAAGTCGCAGCGCGCTCTATATCTGTCTGGTACTGCTGGTTGTAGCCGCGCTGACAGGTGACACTGCCACGGTTGTGAACACACCGCCTGTGAACACATCGCCTGTTGGGCTTGGGTGCTCTATAGCTATGTACAGCACTTGCAGTGGGCACAACAGCTGGACTGCACCCCTTGCAGCTTGATGTTAGAGATATTGGTCTTCGCTGCACGTGCGTCAGGCGCTGTTTGAGGCAGCTGGCGGGCTGGTGCGGGTGCAGAAGGAGTGCTCCTAATCCATCGCTGTTTGCTTGCCCCCCGGCCTTAAATCCTGCAGCTCGCCAGGGACTAGTGCCACATCATTTCTTAACCACCTTGACACCTGTGGGCTTTGCCAGCGGCAGTGTCTGTACCGGCAGCAGGTGCAGCAGTAGCGGCAGCAGTAGCAGCAGTGCCCGCTGCACCTTGGCCTCCTGCTCAGAGTTGGCAGTAGAAGAGGCACGCTGGCAGGCGCAGCCGCGCTACTCCACCTTCACTTGCCTCAAGGGGCATACCAGTTCCGGCAGCTGGCTCACGTGAGTTTGCGGGACGCACGTGCATATGGTCGCCCAAGGGGTGCTGCGCATCTTGCGCCCACTGCATGTTGCAGGCATGCAACATCCCACTGGCCAGTGTCGCCCACCCAAACCGCCGCCTCCCCATGTCCCACCCTGGCAGTGCTGTCTGCGCCTTCCACAATGGTTGCCTCAACACCAGCACCCTGCAATTTGAGTACTATGTGGACCCAGAGCTCCCAGGTTGGTGCTGCCTGCCATGCACTAGTGAAGACCCTTCTCCAGCACACCTGAGGAAACGCAGCCTTTGGCTCGCTGATTGTGGTGCTGCCTGGAATGCGGCCTGGCTGCTGTAATGCTTGATTGAGGTGAGCCATTGTTAGGGTACCGGCAGGCGCTGACCTCTCAATCGATGGAGCATCCACTTGCGGACTGGCTGGTTGCTGCCTACTCTGTCATCTCTGCCCTAGCAGACACACCAGTGATGTGGACGCGAGACGGCAAGCCAATGTTTGGTTTCCCATCCAAGCTGGTGAATACAGGTGCGCCTAGTCTAACGTCCTTTTCCCAAAAGAGGGTCCGCGTGTCAAGTGGGCGCCTGCACCGCAAGCCCTGCTCTACTCGCTATGCCACCTAAGGCCGTGGCTGCCCTCAAACTTTGGGTGAGAACACGGCATATCCTTGCGTCTGTGGCATATTTCATTATGCTTACTTGGCATTACCAGTTTTGCGCGGGGATTACCTGCTTCTGCGCGCCGTGGATCTGCTGCCATTGTTGTTACAACTTGAAGGAGTTGGTGGTGCCATCGCGGGGTTACCATTTCAGACCCCTGTAACCCTCGCCCACACGTGTTGTTCTTTTTTGAATTTTACCGCAATACGCAGCTTGCAGGTGCCCGCAACAGCAACGAGGGCTGCATGCTGCTGCAGATTACCATAGCTGCGCTGTAATTTGTATCTGTTACGGTGTACGTCTGGCCAACTCGCTGCCGCTTCACATCTTGCCCTGTGCGTAGGCATGCTCTCTACGATGTGGCGGTGCCCCTCTTCAACCTGCAACACATGTTTGGCATTTACACGCCCCGGGCGGTGCCGCTTGTCATGGGCTGCGCTGATGCGGCCAACGAAACGCAGTTTCGGAAGATTCTGCCAAAAAAACTGAATAACCCACGCCCTGAGCTGAGCCTGCTGCAGCTTCATTGGGACCATAACATGACCCTTGCAGCAGACCTAGCATCGCAAGTGCTGGGCAGCGCCGGCGACGGGCTGGTGTGCTTCCGGGTAAATGCTGGGGTGGGTGCGCATGCGGAACTGCACCCACGTTGAACTGAGCACAGTGCTATGCATGAATAGCGCGGCATCAGCATCCCCTGCCGCCCATGGCTCCATTCCTCTGCTGCACACCTCCACAAGCATTCAAGTGACATGCTGCGCATGCGGTTCTGCCTTCCATAGTCCCCAGTGAACCAAGCTATGCCATCGCCTGGTATCTGCAGCAGCTTGCTGGACCACTGACGCTGCCCGCTGCACTTGGCCCTTTTATGCTGCAGACTGTGCTGGCTGGGACGGGCAAGCTGAACCGACGCGAAGCGGCAGAGGCACGCCCGTACCGCGATGCAGCGATTTGGAGGCTCGGCCTGCGGGAGGAGCCCCAGCAGCGGCCCACAATTACGGTTCTTCACAAGGAGGTGAGGCAGCCACCAGCTGGGCTGTGGAGGCATTTCAGGCCTTGCCTGCTTTGCTGATGCACATGCAGCCGCCGTCCCCTTCCTCTGTAGCATGGTTGCCTGTACCTCACACAATGCCTCGCCTTGCGTGCGCCGCAGGGTCCCAAGCGCCATGTCGAGAACTCCGCAGAGATAATGGCCGCGCTGGAAGCGTGGTACGGCAGGCATGTGTCTGTGGTGATGAAGTCATGCTGCTCCCAGCAGAGCCTGTCTTTGCCTGAGCAGGTGAGGTGGCAGGCAGGCCAGGTGGTCGGTGTTCATGCTGCCGCATGTGGCATGGGCGGCAGCCTGCTGGACAGTGGTGTACCAGTCGCAGATGCCTCTGCACGTAGCTCTCGGCTAGCACTGCAGTATGCAACCTTTGATGGCAGTGCTCAACAGCTGCATGCTTGCGACGCGTGCCTCTGGCTGTCGCCGCCTCACTGCATGCAGGTCAAGCTGATGAGCGACACCTCGGTGCTGGTTACGCCGGGCGGCGGATTGGCCGCGATGTTGAACTTTCTGCGACCATCTGCCACAGCCATTCCGTTAATGTATTGGAACACTATTACCAATACCAGCAGCTCGTTGGATTTAAAGTACTACCCGTGAGAGAGGGGCAGGCAGGGTCTGCGAGACTGGCTGGGGTGTCGCTGCCAAAACAGCACAGGTCAAGCATGGGGCAGCTGGGTCTGTTGCCTGGGTCAGCAGCTGCGCACACGCTACTGCGAGCGCAATCCCTGTCCCTTGCATTGCACCACATGTCTTCGTGAGCCGAACAGCCTTGCTGCACTCTGTCTGCCGTTGGCTGCAGCAACATGGAGTTTCCTCGCATTGTGGAATTTCCCGTGACCCTGAGCGAATATGAAGGCACCACGTGGGTGCACAAGCAGGGTGGGGGAGGAATACTGTGCTTCCGCTGGCGACTGCGCCCTTTGGTCTGCATGTGTGGGGATCGATTACCTGACGATGCACGCGCTCTACCTAGCCCTGCTTGCAGCGACAAGCCGGACTGTAAATTTCTGGCCAAAGTTGCGAACCGGTATTTTGGTGATGGGTGGCTGGTCCACTGCAACTGGCGGTTTGGGCCGGAGGGGATGCAGCGGCTGATGCAGCACGTCGACGCTGCGCTGATGCACTGAGCTACGCGGTGCTGGAACCGCTGCGCAGGGCTGCTGCTGATGATCAGGCGGAAAAGTAAGCGGCCAACAAGCGTGCACCTTTGCCCGGAGCGGCCTGGCTGCACCAACCTTCTGCGTGGTGTGCCCCATCGTTCACAATGTGCGATTTTATGTATATTCGTTGCTGTCCAACCCACATGTCGCGAGATGTGCAAAGCAGATCCAATCTGGGCAGCAGAGGGGGAACTGTGTAGAGAGGACAGCGCAGCAGAAAAAAAACAGCCCTCCTGGAGTAAGCCCAGCTGCCGCCAGCGCTCCTTGCAGCACCTCAACAGCACCCGAGCCGGCACGCACACCGGGCGTCGACCACCTCGCCGCTGTCACGCTCATTTCGTTGCGCAGTGTATCACGGGTTGTCTGTGGCCAGGTTGCATCTTAGAGTCACCCAGGCGCGCAGTGGCAGCACACTGCAGTGGATGCGCGCCAGGTGGGCGACTATCAGCGCGCGGCGGCGGCAATGGCACACTGGTGCTGGCTGCTATGAGCGGCTGTGCGCGCGTTGTTGCTGCTGTGCGCCTGGGTGTCTCATGCATATGTCGCTCTCCCCAGGCATGCCCGGTCGTTTGCTAATGCTCATGGTGCGGCCACAGGTTGGGTGTTTTGCACGTGGGGGTTGCGCTAGTGGTGGGTGCCCTGCTGTATTGTGCTGCTGGCCGTGCGGTGTGGCGCCAGGCGGGCGCACGGGTGACTCCTGCTTGTGGCGCTCCCCATGCACGGCAGGTTGTCGCCTAGCGTTCCTGGGCAGAGCGCAGCATCCATTATGCCTGCGGCCTCCCTGGTGTTCAAGCGCAAACGTTGCACAACAACTTCGCAGAGGGATCTTTGATCAACAGGCTTGGTGCAGCGAACTGCAACAAGCACGCCCCCAACCCAGAGGCGTCCAAGCCACAGTCTTGTCAACGTTGGCATAGCCGTTAAGTGCTGGCATAGCCGTGCATTTTCTTGCTGTGCATTCATTTGTCCAAGCCTCGCATTGCTTTCGCTCCTCCTACTATCTGGCTTGAGCAACGACAGAAGGCGGCAGCCGCCAAGCCATTCGAGCTATTTACATCTGGCTAACAAAAGAAACTCAGCCGCGCGCGGCAGGGGGCATGGAGCAGCGGCAAGTTTGAACAGAGCAGCACGACACAACTTGCGGCAGCAGCAGATGGCAAAAGCGCACAAAGTTGGGCGAGTTGGTTGCGGTAACATTAAACAAGCTCGCCGTCACCAGTTGTAGTTCTGCCAGTTTTTGTAAGGCCCAGCTTCAACGTAAGGACCGTTGCACTTGTCGACCCAGACGCAGCGCAGCTCGTCCACCATGCGGTCCCAGTTGCTGCCACGCGTCCCAACTGGACAAAGGGCACGGGACCGATTCAGTCGTTACTTGTTTTGTGAGCACTCTTTTAGAGCCAAGGCTCGGTAGGAATAGCAAGGCATGCCCAGCAGTTTGAAAGGGGGAGGGGGGGGGGCGTCATACGATGCACCTCAAACAAACCACCGCACTACAGCATTTCCACGCACCCCATGCATCGCACTCCAGTGCCACTAGCATATTTAGCAGGTGCCGTAAGATCATTTTCGATGCGCCGATCGACGCCACTTGAGCGCTCCACTCTGCACCAGCCTGCTCAATGCGAGGGTCATTTGAAGCCAATAGTGTCCAGTTCCCATCGGGCGAGGTCTCTGCAGGGCAGCCCACATTGTTGGGAGGGTATGGGCAGGGGAGCAGGGTGAGTGGGTGGAGTGGGGTGGGGTGTGTGAGCGTGTGTGGTGGTGGTGGTGGTGAGGCGTCTGTCAGACGCCTCCTCCACTGCCTCCTTGATCTGTGCCAGGCCTGCAGCTGTGCAAGGGCTACACCGGGTCCATCACCAGCGTCACACCCACCAGCTCTGGCCTCAACGGAAAGGGTGCTATTACTAGCCTGCTGGTACGTCAGTGAGCCCACATACGCAACCCTGATCCGACAGATCGTTTTCTAACCATACAACCTGGTGCTGAGTTGTGCTCACACAACAGAAACCCAACGAGATGAAGCACTGCTACCACAGTCGCGACTAATGGGCAATGAGCAACATCAGCAAAGCGACAACGGCAGTACTGAGTGGCATGCGCCATACCGTCTGTCAAGCCGTCCCGTTTGTCAAGTCAGGGTACACATTTACCCGTGCCAATGCATGGTCGGCACGAGCAGCCATGCCAGAAACGTGAGTACTTGTGGGAGCAAATGAGAGCAGCAAACGATGCACGCACTAGCCATGGCACTCGGCGACGTGCGCGTTCGTGGTGCCGCGGCTCTAGGGCATAAAATGTTGCGCTGTTTCTTTTCAGACAACCCCAGCATGCTTAGGCATGGCTACGGGTGTGTTATTTATGATGGGAGGTGTCATTTTACGTGCGTCATTTTACGTGCATATATGAGCCCGGCGCTGTCCTGCTTCACAAACGGGCCAGCTTGACAAGCAGTATGGCGCACACGCATGCGCAGAGCTGGCAGCCCTGACAGAAGAAGCATTGCAGAGGGGCCAGCAAGCTTGCAGCCACTGATGGGCTGGTTGTCAGAGCTGGCCTGCAATGCAAAGCCTGAAGGACAGCTGAAGCTGCTGGCGCGCACGCAGCCACAGCCGCTATAGCGGCGCATATGCTCCCGCTTTCAGCAGCAACACGCTTGCATGCCCCCTGCATGCCCCTTGCGGCCCGCAAGTCTACTGTTGGCAGCCTGAAGCAACTTTGAGCAGCGCTGGCAGAAGCAACTTCAATCAAAGTGCTTACGGTTTGTCAGGCGGACCACGCTGGCAGGACCACGCTGGCAGCGTCCTGGATTACAGCGATGTCATCCGTAGATAGGAAGGCAAACCTGAATGGGGGCAAGCAGCACAAATCGATTAAACCATGACGACAACAACCATCGCTGAGATGCACGCACGATGCCAAAACGTCAGCATGCTGGCGGCGCACTGCGGGCTGTGCCAACGCACTTCTTGAAGTGCAGCGGGTTGCGATTGACCAGCTGATGCTCTGCCGGCTTGAGGTATTCCTCCAGCTGAAGCAGCTCCATCTCTGTCGCCTTGTCCCCGTGCCGCACGTGCACGTGGATGGTGCCGGGCGGCAGCGGGTACAACGAGGCCAGGTTGCCCTGCTGCTGGACTGGCGTGAGCGGCACAAACATGTCGGCATGGCGGCGCAGCTGTGCCACCGCTTGTTGCATCTTGCCGTTCAGGCGTGCAAGGCAGGCTGCGCTCTGGGCTCGCCACCTGCAAGCAAGCGGCGTGACATTTGCAGGTCACTGGGCCAGCGGTGCAGCCAGGGCACGCAGCGCGGGACAGGGCAATGCATGCAGGAAATGCACGACAGGCAGGCCATGTTGCTCAAGTGCTGCTGGCAACAAGCACAGCACTGGAGGCAAGGCAACAAATTCATGATTCCCGGGGACGGAGAGGCAAGCCGACATGGGCAGGTTTAGTGCAAGTACACACGCAAATGCAGTGCACTAAGAGGGCTCACCAATACTTGACGAACTGGTAGGAAAGCTCCACGTCGAGCGCCTCAAAATGTTCTTTCAGTTGCTTGTGAAGGAACGGTGGGGCAGTTCGAAACTCTGCGATCAAAAGGTTGTTGCCAAAGACTTCCACGCCGCTTTTGAAGAAAACGTATTCTATGCTGTTCTTCGACGTGACGTGCTCCTTCCCACAGGCGGAGGGTGGCTCAAACAGGCACAGCAGGTTTTTGTGGGGCTCGCCGCGGCCGCATCCCTCGCCCACCAGCTGCTTGCCCAGCTGGTCGTGGTACACCAGCTGGCGCCGAGTTCGCAAAGCTGCGTTTAACACTGTGCCGGTGACGTGCAGGATCGAGCCCAAGCCGTGGCCCAACACCTCATTGCCCATCACCACATACTTGCGCTCGCCGCATGTGGAGGGGTCAGGGTGCTGCTGCCTGTAGATCCAGCGTTGGGCCACTTTGGTCAACGGCGCCAAGCTCTGCAGTGACCGCGAAGGAAAGGAGGGGAATGGGGCGACGGTGGGTGCACCGATATGTACGGTGGAAGCCGGTAGGAGCCCGCCCACCAGTGCGCACCACATTGCAACTTTTGCTCGTTCAAAACCAGGCCCAAACGCAGGTGACACAAGTGTAATCGTCTGTGAACTCGTCTGCCCGTTGCTCTTACCTCGTCCTCTAGCAAGTCGAGGTAACTGAGGTCGGCAAACGACCCACCGCCGCTACAGTTGTACAGCTGGTCGGTGACCCGCCGCCGCCGCTGTGTTTGCTCTGCGCCGACGTCTGCTGGCCGTTGCGCTGTTGCAGGTTGCACCACCCGCCCGCTTTGTTGACGGCGCAATGGCTGCAAGGTCGACACCGGCGAGGTGGCCCCGCCAGGCGAGCCAGGCACAGCCCAGCACCGCCGCAGCTAGCACGAGGGTTGTCGCAGGCGGCAGCCCGGTGGCCGTTGTTCGGGAGGAAACCATCTCGGGAGTAAATCGCTCCGCCGGTGCTGTCGAGCCTAACACAGAGCTGGTGGTTGATGGAACAGACTCGTTGGTCCCTCGGCAGCTTGCGGTTACGCGTGGGCTGTTATCAACAGCTTGTCATCGTGTCGTGCAGCGAACGCTCACCTGCGGCGGGAAGGACAACTTGCAATCCCACAGTAGAGACAGGGCTCGCAAGACGTGGTGCCAGATTTGGCTTGAAAACGACGCAGAAGCTATCCAGTTTGCTTGGGTGCGAATAGCCCCACCGAGGGGAACAGTCAGGGAAATCAACAGCCCCCCCCCCCCCCCCCCGAAACCCCTGGGCACTCGTCCAGTGGCCCCAGGGGAGCACAGGCGGCCAGGGCAGCAGCTGGCGGGCGGGGAGCGGCGGCACAGTAGCAGGCCCAACGTCAGGACCGTCGTTGGTACCTCCTGTGCGTTGCGGCCGCTGGCATGGTGGCAACACAGGCATAGCCGCACGGCGGTCGAGCTGCTGCCTGCCATGCTTGCGCGGCTCGCTGTAAGCTGCGGTTTGCATGACTGCTTCGCCTTCTCCACCTCTGACATGGCTGCTGCCGACGCTGCCACGTCACCTCCCCACCTTCCGCCGCAGAGCAGCCAGTCTGTCTGCACTCTTGCACCAGCGTAGATTACCGGGAAGCAGCAGGGGCAGATGGATGAGGGGTCACAAACTTGTGGTGAGGGAGCACTGACCTGCATGGCGCACTGCCACAGTATGGGCACAACAGCTGGACGACCACCACTCTGCCATGCTGCACACACTGTCACTACCCCTAGGGGCCTCAAGGCGCTGCCAGTTGAGTCGTCACCTTTGCCTGGCGTCCTTTTGCACCAACAGCACCAAGGAAGTGACCTTCCACGAGTATGCAGCAGACAGGTTCACAACGCAGGTGATCTCCACAACTACTCGCGCCCTGCCCCAGCACGCAGGTGATCTTCACAATTGTGTATGTGTAATATGTCTGTCAGCACTGCGACTGCAGCATTACATCTGGTGACAAAAGGCACGTCAGCCCAAGGGGCCTTGGACGGTGCAATCACGAAGGGAAGGATGGGTGCAAGCTGTCATGAAGGCCGCCACATGGCTGCCGCTGCCAACACGGTGATCCCGCAGCAAATGCTGATGCTGCAAAAGCCTGTGCAGTGGGGTGCGCAGGGCTAGCAGCCAAAGGCTCAGTCCTTGTGCGACACGGGGCCAACGCCAGCGTTGACCGTCACCCGCACGTTTCCTGCGGGAGGAACGGTGGGCAGTAGGGGTGGGCGTTTTGATGTGATGTGCTGCGCTGTGTCACTGTTGCACTCGGCCTCAGCGCAGGGGGAGGGAGCATGCTGGCTGGACGGGCTCGGGCGCAGCAGCAGCAGGAGCACTGCTGTCACGACGCAACACGCCGCACAGCAAGGCATTTCATCATGCCACCTGCCCACCCGAGCTGTGCTCCCGCAGAGCCGGCGCCTTCTCACCAGCCTGTCGTTAGCGGTTGCGCTCTCTATAGTGGATTTGGGGTTGCTTGCGAGGTGGGTGGGCGGTTGAAGACTCTGGTTTGAGCTGGCCTTCCCTACCTGCAAGGTGGGTGGGTGGATGGGTGGGTGGGTGGGTGGGGTGGGGTGGGGTAGGCTGGGATGTGGGGGTAGGCACAGATGCTGCTGACGTCAGGCTACCGCGATGCAGCAAGGGAGTACAGTGTATTTCTTAGACGCCAGCTATGCAAGCAACACCGGGAACGCTTCAACCCCGAATGCTTCAACAAAACACACAAGGGCCAGCCCCATACATTGCGCCACAGGGACTGTCACACTCGCAACCCCAGCGCTCACCACACCATGCCCGATACAGCCAGCATCATGCCGCACAGCTTCTTGCCAGTGATGGTGTCCCCCAGGAAGGCCCAGCCCCCTAGCAGCACCAGCATGGTGTTGCTGTGGCCCAGCACCTGGGAAGGCAGGCAGGGAGGTAGGAGGGAGGGTGACGAGCAAAGGCGGGTTGGGCGAGGCAAGGGAGAGGTGGCCCAGGCATGCGCACTGGCACTGTAACACCAACAAGCCAATTACCCAGCAGCAGGCCCACTGAGTGGCTGCGCCCGCACGCCCAAGCCACAGCATAGCCAAGCGCAACGTGCACCTGGAAGTTGACGGCGGAGAAGCGTCCCAGGCACATGAACTGGCTGACGGTGACTAGCACCGCCAGCTAGCAGCTGACAACCATGATCGCCAGGCCGGCTGCAGACAGGTAAGAAGACGGGCGGGCTCGATAAGACAGGGGGATGAGACAAGGCTTTGCCGCACCGCCCCCACCATCCCTCTACAGCATGCTTGCACCGCTTTGCTCCAGCCTTCCCCAGCTGATGCGTGCATGCCGCACCGCCGCAGAGGCATATTGCTGCTGCAGCACAGACAAATTAGCAGGCGAAGAGAGGTTCTGCTGCGAGTGCGTCGCCACTGTCGCTGCGCTCGTCCGTTGCGCCGGTGCCGGCATGGTGGTGTTGCCATTGGCTTGTGCCCTGCGGTCTGCCATGGCAACAGCGCTGTTTCTAACATGACTGCCCGGTGTGCCTGCCCGGCTCTGCACTGTTGCTTGTGTCAACCCAAAAGGCGTGACCTGCGCCGACGGCTACCCTCAGCCCCAAGCACCGCACCACCGCTGCCAGCATTTGAACAACCGCAAGGGCGGCGCCTCCTGCCATCTCGCACAGTGCTGTGGCATGCGTGAGAATAGCAATGAGCTTGCAGGGCGGGCGCCTGCGCATGATCGAATTAAACTGCCAGCCTGCAAGTCCACGAGCGGCAGAACGCGACGGCAGGCGGGGCGGCGGGCGTTTACACCGAGGGCCGGCACATGCCAGGCAGCACCCAACAGCTCCAGGTCGGGCGCCTGCGGCCAGACGATGGCCCAGGTGGCGCGCAGCGGCGGCAGCGTGGCGGGCGGCGGCTTGGCGGAGCGCTTGCCGGTGGCGGCGGCGGCAGGCGGCGGCGGCGGCAGCGGCTGCCGGCACGCCGCCGCTGGTCTGGCACCATCGTGGTGCCGATGCGATGATGGCACGCGCAGCCCTGTTGGAAGCCTGGAAGAGAGCGCAGCGCAGCGCCGTCGTGTCGAGGGGGGGGACAACCGCTTGCAGGTGATTGCTTTTGCCACAGGCAGATCGTTCATGGACTGCAGAAGGGAAGGAAACCCGAAGTTCCTGCTGAGGTGTCGGCATCGCGACACTGTCGGGAAGGGCCTATGTCCAGCTGGGAAGGGCTCTGCACCTTCCACGCGTGTGCCGACTTGTGCTTTGGTGCTCGGCTCGCACGCTTTGGAGCAGCGACAGCAGGGCGAGCCCTTTTGCCTTCGCAGGCTTCTCGCCGCGTCTCGCGCGCAGGATTGTCAGCGGGTGAGTGCCGCGCCACAACACAACGCCCCAAGCAGCGGCGCGCTGCGCCTGGTCGCTCAGCTCCTGTTGTGCCCTTCGCGCGAGGTCGCCCCTGAGCGCCTGGTGCACCATTCCGATCTTTGGAACTCGGCCCAGGGAGGGCCGGCGCACAGACAGGGTGCACCCAGCGCACAGACGTCGCTCGCCTCTGAGCTGTGCACCGCAGCTGCCGCCGCCTGCCGCCGCCGAACGGCAGCCAACGTGCGGCCTACCTGCTTGCTCCTGCTGCTCTGCGCAGTTGAAGAGAAAGTCTACGCTTCGTTCACGAAAAAATAATCAACGATTCTTCAGTTTGCAGGGCAAGGAACAGGTGGCCGCACCATGGCGCGGAGCGGCGCAGGACAGCGCGCCTGGCTGCCCCCGCCACGCTGTTGGTCCTCCTTGCTACTAAGGGTTGCACTCGTGGTGCTGAGCTCTGCTGCATCGGCCAGGTGGGGCCTGCTGCCGCCGCCGCCGCCGCCGCTGCCGCTGTGCAGGCCCCACGTTCAGCCTGAGCACCTTGAGTGTCGCCTCCCCTCCTGCTGGTTGGCACACTTGCTCATAGAGCTCAGAGCCAGACCGGCCCCACCGTACCTGTGGGCGCAGTAGGCTTCAAGCCAGTTGCCATTGTCAACCCGAAAGAGGCAAGGCACGGCGGCAGTTTCTGGCACACTATGGCAGCATCGCGTGCTGAGCTAGCGCTGAGCGAGCGCCTGCCTGCTTGCGCACATGCCCGCCGAGCCTTCTTGCCTCCTTTGCACGCAGTTTGATGATACATGGTATTTTTGGCTGATCATCGCCGTCATTGCAGCCTTCTTTGTGGTGAGCCTTCGATCTCTTGTTGTGCACGGACGCCTGTCGCGAGGGTGCCCAGTCGCATCCTGCTCGCCGCTCCGCAGGGTGGCCTAGCGCTGACGTCTTCCCCATCCTCTCCCATGCCTTCCCTCAGGTGGGAGGCTTCTTCGTTTGGCGTGGCGTGCGGCAGTGGCGCCTGCATAAGCGACAGGCGGCCGCGCAGGCGGTGAGCACCGCTGGGTAATGCATTCTGCAGTCGCACGCCGCCGCTCTGGCACCTCTAAAGAAAGCCTGCATGACAACCTGTGTTCCTCTGCCGGTCGCCCTTGCAGGCACTAGGTGCAGAGCAAGCGCAGCAGGGGGCAGAAGGGGCAGAAGGGGAGCGGGCGCCGGCTGCTCCCACCGCTCCTGCGTCGCCGCCGCCACCCCCAACTAATGGCCAACAGCGGCAGCGAGACGTCGAGTTGGGTGACCTAGCACCAGCAGGACCAGCAGAGGCAACAGTGGCGGCGGCACCAGCAGCTGCAGCCGCGCCAGTGGTGTCAGTATCAGCAGCAGCAGAGCCAGCAGGTGGGCAAGGGCTTTGGGAGTGGTTCTGGTAGCGGTTGCATGCGCGGCTGCTCGTCGGCACTAGCTGCTGGGTCAGCCGCCTCACGCCAACCGCCGCTACCAACCGAACCCCGCCGGTACCGACCGCACCCGCTTGTGTTCCATTCCTTACTCTTGCCTCTGCTGCAGTTCCTTCGGAGCAGGCAGCATGGCAGCGTGCAACGGCTGCGCTCTCGCAAAACGAGGCCTGGCTGCGAGAACGCGAGCGCCGCACTGGCGTGCACCCGTCCCGCTACCGCTGGTGACGTGCCCTCGTTTGTCGCTGCTGCGGCTGCTTGCTGGTGTGGCCCTAGCGCGTCATTTTCCTTCGTGATAGTGCAGCCGTTTGAGAAGCTTATGTACAATAACCTGACAAACTATGGAGCATGCGCAGCGCATGCGTGCCATCATACCGGGTGGCACCCTGCCACAGCCGTCTTAGTGCGCTCAAAGAGCCTGCCCCACGGGTTTGCTGCGCCGTGCGCTGCTCGTCGAAGGGCTCTGTGGCTGGCGCCGCTTCATCACGCCGTTGTCATGTTATCCTGCACCTGCCCGCATAATTGCACCTCCCTGCTGCTGCCAGCCTGCGTCGTATGCTAGCGCTCCTACCTCGGCCCACACTGCGTGGCGCAGCGCAGCTGCCGCCGGCGCCAGCTGCTCTGCTGGAGCTGCGCCTGGTGCTCCTGCAGCTGTCAGCATCTTCTCTGAGCCCCACTCCTCGCTGTTTACATTTGGGGGCTGGCGAGGCGTCGCAGGCACCAGCACCGGCTTGATTGGAGCTGCCGAAGCGGCAACTTTCCAGGGCGGGCGACGGACGGGCGGCGGCGGTGGCGTCTGCACCCAACGGCGCCGGCTTGCTCGCGGCCTGGGCGTAGGCGCCCGGCCACCCAATGAGCGCTATGGACTGGTTGTTTGCCGATCGATAAGGGGGTCTCCCCCGTCCACGATTTGCGAGGCTGACCTGTCCTGCTTTCCGGCGACACGAGTCCCACGCCCCCAAGCAATTTCCAACACTCGCGATTCCCACGCCCCAGTGCTTCCCCGCACACACTCGCACGACACCTATCGAAACAGGCTCCCGGTCTCTTCCCCGCCACGCCACACCATGAGCAGTGCAGGTGCGTCCCACCGGCTCGTGCTTGCTTGCGAAGATGTCGAATGCGCAGAGAGCCCGTTGGAGGCGCGCTGCTGAGCCGCCGCCGGGTGGTCGGCGCCGGTCGACGGCGGCGCCCTGCTCGGGCATCCTGCGCACATCGTGACTGACGCAGACCACTCAGGTTCCTCAACTGGCCATCTTCCTGCTCCTCCAGAAGGCGTGCCCAAGGCGATGAGTCAGGACGGTGAGTAGTTACCACGTCGCGGTCTTGTCGTGTGGCACGATGCCTTCTGCCGCCACCGCTCATCGGCCCGCACACTGCCCCACCCCCGCCCGCAGACATCGTCATGCACGGCCACGTGGTGCACGTGCATGGCGGTCTCGCAAAGAATGAGGTGCACCCACCACAGGTGACACGCTGGGTGCATGTGCTGCACAAGGGGGCAGCTGGTGTATCTTTTGCTGGTGCTGTCTGTCCACCTGCAAAACGTGGGCAGCGTCGATCAGGCTTCTGCTGCGCGTGCGGCAGCCTTCAAGCAGTGAACATGCCTGTCTGTTTCCCCGTGATTTCTCCACATGCAGCACGCTCCGCAGACCTTCAACTATGCTCAAGTCGCTCGTGAGGAAATTCATGACGGTAAGATGCAGTGTAGCGTCCTCCTCCCTTGCCTGAACGGGTCCTTCGCTGTCTGCGCTGTGTGTGCGTTTGTGTGTGCTTGGTGGAGCGTCGGGCCCACTTCTGCTTCGCGTGCCGCTGCCTGCGTTCGTTCGTTCGTTCATGCCCCCTTCATCTGCTACCGGCGCAGCCGGCATATCACCCATGCCTGCTGTGGTCCGCCGTCGCTTCGCTTGAGCCGTCCCTGCACTCCACTCTGCGTTGCCTGCACTGCAGTGGCTGTGCATCCGCCGCCCGTGAGGCTGGCCTCCGGCAAGCCGACAGGCGTGGAGCAGTGGGACAAGGTGTGTTTGCTTCCCACCCGTCCAAAGCTGCAAAGGGGGTGAACGCGTGGGGTTGGCTCGTCACCGAGCGCGCAGCCTTTGCACTGCATGGCACCGCCCGCCAGCCGCCTTGAGCGCAGTGGGCCTTGAGCGCCACCCACTGCGCTCACCTGTCTATGTCCTGCACAGCAAGGCCGTGCTCCCTTGCGCTCGTGTGCATCTCCCCAGGTCAACTCGCCGCGTGCCAATTAGGCACAGCGCACTGCCGAACGGCACCAACGGGTGGCAGCCTGCGACGACGGGCACTATGTTCACACGCGACGCGCACACTGCTCGCCCGCTCGCCTGCCCGTCTGCAGGTAAACTCGCCCAAGAGCACCCACCACGCCGAGGACTTTAAGGAGCTTCTGATCCCTGGAGCGCACAAGGAGCAGCACTGAGCCTTTTCCTCCTCTGCTGCGCTGGCGCACACGAGGAAGAAACAGCGCCGAAGCGTTCGGCATGCCTCTGGTGCTGCCTTTCCTTTCCGGCCTACATCAGCTGCGGCCGCACATGCATGTCGCATGCTTCCTCCTCAGACAGCATGTAGCCATGAGCCTAAATGCGTAATGCATGAGCAGCGCCCGGCCCAACACATGTCGCAGCCGGCCCGCCGGCTGTACCCTTTCCATGTTGTACTGTATCTAGATTGACCATGCATCAAGCCTCCACTATGTTTGCCTGCTGGTCTGGCTGACTTCTCAACAGTGGAGGCGCCCGCTTAAGAAAAGCCTTCTCTTTGTGCTTGCAACACATGTGCGTACCATCACGTGTGTGCCGAAGCCGCCCTGTTTCTTGGCCCCCTTTCGCCACGCCATGCGTCACAGACCGCATCCGTCCACCCTGACCTGCCCCGCATTCTGCCCCAGCTTGCCCGCGCTTCATGTATGCAGCCTGCATGTTCTTGCGGAGCGCTGCAAACTGCCCTGTTTTCCTTGTGAGCAGCTGCTACACGCGGGGTAACAAGGGCAGGCAGGGGCACGACCCTTTGGCCAAAATCGGACAAGGGGAGACAGCGAATGCTAGTGGAGCGACAAAAAGGAAGGAAAGAACAAGCAGGTAGTTGTGGCGACAAAAGTAAGGGCTGTGGAAGCAGCTTGCAAGGGGCGCGTGGGTTAACAGAGCACGTGCACAGGAGGGCTGGAGAAGGGGGTGAGGCAGGCATAGAACGACGCAGGTTTAAGGTGCCGTGCCCAAAAAGTAAGAATGGGGCCTGCCAGGCCGTAGCGGCTGTACGCATGGCTGAACAGCATGCCATCTGTTCATACACACGCCCACTGATCCTCCGCAGGCGCTTCAGGCGGTCGCAGGCAGCACTGCCGCCGCCGCTTCAGGGCTCAGCATGCCGCGCTTCAGGCTCTCTGCTGCGCGGAGCAGCTGCGGGTCGTTTTCGTGCAGAATCTGCAGCAGGTTTAATGACACCGTCGATGGACAAGAGAAGCAGAGTTGGGCATAACACTTGCGTCTATAAATTGATCGACATACCAACGGTGCAGGCTGGCCACAAGCTGCATCAACATGCCGCCCACACCTCAGACACCTCAGCATGTCCTCCTTCCCTGCCCTGTTTTCACCTTGAGGAACTCTCCAAAATCTATCTGGTTGTCACCATTTTTGTCGTACCGCTGAATCGTCTCCTTCACCTCGTCAGCTGCAGTAGGTTCACGGGAATGTTGCCCAGTTGAAATATCAACGTTCGCGCCGCTTCAGCGTCCCACCATGCACAGCAACTGCACACCTAGCAGTGCAGCACAGCAGCTGCACGCAGGTTGTTACACGGCATTAGCAGCTGGAAACAGGCAGCGAGCTTGGTCAGCCCCTGATTGTGAGCACCCGCCTCGAGTACTGCCCCACCTGACATGCGCCCTGCCATGCCCATGGCTTCCGCCACTTCGTCAGCTGTCAGCGTGCCGCTGCCGTCCTGCAGGGGTCGTGGGGGTGCATGGCACACAGCAAGTTCGGCTGCTGGCGAAGGCACGAGAAGGCCACCTCGAGAGCCGACGACGTGCCACCTGCACAGTCCAGGAAAATTTCGGGCAGAGAACAAGAACAGGCAGGGCCAATGCTCAATGCAAAGGGCGGCACAGAAGCTGTTGGCGCTTACGGCACGCCACTGCCGCCGATGCTGCTGCAGCTGCCCTACAGCCAGCCCATGCCTAGCGGCAGACTACCAAAGAACCACCACCAACCTTGTCCAGCTGCTGAAAGGCCTTTATGCAAATTTCCTCACGCTCCAGCAGGCTAAGGTGCACGGTGGAGGCAACAAACTCCTGCGGGCAGAACCGAGTGGCAGACCAGGGACACTGCTTGTGAGACCGAAACAACAGCAGCGCATATCGATGCAGGCGGGCAAGCAAAAAATCGGTGGCGGTGCAGGCGGACGTGCGCAGCAGCAACGCAGCTCCCTGCCAGGCCCCAATACAGGCTTCCCCCTGCATGTCCCTGCGTGCCTCGTAGTCGATCACTCCGTTGCCATCCACGTCTGTGTCACGCAGCATCTGCTCCACCTCTCCGTCTGCTAGCCGGGCCTGCCGCGCCAGACCCTCACGCAGCTCATCAAGCGTGATCTGAAACAACCAGCGGGCCACAAGGTTTGATGGGTGGCTTGGGGCACGGCATTGAACGGAATGCGCGCAACTCAATGCCTGAGGGCACATTGAGCAGGCTGCTCTCTCGAAGCCTTCCCCACGTGCGCTCGCTCGCCTATGCCCTCCCACACCTTCGCACCTGTCCGTCACCATTGCGATCAAAGGACCGGAAAAGCTCCCTCAGCCCGTGGATCTCCTCGTAACTGCAGCGAGGTAGACAGACGCGGAGGGTGAGCGCGCTGGGCCACAGGGCAGACGGGTGGACAAGCCACCAGCCACTTGCTGCAGCTGGTGGCGGTGGACTCCACCGCCACCAGCCGCAGCAAGCACCACCATCCCACGACGCCGCCCCCGGCTGCTGCGCCCTCCAGCCATGCTGCGGTATATATGCGAACCCCAAAGCACCTGAGATGCTGCGCCGCCGCCAGCACCGCCGCCTTGCGCAGCTTTGTCATGCCAGCAAAGTTGCGCAGGCGCGAGATGACCACGCTGTCGATGGGCTTGTCGGGTGCCACGCCGTGCCTGTGCAGCCAGGGGTGCGCCAGGATTTCGCTGGCGTTGGCGCGGGCCTTGGTGTCAAAGGTCAGGATGCGCCTGACCAAGTCTGCACATGCAGCGAAAAAGAAGGCAGGCGTGTTGGCCTGGTAGGGCAGCAAAAGCGCAGAGCCCGGCTGCTGCCACAGCTGAGTGCGCGGTGATGGCGTCAACAGACCATCCGCAGCCTCCCTTGGGCCTGTAGCCGTGCCCACCCTTGGCTGCGGGCGAGATGCTGGGCCATGGGGCACTTTGGAAGTCTAGCTGGCCGCGCAGGATGGAGGTGAAAATCTCCTTCTCACTGCAGGTGGAATGTGGAAGAGCAATCAGTGGAACATGGCAAAACTGAGAAAATAGAAGCAAGCAGCATCGCAAGCATCTGTTATGCCATAGGCACTGCCCTCGCAACCAGCAACACCTTTCAACCCGCCCCGGCAGCTCACTTGTCCCCCCAGAAGGGCGGCATGCCCGAGATCAAGATGTAAAGCACCACGCCTAGGCTCCAGATATCACACTCAGGGCCGTAGCTGCGGCGCAGCACCTCGGGCGCCTGCGGCAGGGATCGCACAAGGCATGTCAGATAAGGGTGCAGCGTGTGGCAGGCAAGCAAGAAAGCTGGCCACTCCTGGGTCCCTCCCTCTCCAATGTCGCCCACGTGTTGACCAAGCCAAGCTTGCTGATGCCCCCTGCGGACAGTCTACCCCACCCACCACATAGTATGCTGATCCAATTAGCGCAGAGAAGCGCTGCTCAGGCTTGAAGAAATCGGATAGACCAAAATCGCAGGCCTGTAGTGGGCAAAACAGCAGAGCAAGCAGCTGCAGGTGTCAGGCAAAGCGCCGCTGTTGCAGGTGCTGGCATGACAGTTGCTGACTGTGGCCCATCCTCATTCTGTCAGAGCACTCCTTCTGCTCCGTCCCAATACCCTGCGCTTTCATCTACAAACCTTCAAGTCAGCAGCATCCGTCTGGTCAGTCAGTAGGAACTACAGAAGGTGGGCGAGGCAGATGAGTGTGCAGGGCGTGGGACGACAGGGCGGCAGGCGGCGGGGGCAGAAACAGGCAGGTGGTCGCACAAGGTTTCGCAGCACACCCCACAGCTCGTCTTGACCACTCCACGTGACAAGCCCCGCTTACATTTTCTGGCTTGATGTCACGGTGCATGACGCCCAGGGCGTGCAGGTGTGCCACCTGTGGGCCGGGGAAGTTACGAGGCAGATACAGGGGCTCGGGTGATGCAGACGCCGTGCCTGTCAGCAAATGGCCGGCACCTGCTGCTCTGCCAGCACGTGCAGGTATCTGACGGCACCTTTTGCATCCCCTTGGGGCACATCTTCACACCCTCCAAACACACCCTGCCCGCCTGTGCAGCAAGCACCCACCATCTCCACCATGCGCCGGAAGTGTCGCGCCGCCTCCGCCTCTGAAAACGTGCCCTTGGCCACTATGCGCTCAAACAGCTCGCCACCCACGCAGAGCTCCATCACGATGTGCACGGCATAGCGGTCCTCGTACACCTGCAGTGAGACGAGCAGGCGGTTGTGAGCAGGGGCACGAGGGGTTGCTGCTCTTACCAGCGAGCCGCGCGCGCCCCGGCATAGCCACCGCGGGCACCCAGCAGCGATGCCTGCTGCGCCACTCCCACCGCCAGCATCCACCTGCTTCAGATCAGCCACCGTGGTGTGAGGTGACACCAGGTTTAGGATTTCCACCTCCCTGGGAGGGGAGGAAGGCATGGAAGCGTGCGGCATGGGCACAAGGAGTCAGTTGCCAGGGGAACAGAGCAAGCGGAAGACAGACCGCCCGCCACCGCAGCACCAGTGCAGCAATGCAAATAGGAGTGGGTGTATAAGAGACACGTCCTACAGGTGGCACTCACCGCCGCACGTCGTCCACGTCCTCCTTTGTGATGAGCTTGGCCTTGGAAATTGACTTGCAGGCGTACGACTGGCCCGTTTCCTTTTCAACCACATGACGCACCACGCCAAAGGCGCCCTTGCCTGGCAGCCGAGGGAGGGAGGAGGGGAACACGGGGCAGGGAGGCCGGTGTGAGGCCGCGCGCTTTGTGTGGGCCGCGGGCGCTGCACGGCAGCCAGCTGGGGCCTGGGGCCTAGGGCCTGGGGCCTGGGGGTGCACCGCCACCGCCTGCAGCTGTCGCACGCACCCAGCACATTGCCGACCGTATAATCCTGCTCCGGCTGGGGCCTGGGGGTGACAAGGAAGGGAGTCGGGGGAGGACGCGGGTCTTGGGTGCTGGGTGGCACGCAAATGTGCAGCACACGAGGGGAGGTCGCGCCTCCCGACACTTTCGAGCCACCGGTGCGCGCTCACCCGTTCTCCGGCCGCACGATGTCTTTCCACACTGTCATTGCGCCTGAAGCCACCGCCATCTGCCGTCTAATACTGAGGTATCAGACCAGCTGCTCAGGTATTCGTGGTCACCAGGAACTGCGCAGAGCAGCAGGAGCAAGCAGGTAGGCCGCACGTTGGCTGCCGTTCGGCGGCGGCGGCAGGCGGCGGCAGCGGCGGTGCACAGCTCAGAGGCGAGCGACGTCTGTGCGCTGGGTGCACCCTGTCTGTGCGCCGGCCCTCCCTGGGCCGAGTTCCAAAGATCGGAATGGTGCACCAGGCGCTCAGGGGCGACCTCGCGCGAAGGGCACAACAGGAGCTGAGCGACCAGGCGCAGCGCGCCGCTGCTTGGGGCGTTGTGTTGTGGCGCGGCACTCACCCGCTGACAATCCTGCGCGCGAGACGCGGCGAGAAGCCTGCGAAGGCAAAAGGGCTCGCCCTGCTGTCGCTGCTCCAAAGCGTGCGAGCCGAGCACCAAAGCACAAGTCGGCACACGCGTGGAAGGTGCAGAGCCCTTCCCAGCTGGACATAGGCCCTTCCCGACAGTGTCGCGATGCCGACACCTCAGCAGGAACTTCGGGTTTCCTTCCCCTCTGCAGTCCATGAACGATCTGCCTGTGGCAAAAGCAATCACCTGCAAGCGGTTGTCCCCCCCCTCGACACGACGGCGCTGCGCTGCGCTCTCTTCCAGGCTTCCAACAGGGCTGCGCGTGCCATCATCGCATCGGCACCACGATGGTGCCAGACCAGCGGCGGCGTGCCGGCAGCCGCTGCCGCCGCCGCCGCCTGCCGCCGCCGCCACCGGCAAGCGCTCCGCCAAGCCGCCGCCCGCCACGCTGCCGCCGCTGCGCGCCACCTGGGCCATCGTCTGGCCGCAGGCGCCCGACCTGGAGCTGTTGGGTGCTGCCTGGCATGTGCCGGCCCTCGGTGTAAACGCCCGCCGCCCCGCCTGCCGTCGCGTTCTGCCGCTCGTGGACTTGCAGGCTGGCAGTTTAATTCGATCATGCGCAGGCGCCCGCCCTGCAAGCTCATTGCTATTCTCACGCATGCCACAGCATTGTGCGAGATGGCAGGAGGCGCCGCCCTTGCGGTTGTTCAAATGCTGGCAGCGGTGGTGCGGTGCTTGGGGCTGAGGGTAGCCGTCGGCGCAGGTCACGCCTTTTGGGTTGACACAAGCAACAGTGCAGAGCCGGGCAGGCACACCGGGCAGTCATGTTAGAAACAGCGCTGTTGCCATGGCAGACCGCAGGGCACAAGCCAATGGCAACACCACCATGCCGGCACCGGCGCAACGGACGAGCGCAGCGACAGTGGCGACGCACTCGCAGCAGAACCTCTCTTCGCCTGCTAATTTGTCTGTGCTGCAGCAGCAATATGCCTCTGCGGCGGTGCGGCATGCACGCATCAGCTGGGGAAGGCTGGAGCAAAGCGGTGCAAGCATGCTGTAGAGGGATGGTGGGGGCGGTGCGGCAAAGCCTTGTCTCATCCCCCTGTCTTATCGAGCCCGCCCGTCTTCTTACCTGTCTGCAGCCGGCCTGGCGATCATGGTTGTCAGCTGCTAGCTGGCGGTGCTAGTCACCGTCAGCCAGTTCATGTGCCTGGGACGCTTCTCCGCCGTCAACTTCCAGGTGCACGTTGCGCTTGGCTATGCTGTGGCTTGGGCGTGCGGGCGCAGCCACTCAGTGGGCCTGCTGCTGGGTAATTGGCTTGTTGGTGTTGCAGTGCCAGTGCGCATGCCTGGGCCACCTCTCCCTTGCCTCGCCCAACCCGCCTTTGCTCGTCACCCTCCCTCCTACCTCCCTGCCTGCCTTCCCAGGTGCTGGGCCACAGCAACACCATGCTGGTGCTGCTAGGGGGCTGGGCCTTCCTGGGGGACACCATCACTGGCAAGAAGCTGTGCGGCATGATGCTGGCTGTATCGGGCATGGTGTGGTGAGCGCTGGGGTTGCGAGTGTGACAGTCCCTGTGGCGCAATGTATGGGGCTGGCCCTTGTGTGTTGTGTTGAAGCATTCGGGGTTGAAGCGTTCCCGGTGTTGCTTGCATAGCTGGCGTCTAAGAAATACACTGTACTCCCTTGCTGCATCGCGGTAGCCTGACGTCAGCAGCATCTGTGCCTACCCCCACATCCCAGCCTACCCCACCCCACCCCACCCACCCACCCACCCATCCACCCACCCACCCTGCAGGTAGGGAAGGCCAGCTCAAACCAGAGTCTTCAACCGCCCACCCACCTCGCAAGCAACCCCAAATCCACTATAGAGAGCGCAACCGCTAACGACAGGCTGGTGAGAAGGCGCCGGCTCTGCGGGAGCACAGCTCGGGTGGGCAGGTGGCATGATGAAATGCCTTGCTGTGCGGCGTGTTGCGTCGTGACAGCAGTGCTCCTGCTGCTGCTGCGCCCGAGCCCGTCCAGCCAGCATGCTCCCTCCCCCTGCGCTGAGGCCGAGTGCAACAGTGACACAGCGCAGCACATCACATCAAAACGCCCACCCCTACTGCCCACCGTTCCTCCCGCAGGAAACGTGCGGGTGACGGTCAACGCTGGCGTTGGCCCCGTGTCGCACAAGGACTGAGCCTTTGGTTGCTAGCCCTGCGCACCCCACGGCACAGGCTTTTGCAGCATCAGCATTTGCTGCAGGATCACCGTGTTGGCAGCGGCAGCCATGTGGCGGCCTTCATGACAGCTTGCACCCATCCTTCCCTTCGTGATTGCCCCTAAAAAGCCCCTTGACCCCATCCGCCCGCCCACACTGACAACTTTCCTGTGCCCTCTTGCCCCTTCGATTTTCATGTCCGAGCTGGGGACCTGCGCATTCATTTGCTCTAGTACGTGGCAGCACAGAGGGCGTGAACAAGTCGTTCGGTTAGTAAGGGAAGCTTGATTGGAGTTGGTCGCTAGGATAATTGTATGCCGCCCTGGCAGCGCGGCACTCGCTGACGCCGGCGCAGTAGACAAGCGCCCACAACTTCCGCCTGGGTGCTCTGCTCGTGGTCGAGGGAGCGGTGCCTGCGGCAGGCAGCCTTGAGGACTTTATGCTGGCTCAAGCTTGCAGGTTCTTATGCTTTGCTGAGCGCTAGTTAGCGTGGAGGGGGTACAGCAGTTGTTGGCTGCCTTGTCGCCATCGTAGGTGCTGCAGCATGTGTTGCTGCACCCGATAGTGTCCCGCTGCTGCCTGATAATGTGCTCCACATTATTCCCCTGCTCGGTGACAGCAGCAGCGCCACCACCATTGCACTCTTCACGCATTCCTCCTGCCCGGCATCGCAGCCATCGGCAGCGGCATGTCCGTTCCAGCGACCAGCAAGGCGACGTACAGCAGCGCTGCGGGCGACGCGGCCGGGCGACGCGGCAGTGCCGCCGACAATCTGAATCTCCTTAAGCCTCAGGAATGCTGAGACAATTGAGAGCCCTTTTCCACTGTGTTTACGGACGGAAGATGCTGCCTGTTAGACAGGCACGCTGCACGCCAAAAGCAGGCACTGTCGGCAAAGGGGGCTTGTGCGGTGCAAACAGGGACGGCTGTCTGCCAGCTGCCACGAATGGGCTGGCACATGGCTGTTGCTGCCAACGCGGTGCTCCCACAGCAATGCTGACGCTGCAAAAGATTATGCCTATTGCCAAAGGCTCAGACCTTGTGCGAAGCAGGGTCATTGCCTGCAGTAGGAACGGTGGGCAGCAGGGGTGGGCGCCGTGCTGTGCTGCCCGGCTACATGAGTTGCTGCGCAGCCAGCATGCTGCCTCTTTCCGCGCTCAGGCCCTTTTTTGAGCGCCATGCATTCCCCCATGCCACCCACCCACCAGAGCTGTGTAGCAGTGGCGCCTTCTCCACACCATGTCATCAGCGGATGCGCTCTCCAGAGTGGACTTGGAGTCGGTGGGGAGATGGGTGGACGGGTGTAGATTCTGGTTGGAGCTGGCTTTGCCGTACCTGCGGGTGGTGGTGGTGTTTGTGCGTGCGCGCGTGTGTATGCGTGTGTGGCGTGCGTGTGTGCGTGCGTGCGTGCGTGCGTGCGTGCGTGCGTGCGTGCGTGCGTGCGTGCGTGCGTGCGTGCGTGCGTGCGTGCGTGCGTGTGTGCGTGCGTGTGTGTGTGGGGTGGGGGGGGGGGACAGACACGCTTTCAAGTCAGGGTAGCGCAATAGGAGCAAGGGGATTTGAGTGTATTGCTTGGCTGTGGTTGCATGCGTCGCCGAAAGCAACACACACAAAACGCATCAACACAACACACAAGGGCCAGCCCCATACATTGCGCCACAGGGACTGTCACACTCGCAACCCCAGCGCTCACCACACCATGCCCGATACAGCCAGCATCATGCCGCACAGCTTCTTGCCAGTGATGGTGTCCCCCAGGAAGGCCCAGCCCCCTAGCAGCACCAGCATGGTGTTGCTGTGGCCCAGCACCTGGGAAGGCAGGCAGGGAGGTAGGAGGGAGGGTGACGAGCAAAGGCGGGTTGGGCGAGGCAAGGGAGAGGTGGCCCAGGCATGCGCACTGGCACTGCAACACCAACAAGCCAATTACCCAGCAGCAGGCCCACTGAGTGGCTGCGCCCGCACGCCCAAGCCACAGCATAGCCAAGCGCAACGTGCACCTGGAAGTTGACGGCGGAGAAGCGTCCCAGGCACATGAACTGGCTGACGGTGACTAGCACCGCCAGCTAGCAGCTGACAACCATGATCGCCAGGCCGGCTGCAGACAGGTAAGAAGACGGGCGGGCTCGATAAGACAGGGGGATGAGACAAGGCTTCGCAGCAGCGTAAAGCCAGCAGCAGGCGACAGTTATGGTCGCTCAGGCCGGCTGCGGGCAGGGCAGGGGGCAAGCAGGGGGCAAGCCGGTTGAAGGGTGTGTTTGATGCATCGATCCTGCGACCCGGCCCCCTTACTGCCATGCTGCCCCCCGCTTGCCCCTGCATGCCTGTGTTTTGGGAGCGGCTCCCAGGGGCCCGCCGCTCTCCCGCCCTCCTCTGCGCCCGATTAGCCAGCCTGTGCGTTGCTGTGCCGCTTTCCCCCCCGCTCCCTTCACAGGCATTGCTTGCTCAGGTTAGAGGGCTCAGCCCCAGCACGTTAACGTGCGGACCCACCTGTAACCTCACAGTCACAGTCACACAGCAAGCATTGCTGAAATTCACAGCAAAAACAGGTGCAAGGCTGGAACAGCGGAATGGGAGAAGGCGGGCGCACAAAGCTGGCCATGCAGCAAAGCAGGTACAGGAAAGTGGATAACATGCGCAATTCGCACAGATCGCAAATGTCCCAGTTGCCTGGATGGCACCCAATGCTGCCCCTGCAGCAGGGCCATTTACACCTGCAGCCTGCAGCAGCGAGGACTGCCACCTGCCTAAGGCGCGGCGACCCCAGCGCACACCACTCACTGGAGGTAAAGCGATATCCAAACACCCAGTCGGAGGACACCAGCCTGTCGAGGAGAGGTCCTACTAGCATCAGTGTCCACGCCTGCAGCAGCAGCGGGTGACTGTCAATGCGATAATAAACCGCAGGCGATGCGAGTGCCTGCCCCTTGCCTCTCCAGCCCTGGGTAGCATGCCCCGGGCACTCGCCCCACTCAGCCCCACCTGCGCGGGGGCCGTGTTTGACAGCAGCTCGTGCGCCGACAGCTTGTGCTTTTGCTGCATAATGCGTACGAAGATTTGTTGCAGGCCAAAGGACACCACCGACACCGCCGCAAGCAGCATGCCGCCCAGGCTGATGTCCAGCTGCAGGTCTTGCACTGTAACAGCCACAACAAGCGGAGCGGGAACGGAGTGACAGCAGTGGAGGTGCATTCCACTGTGCACAGCGTGCAGACACGCAGGGCAGTCAGCGCAAAGGCAAGACATGCAAGATAGGGGGATGGCAAGGACCCACCTGCGACAACCGCCACACCGCAGATAACCAGCACGATGGAGGAGACCACCTCCCGGCTGAAGGTGCGCCCCAGGAAGGAGCTCTCCACAAAGCACACAAAGGGGATGATGAGCAGCTTGGCAGTCTGTTGTAGGCAGGGATGCAGGACAGGCAGGATACGGTGAGGCAACAAGCGTGGTGGCACAGGTGGTTTCTAGGCGCACCATGATGAGAAGAGAGCACACAACGGGGACCATCAGCACCCTGGCCAAAATACCTGCATGCATGCACCGTGCCCTCTGCCCCCTGCACCCACCCACCTCCCCTGCATGTTTACCCTGCACCACACCTCCCGCCCCCTGCACCAACACACCCACCTGGTAGAAGGAAACTGTGTTGAGCATGAGCGAAAGGTTGAGCGTCAGGATGGATATGTCGGCAATGACGGTGAACAGCACGAGGTCTGCATGGCATCATACAGGGACACCCACGGTCGCTTTCAGCACGGAGCAGCAGCTGAGCCAGCAGCCTGCAGCGAAACCCCTCACAACACAGGGCATGCATAAACCTGGCACTTGCTGTTTTTGCGCTCTCGGCGTGGGCCTGCTCAGCACCCACCGTTGAAGGGCATGGTGGTGGGCTTGATGTAGCCGCCCTGCTGCACAAACCAGACGGCGATAGCGCAGACCACAAAGTGCAATGCTGTCTGCAGTGATGTTGCGTTTCATAGAGTGTGGTGAGGGGAGCGTGCAGAGAGCGTGAGATACGCAGGTGTGCAAGAGGAGCCGCAGCGCGCGCCGTGGAGTGGCTGTTGCGGATGCAGCTGCGAGGGTGCTGGGAAAGCGGCGCCCCGCTCCAGCAGAGCTGCAGCAAGCTTCCAAAGCAAAGCACCCACCAGCGTGGTGGCGTAGTGGTAGCCAAAGTTTTCATCAACATCTACAGCAGCAGAGCAGTTCCAGTTTTTTGGGCGGGGGGGGATGGTGCGTGGTGCCACGCGCAGCCAGAGTCGCTCTGCCGCTGGACCAGCACCGGCTACCTGCACCGGCTCCCTGCACCAGCTCCCTGCACCGGCTTCCTGGCATCTTAAAGCCACCAGCCATCCCAGCTTGCCTTGTTGATGAACACGATGAAGACCGAAGTGCAGACATTGCCTGCCCAGGCCTGGAAAGCATGGCGAGATGCGGGCAAGTGGTGGCGATAGGGCCTGGCGGTGTCACGGTGGAGGCGGCGGTAGCGCCATTGTGGCAGCTAGCAGATGCCGGCGGCGGCAGGACAGCTGAACGCTGCGAGTTGAAGCCGGCAGATTGCACTGCGAGAACAGCTCCTGCGCAGCTCGCCTCACCCCCACGTCGCTCAGCAGTTTGGCGCGGGCAGCGGCGTTGCCGTGCTAAGACCCCTGTGAACCCATGCTGTCGTCCTCCGGTGGCTGCTAAGGCCTTGCGGGCTGCAGCGTAGGGCGCTCGAAACAGGCTGCGAGCCCTCCTCCAGCTATGGTCCCTGTGCGGGCGTTCACGGAACTGAGCAGCATGTGCCGAATGGGGGTGCCGCCCACCTGGACAAGCCAAGGTGCATTTTTTCTGCCGCCGCTTCCTCCACAGGCATCTGATTACGTTTTGTTTACATTTCCTGGCTCCAGTGTCACAATAACGCCGTCTGAATGGTCAGCGGGGCGCGCTGGCGGGGTCTTCTGGGCGCGAGGGCGCGGCGCCCTGCCAGAGCCCGCCGCCCGCCGGAGCCCACCCCACTCTTTCAAGCGCCATTTGGAGTCGTCTTCACGCTGTCACAGGGCGCGCCGACCACCCGTGAAGGACTGCCGCCGCCCCCGCCGCCTGCCGCCTGCCGCCCGCCCGTGCCCACCACCTGTGCATGCCTGGCCAGCCCTGTCGTGCCCTCCGCGCCTGGTGTCGTGCAGTCACTGCCTGCTGAACGCACCAGTTGACAGGCGTGTCCGCCTTGACCGCCTTCACTAGCTGCTGTCGAGGCTGCGTGTGGAGGGCTGCACCCGTCCCAACACCTGCGCTACATCATGAGCCCAGAAGCCCTCTCTTCTGGCCCTCTCGCTCTATCCTTGCTCTATGTCTTGCAGGGGAGAAGCGGTACGCCGGCCGAGACCGGAAGGTGCAGTTGCACGAGAGGCTGCAGCAAGTCAGCTTACAAAGAGGGCGCACCTGCACCTTGTGCACCGCTCCACTACTGCCCAGTGCAGCAGTCGAAGGCGATGGTTGCAACCAGCATGAGCACCAGCAGCGTCAGATGACGGCAGATGGGGCCCAACTCGGAGCCAGGTGTGGGAAGGTCACGGGGCCCTGTTTTGTCCTCTGGCAAGGCTCAGAGAGGCTCGGAGAGTCCTTAGGTTGGCATGGCACACTACCAGGGGCAATCGGCTGTCTGTACCAGGGCAGACAGCTGCCAGAGACATGGTTTGTGAGCGCATCATAACGCAGCGCGCGCTGGCTGACATTTTTAAAATTTAAATGAAGAAAAAGTGCATACTCCAACATTTAAAGGTCCTATGGCCCTAGAAGAATGGCCAGTGCACTCCTGCAGCCATCGGCTGCCTCAGCCCAACAGGGGGCAGCCAACGAGGCATGAAACGGCCCATTTATGCTGCCTCGACGCTGCTGCTGCTGCGCGCGCGCCCGCGCCGCCCGCGCCCGCCGCTGGCGGTTCCTTGGGTGCTGCTGGCTTCTGCCGCAGTGCTGAGTGCTGCTTTACACTTTGGCTTCTCGCTGGCGTGCATTGCCTCGCCGTCCTGTTGGGGAATGGGCATGACCGCGATCGGCGTGCGCCCTGCCTCGTTGCAAGGGCGCACACCGATCAGCGATGCAGATGGGCATGAGCCCATGCGGCTGGCCCAGGGTGGAGCAGGGAAGGCGAGAACAAGAGCAGAAACAAGGAGGAGACATGTGCTACATGCTGGAAGAGGTGTGTTGGTGGCAGTGGCAGCAGAGTACAGCGTGGGCAGCCTTTGCCCAGAATTTTGCCCATCCACTGACCCCTGCCGCGGCGGTGTCACCCCACCCTGAGGCTGTTTCGAAGCCACAATTCGCCTCTGTCGTGCGTTTAAAGGGCTTGCTATGGCTTGTCTGCACTCGCCTGGGGTCTGTCAGCATCGGCAGGGCGTCTTCAGCATGACGTTTTGACCCCCGACATTTTTTTGCACCCCCGCCTCTCTTCTAGTCAAAAAAGAGACGATGGTGGGTTGCCAGCCGGACCCTTACAAAAGCACTGACGCAGAGCTGCTGCGTTGCTACAAGGTGGTGCTGCCCATCTGCACGGCCTGTTGCGAGGCGGGCGGGCGGGCGTGGGCGTGGACAGGGCTTGAACGGCCGTTCGCATCCCTCCTCGACTGCCCCTGCCGGGGGGGGGGGGCAGAAGTGCGCTGGCCAGTCTTTTAGGTCCAGGACATCTTTATTTGGCCATTTTTTTCTTCATCTTTTCCGGAGTGGCTCCCAGGTGCCCGCCGCTCTCCTGCCCTCCTTTGCGCCCAATTGCCAGCCTGTGCTGCTGCGCCGCCTTCACCCACCGCTCCCTCCACAGGCATTGCATGCTCAGGTTAGAGGGCTCAGCCCCAGCACGCTAACGTGCTGACCACCTGTAACACACACACACACACACACGCACGCACGCACGCACGCACGCACGCACGCACGCACGCACGCACGCACGCACGCTTCATTTTTTTTTACGCCAAACCCTCCCCCCCTCCTCTCGTTCCGGGATCTGAGAGTTGCCAACAAGAAAATCCAGGCAAAGTGCCCTTACCAAGTAGAAGATAAAAATAAAAAATTGTAATTGGAGCTCCTTCGTAAACATCTGGTCGCGGCCGCCTGTCGTGCGGCTACACTATCCATTTGGAGTGCATCAACTAACGCTGCGAGCATTCCGCAACGCAACACGAAGATGTGTGCGATGCAGAAAACAGGTTGTGTTGTCCAGGGGTGCAGTGCCGCCGCCGCCGCCGGGTGCCGCTGTTGTGGAGTCGGTGCGCTCACCCGGCGTCAAACACCTCGCTTCTGTCCCGCTCATTCCGTTGCGCCGTGTATGTCGGATCTTCTGTGACAGGAGGCCTGTGGTTGTACCGATGTATAGCACTCAAATGGCTTGGCAGCTGCCACCACCTGTCGCTGCTGCAGTCAGATCAAGTAGGAGGCCAAGCGGAAGCAATGCGAGGCCGGGCAAGTGAATGCGCTGCGAGCAAATGCACGGCAATGCCAGCGGTAAATGGGTGCTTGATTGCTGCAGTCTGCTGCAGAAAGCACTCCAGAGCAGCAAGCACTGTTGATCGAACATTCCTCTGCGTAGCTGTAGTGGTTGCGCAGTTTAGCGCTGTCAAGGCGGCCCTGTGCAGCTGACATTGGACGGCACTGGGTCACTTTGCTGTCACGAGGCCAGATGCCACGTGTCGGTGCCATAGTGATGCATTGGCGGGAATCGAGATGTCGCTGGCAGCAACCCACTGTACCCTCTTGTGCATGCAAGAGCAGCTAGGGCTGCAGCTGGGTGCAGCAGCAGCAGCCACCGCACGGCTCCCTTTCTCCAAGGAGATTCAGGTAGGAAGCCTGCTGCCCTACGGCCTGGCCCACAAATGTTGCCTCTTGGTCTCCTGTGGCCCCCTACATTTCTTTCTGAACCTTCACTTGCTTCCCTGCCCTGGCACTGAAAGATGCACAACGGCATGGAGCTGATTGCGGCCGGGGGTTCAGAACGTTGAGTTCACCGCCAAACCTGCGAGGGCAGCGTCAGCCATCCCGCCCTTCTGCACCCCCCACCGCCGTCCTGTAATGTCGGAGTGCAGCAGCAGTGCGAACTGGGCCGTTTGTTCGCCGCCGTGTTTGGTGCAGCCGCCGCACCATCACACTGCTTTGGCAGCGACCTGCTCGAGTTCATCTAAGCTGGATGGCCTGTGTCGGCAGGGTGTACTGGCGGCGCCAGCTATGCGATTTTCAGGCAACCATGGCCTCCCTGCCAGTTTGCCTGTACTTATCCGCAGGAGTACAAAGGAGGAGCACAAAGAAGGAGCAGCCGAGCTGCCTCCTCTCAGCACTGATCCGCTTCCTGCTTCTTCCCTCTGCTCCTTTGCTCCGAGTCCTCCTGCCATGCTTGCTCCTTCCTCGTGCACTTGCAATTACACCAAATGTGGAATTAACAAGGCTCACCACTCCAGCGCTGCCGCTTTCTTTTGCTTCCACTGCTTGCTCAGCTCTCCCACTACAGCATCGCAGCGAGGACAATGCAATTGCCGCCGCACAATGCACAACTGCCAGCTGCGCGTGCTGATAAGTGCAGGCACCGGGCTCATGCAGGCTGAATCTCTAGCAGGCGCCCAACGCCAAGCTGTTGCCAGCACGGCGCTCTCGGCGGCACCATGCGGGCGCAGCCGACGCCGCCCTAGCTACTGCCGCTCAGCTTCTCGTTACCACGGCGCACAGCGTCGGCCAGCTTTCCTTGAGCCTCGTAGAAGCCTAAAGGTCAAAGGGCGGAAACAGGGGTTCATGCGAGGGTTTGCAGCGCCCTGAGCCTCGTTTATGTCCATGCACATGAGGAGGGAGCAGCTTAGTGTGCACCCCAACGCAGTTAGGTCGGGCATCGTGGCGATGCAGGGCAGGACGCGCTCGTCTCGAGCACAAGTGCCCCACCCCAACCGTGGTGCACTGACCAGGGTTGTCTGCCCCCTGCTGCTCCATGGCTGCAGATGTGAAGATGGGGCATGCGCTGTGGGTTGATGCCTGGCGATGCCTGCAAGTCTTAAAAGCCGACCTACACTTTGCGCTCACCGCGGTGCCCCGCCTCCTCCACGGAGCCGACAACACCAGTGCCGGTCTGCAGCTTGGCGGGGCGAGCACGTCGGTGGTTGGAAGAGGCCGCCTAGGGCATGAAGAGCAAGAGTCGATTCGTTTGTTGGGGTTGTGTGGTAAGGTGGCGGTGCAAGCGCGCATGCGAGCGTGCCTGAGTCAAGGGTGTGCCAGGAGGGGAGGGGGAGGGGAACAGTCTCTAGTGGGCAGCGGGACAGTGCTGCAGGGGTCGGCAGGCGAGCAGGAGGAGGGGGAGGGCTTCGGTGGATAGGAGGCATGCGCGGCCTCACGCACCGCTGCTGCCCGCCGCCGCCGCCCGCCTCACACCACCGCCGCCTCCCCGAGCGCCGCAATCTCCGCCGCAGGTTGCGGGCGGCTTTTGCCCCCACTCAATGCTCCCCTCGACCTTCTTCTCTCCCACCTGCGGCACTTCAGCCGTCTTGTGAGCCGCGCCCATGGCGCCAGCAGGAGCTCCAGTGCCTTCGGGCTGTGGGTGACGAGAGCAGCAGGGGCGGAGACGCGTCGGGCCCAATGCGGCGGCAGCAGCACCACCAACCCGGCTGTGAGGCTCGTCCATTGCTCCTCTCAGGCTTGCCTTGTCTTTGGAAACGCCGAGCATCGCCTGCTTGGCAGCGTCAAGGGAACCTTTGATAGTGTCCATTGCTCGTTGAAGAGATGTACGCAGGGCAAGCCTAACAAGCGTTGCAGGCACCAAGGAGCAAGCGGGAGCTAAAACGAGGGAAAGGCGAAGGAGGGCTGCTGCCTTGAAGAAGGCGCTGCGGGCGTCACGCTTGCGCATCCTCTCCCATGGGAGAGGCCAGCTCCCCCCTTGTCCTTCCTTTTTCACACGTGCTCTTCTATTCCACATCTCACTCCAACACGCACACACTAAGTCATGGCGGCACAAACTGGGCGCGATGGCGGGCTGCCGGGCACTGGTGGCCTCGTAGGCACACACCCCAAGAAAGATGTGGTGAGCGCTGGGCTTCTTCTGGGGCAGCAGAGCGACCTGCATTCAACTCGTCGCCAGCTGGGGCAATAGCTGCTGGTCGCTGCCCTAGCTGCTGGTCACCAGCGACGGTCGCTGCTGCCGGCCGTCGCCTCCTCTCCCACCCAGCCGCGCGCTGCCCGACGCTTCTCCAACTCCGCGATCGGCGTTCGGCAGGGTCTAATGGGTGCTGCCCCACCGGAAGTGAAGTCCTTCCTGAGCGGGCAGCAGTCTGAGCCCACTAGTGGCCCGCCCAGGCGTGACACAGACACGGTAGGTGGGAGGGTGGATGGGAAAGGGGCGGGGGCTAGGAAATTGGCGCAGCCACCTGGACATTGCCCTTGATCACACATGCCTCAACCCAAATTCTAAAACAACCGGATTCTAACAACACAACAATGCGTTTCCCACAACCAGGCCGTCCCCAACCAGCCCATCACCGCCGCTAAGCAGGCAATGGAGCAGGAGCGTGGGCAGGTGGGTCCCCTCCTCCAGCACAAGTTTTCATGCACAACCCACTTTCTCCTCTCAACCCGAGAGGGCCCTTCTCTGCCCAACCCGAGGGCTGTTGTCGTGCTGGGGGGAAACGTAGACAGGTCAAATAGGCATCGAGGTCGACCTACTTTGTACTTCCCTCACCAACCCGCGCTCCTCTTAAACCTGTGCTCTGTTGGCACTGCGCCACAGCATGGCACTCGCAGCTGCCTGCTGAGCACCCGTTCATCTGCTGGGATCTGCCCACCGCTCCCCCTGATTTGCCCCCCCCGCTTGTGATTGATTAGCGCCCTCCTTCGCACGCTGCTGCTCTCGTCGTTTCCGCCCATTGTTGCGTCCCCGTCTCTCTCCCGTTGAATTCGTGACGCCCCTTGTGGCCCTTGCTCACAGCAGCAGCTGGGTGGGGCCTGCCCAGAGATTGGGCCTCCCAGCAGCAGTGTTGCCTCCCCCTGCCTGTTTTGGCTGGCCTTGGGTAAGCCATGTCTTGCTCGTCGTGTGATGCCTTGTCGCTCGCATTCTGACCTCTGTGTCAGCAGCACAGGATTGTGCTGAAAGTACGTGTAACCCAACATCAGTCAGTCAGTCAGCTCCTCTTACTCCCGTTTCGACCTTGACCTGCCCTGCCTGCAGACCTTCACGAGCGCCGCCGGCAAGCCCACGCAGCCCTCGCCCACCAACATGTGATGGCGCATGGTGGCGGCACTGCACGCCCTCGTGGCAGCAAGGCCAGGCGTGGCACGGCACCGTGACACCCGATGCATGTGCATGTCTCTCCGCCAGATGCCAGCAATGCTGCTTCAGAAAGAACATCCTGGCATTCACACATTGCTGTGAGCAGCTAGATTCATACTACAGTCAGTGATCTCTGCCAGGGAGCGTCACAGCTCAGCCACCGCTTGGTTTTCCTGCCGCCGTGCCGCCGCCGCCGCCGCCGTTGCCGCCGGGCTTGAAGAGTGCGTCCAGAGTGCCCGCCTTGGGCACGTGCACGCGCTGCAAACACAGAAAGTAGGGCGCGCAACTTGAGTGAAGGACCTGCTGCCCTGCCGCCAGGCCCCCCCCCCCTCCCCCCCACACACACCACCACCACCACCACCACCACCGCCGCCGCTGCCGCCGCCGCCCCGCCCGCCCGCCCGCCCGCCCGCACGCACGCACCGCTTTCCCGCCTTCCCGCCCGCACACCACCCCCGCCCAGCTTGCCTGCAGGTCGGCGTCGAGCTTCGTGCGGATTCCGTGGAAAGCCGCGCGAGTCGTCTCCATGCCTGCCTTTGTCAAGCTGGGAGCCGGCACCAGCTTGTCAATGCGCCAGTCGCCGCTCTGCAGGGAGGGGCGTGCGTGGGTGGGGTGGGGGGGGGGATGTGCGGCGGCAGGAAGTGGGGTGGGGTGAGCGCAACTCTGTGGCCATGCAGGCTGCTGCCTGCTCCAGCAGGACAAGCATCTATGGGAGCCCTCTGCAAGAGAGAGAGAAAGAGAGAAAGAAGGAGAGAGAGAAAGAGAAGGAAAAGAAAAAAAAAAGCTATAGGCATGGCAGCGGGCGGGGTGCAGCAGCCGCGATTGCGGCCGGCACACTGGTGGCAGCACTCCCAGCTCCGAAACTGTCCTGCCGCTTCTGTTGTTAGGCACGGCAGCAACAGCACGCTTCATGCAGGTCATGGCCGGCACAGAATGCGAGCAAGGCAATCGGCTCACAGCAACAAGCCCAATGTTGCGCAGCCGTTATCTTGCTGCCGCGCGCGCTAATTGCGCCTGTCCCACTTACACACTCTACAACACCCTTCACCCACCCAAACTGCAGAACTCTTCCTGCCCTACTTCTCAATTTCTTCCCACACCCTCAATCCTCAATGTCAGCGTGCTGGTTGCCAGCACCACCCTGTGCCAGTACCGTACGTTCCTTTCCCACTGCTACAATTACCGTGGCGAACTCTACCCCACAACGTCTCATGCAACTCTGCTGGCTCCCAGTGCACTCTTACATTGGCTATTCAAGAACAGCCTGTTCGATTAAAAGATAGCTTGTAGATGCGCAGCCCCCGTCTGTTGCGCCTCCCTGCGAATCTGCTGCACGTTGCTGCATTCTTTCGACGTGGTTTGGCAAACATCCAAGGCTCCTCTTCAACTCGTTTCACCATCACCGCCGCCGTGATCACGCGCGAGTCAGCAGAGATGCCAGCTGGCTCACGGGAGAGCGAGGCCAGAGTCAGCAGAGCGCAGCGGCGCCACCCAGCACGGCTTAAATTACGCGGCTCTGCCGCGCGATGTCAGCCCGCTTCAAACCTCCGGCTCTGCTGCTCCGTCAGGCCGTCCGCCGGCAGCCCTGCTCGCGTGTGTTTGAGTTTCCGCCGCCCCGTTCGACACCGGCAGAATGCGGGTCGCTGCCGCCCGACTTAGCGCTCAGGCGCCCAACAAGGCGATCAGGGTGTCCACTTCGGCCTCCGGCAGCTGCCAGCCGCCCAACGGCCGTCCCGCGGTTCGAGGTGCGTGCTCCAGCGCCGCGCTGGTCTGCTCTGCTGTTCATTGTGCACACACACCGCTTCCCAACCTCTCGGACCGCCCGCTGACTGTTGCAGGCTGGGCAGCGGCGGGCGAGCGGGCGGCGACGGCGGCGTACCGCCGTCGGGCAGCAGCACGGGTGCAGTCGCGACGCTCCTCCAAAGATTACGATCAGGATTACGTGGAGTTCGACGATGAGGAAGACTGGGAACAGACGGTAAGGCAGAGCGGAGAAGTGGCTGAAGGCTTGGCTGCGCTGCTGCATAGCTGCGAGCACTCGCGCCCGGCAGCTTGCATCCCGACGGCCTGCACTCCGCCCTTCGCCCACGCTCCTCTGCTCTTCATCTCTCCGCGCGTCCCCGCGCTGATAGGGGACCTCCATCCAGGGCCCCGGGCTTGGACCTATTCTGAACACTGCGTTGCGCGGCGTGGGAGCTGTCGCGGACCGACTGACGGATGTGGCACTGCAGGTGGGTGCCTGCATCTGCCGCCTGCCACTGCAGCCTGCTTCTGTTGCAGCTGCGGCCTGCTGCTGTTGCACCTGCGGCTGATGTGTGCCGTCCGTCCGCCCGTGTGCTGTGCCTTCTGACACGTTTGGCTTGCCTGCATGCGCACGCTGCGTATGACCTCTGCGCCATCGCAGCGGTTGCTCGTCTCCTCTGCGGCATGCCGCAGCCCATGCCTCTCCAGACGTGGAGCGCCTCCCACAAGCTGTGTCCTACCTTTTGATGCTCCTATTCGCCCCCCAAACAGTTTGTGCCCGCTGATGTGTCGCCGGGCGTGGTGCGCGTCGCCGTCAGCGCGGGCCTGGTGCTGCTGGCGCTGTCTTTCGTCAAGAGCATTTTGTCGGTGAGGCTGGCCCTGCTGATGTTGCATGCTCTGTGAGCTGGAAACCACCAGCGGCGTGTGCGCACTGGAAGCAGTGCAGGGGCTCGCTCCAAACGCACAGGGCGTGTGCTGCTGGCGCTGTCTTTTGAAAGAATGCCCTGCGTGAGCAAGTGCGTAGGGGCGGCCTTGCCTTGCTGGAGGCACCAAGGGTGGCTGCTACGTCAGCGCTAGCTATGGCAGGCGGTGACTAAATGCTGCTGCGTCGAGTTTTGTAAAATAGGTAGCTTCTGCGCAGCGCGCCATGCCTGTGGGCAGGAAAAGCCGTGGGGGCGGCTGTGCTGGAGGGGCCTCACTTGCATGATATGGACGGTCTATTGGGTAGAGAGGCTCTTGTCGGCGGGGCAAGTGCAGTGGCTGCTGCTGCTGCCTCAGCCAGCTTTGCCGGTGCCCGAACTGGGAGTGGCTCTTGCCATCACCGTTCCCCTCTGCCACATGCCTGCTGCAGTTCTTCCTCACGCTGGGTTCCATCGTGCTGGGCGCTTACGTGGCGGTTCGAGTCTTTGGGATTGACGTGCCTGGCGTGTCTGGCGCCGTGGGCGGCGGCAGTGGCAGCAGCAGTGGCAAGCGGGGCGAGCGGCCACGTAAGCGGTATTGGAGGGCCGAGAGTTGTGGGACTCCCCTGCTTTTGTTTGGATTTCACAGGCATGCGCTTACGTCCACACTGTGGCTCTGCTGCCTCTCGCTCTGTTGCAGGCACAGCAGGGAAGCGCCAGCCCGACTCCCGTGCCCGCCAGCCTGAATTCAAGGGCTTGCTTGGATCGCGTGGCAGCGAAGACGATTCTGGCCTTTTGGATGTGTGGTTCGAACGTAAAGGCGGCAGCGGCAAGGGCAGCGGGGGCAAGGGGAGCGATGGCAAAGCTGGAGAGCGGCGGCGTTAGGCGCACACCGTCATTGGCGGCGTTAGGCGCACACCGTCATTTCGCGGCACTGGCTTCCTTTTCCACCCGTTATACCAGCTTCATAGCACTTTTGCAACGCCAGCAAGCCCCGCCACCATAATTCTGCTCCTGTCGACCTCAAGAACTCAAATCCTAAAGTTTGTAGAGCCTGTAGTACGTGCTGTCGTGCGTCACAAACCGGCTTTGCGATGGCTGCGCCTACAGGCTCTGCGGCCGCTTTCGGCCGGTCTCAGTGAGTGTGTTGTGCGGGGAACTCGAGTAATAACGCGATATCGAGGTCCCAGGCGCTCCCCTTGAGAGCGCCAATCTGGCAGTCACCGGACCGGCCGCTTGAATGGGCCCCTGATTCGCCATGCGCTCACGCGTGAACGCATAGCAGGCGTCGGCCAGTCGCGGGCTTCCGGACAAAGAAATTCGCCGAGCTTGTTTGTAGCAAGAGGACGCAGAAACGCTCTCAGGCGGCTCAAGGTGCCAATCCGCTTTAGTAACAACATCTACACAGCGCTAACAGGCGATCGTGCAGTGGGGCTGGCGGCGGCGGGACTTGCGGCAGCGGCGAGAACAGCTGCCGGCCACCTCGGCGTGCGCATTGCACCAGCCTGCAGCATTATAAGAAGTGCTGCAGCAAAATCACTACCAGGTGAGATGATGCGGATGCAAAAGCTTGGTCCTACGCAGATGCGAAGCCAGGTTATTGCGCTGTACTGGGCCGGTGGTAGCAAATTGCAGCTGGTTTGCACAGGGGCGATGTTGGCACATGAAGCCTGGATACTATCAGATGCTGCAGTGTGGCAGCAGACCGACGCTCCCATCCCGATGAATGCAAACCAAGGTATCAAAGAGTGTGGCAGTGGCAGCGCAGCAGGTGCCGCTGCTGCAAGCGCACAGTGCAGGCATGTCGCCAGCAGCATGCCACATCAACCTCACATTCCTCGTTAACTGGGCGGCACCCCAGGTTGTTTGTCTCTAATATGTGCATGTAATGTTAAGTGTGAACAACAAGTGTATTCCATTACGAGTTGTCCGCTGGGACTATGTCTGGGCGGCCCCGCCTGTGCAATTATTCACAGGCGGGCCCAGTCCACTTGGATGGGCAGAGATGGCAGCTTTGTTCTGGCCGAAAGTGGGATGTTACCCCCCGTGCTAACATGCCAGGTGATGTGTTACAGGCTGGAAAGGCGCGCACGTGGGAGGCGCCGGAGAGGCAGCGGGGATCAGCAAGAGAGCCGGGGCGACGGAAGGGAGGGAGGGAGGTCAGGGCAGGGACAGGGGCAGAGCAGACAGGGAGCGCCGCCGCCAGGCGCGCAGTGCAGAAGGGTGTTACCCCCGTGCTAACATGCGATGCCAACTCCCTTGCTGCGAGAAGGTATGCGGGTGAGGCACATGAGATCATGTGTTGCGTGCTGCGTCAGCCCTCTGCACCCGTGGACCCCCCGGCTTGTAGCGGCCCCTGATCACGTTTTCGCTCTTCCCACATCCTTCAAGGTCATCTCACATCCTTGTGGAACCCTCCCGCGCCCCGCTCCCGCCCCCAGTTTAAAATGGCTGCTGCAGCTGCAGTCAAGCAGCAGCTGGAAGACAACTGGAGCAACAGCCGCCAGCACAATGTGTTTCCGCTTGCTCAAATCGATTATATCATGCGCCGCAAACGGGCACAGCAGGGCCTGACGGTAACGCAGGCACCTGCCGCCAGCGGGCGGCGGCGGCGGGGCGCGGGAGGGGACCAGGAGGATGCTGAGCTGGTCCTGCCGCGTTGGGATGTGGAGGTGAGCATACTGTATCTGTAAGCAGGGCTGGAGTTGCTGGATGAAGCGGGGCAGGGTAGCACGAGGGCAGCAGGAGGGCAGCAGGCATGGCAGAACTGTTGATGCCGTGCCCATCATTAACGGACACATCCCCCGCTGTGCGCTGCCCACGATTGCAGCCCAAGGAGCTGAGCAACAGGTTGCTGCGTCAGTTCCATCTGGACAAGACAATTGACGGCAAAGAAGTCCTGCTGCGCTCGGTGTCCCGCAACGACGAGCTGGGCATCGCAGTGTCGCGCAAGGTGTTGGTGGTGGCCGCCGAGGAGGTGCCCGCCTTCTTCGCCAAGCATCACGGCATCCAGGGCCAGGGCTGGAACTCCCCTGCCCGCCTGTTCCACCACGTGCGTGCTCAATGGTGGTGGTGCAGACTGCAGCATTGCGCCTGTGCGAGGCAGCCGATTGTACAGCCTGTCGCGGCCGCCACCGGCTGCCTCCGCTCCCCGCACTCTACACCTCTGTGCTCCCTTTCCACCCGCTGCTGCGCAGCTGCACCACGCCGTGCCCACCCAGCTGATGCCTGCACCAGGCGGCCAGCCGCGCCTGGTCCACGGTGCTGAAGGGTTCACCGTGGAGACCGCCAAGGCGTGGTGCACCGAGTGCCCCGTGCGTGCCGACATGGCCGCCAAGAAGCCTGCTGAGAAGCGCGTCGTGCACCCCATTGTGGCCATCATGACCCTGATGCACCTGGCGGTCAGTTCAGCTGCAGGGTTGCAGCGCCTGGAAACTGCTGTGAAGCTGGTGTGAAGCTGCGATGAAGCTGCAGGGATGTGCTGCCCACCACTGTCACACCCAACCACCTCTTCTATACCTGCATGCTCCCACCCACAGGCCGATTTGATCGACCTAGGAGCAGGGCGTGACGAGCGCTACCGCTACGTGCTGGTGGTGATCGACGTCTTCAGCCGCTATTGCTGGCTTTACCCGCTGGCCTCCAAGACGACCATTGGCGTGGCACGGCATGTGAGCTGCCAACACTTGCTGCCAGCGCTTCCTCCCAGCGCTTGCTGCCAGTTTTTGCTGCAAGCACTTGCTGTCATTGATTGGTGCCAACGCTAATTGGCATCGCTACCGGCCAGCGCTGCCGACCAGCGACCAGCCGCTTCGCTTGCTTCATGCCTCGTCTTGCGCTCTCTTTCACTCTGCCCCACCCCACCCCCACCCCCACGCACCCCTGTCGTTCCCTTGCAGCTCTACTTTCAATTCATGCGAACGCAGGTGCCTGCCAAGCTACAGACCGACAACGGCCTGGAGTTCTGCGGCAAGGAGGTCAAAGAGCTGTGCGAGCTGTTCAACGTGCGGCACGCCAAGAGCATGCCCGGCCATCCTGAAACCAACGGTTGCGTGGAGCGTAAGAACCGCGAGCTCAAGAACAAGGTAGGAGCCGGGCAATGTGCGAAGAGGAATCTGGTGTGCTGCTGCTGTTGTTGTTGCTGCTGGTGGCGTTGAGGTGGTCGGAGGTGGTCGTGTGTGGCAGCGGTATGGCTGATGCAGCGGCAGTGCTGCAGGTCCAGCCCACAGCTCTCTCTCTCTGACCGCTGTGTGCACATCCCCTACCCGTCCCTCGTCAGATTCGTGCGCTGCTGATGGCTTGCCCGCTGTTCGAGTGAGTACAGAAAGCTCGTGCTGCTGCCCCTGCTGCCCCTCCTGTCCAGTGCTGCTGTGCTGTGGTTCCTGTTTCCACGCTGCAGCTTCTGCTGCTGCCCCACCTGTCCAGTGTTGTTGTGCCTGCGTGCATTGCAGCTCGTGCTGCTACCCCTCCTGTCCAGTGCTGCTTGCACGCTGCTGTCGTGTTCCTGCCGCTCCTGTCCAGTGCTGCTGTGCTGTGCTGTGGTTCAGCGCTGCCCCCCCCCCCCCCCCCCCGCCCCCACGCCACCCCACCCACACCCACACCCCACCCACCCACACCCATCCCCTGCACTCTGCAGCTGGGCGTTCCACGTCCTGACAGTGATGCAGATGGTCAACAACTCGCCCACCAGCGCGCTCGGCGGCATGGCCCCCACCAAGGCGCTGTTCGGCACGCTGCCCTCCAACATGAACTTGCCACTGCTGGATGACATTGTCCGCCTGCTGGGCTTCACCTCCTCGGCTGAGGCGAACGATGCCGACACCCCGCCAGCCCCTGCCACGCGCAAAGGCAGCGCAGCGCAGCCCAAGCGCCGCCGCACGCTGTCAGAACTGGTGCTGCCCTCGGATAGCGAAGACGAGGCAAGCGACGATGCAGCGCTGGACGAGGCAACGCTGCAAATTGCTGCCACCGCTTCTCCCCTGGGGCGGCGCAGTACCCGCACTAATGCAGGCGGCCGGCTGAGCCAGCTGGTGGCAGATGAGCTGCTGGACGAGGCGGGCGAGGTGCCCACTCGTGCGCTGCCGCAGCGTGCTACAGCCATGCGCAGCCCATCAGGCAAGCGGCGGGCAGCGACGAGCCTGCTGGATCAGCTGGCAGCCATTGCAGCAGAGTGCGACGCTGCTGGTGAGTGTGGGAGTGATGTTGGGAGCGGCGGGCAAACCATTCGTTGGGGGCCTGCCTGCAAATGGGGGCGCATGAAGCAGTGGCTGCTCCCACATGAGCGCTCGTACCTCCATGCTGCAGATTAGCTGGATAAGGTGGACGACAGCAGCGATGGAGCTGGCACCAGCGCTGATGCAGAGGCAGCGGGTGAGTCTGACTGGGCTGTTTGAGCTGGGGTAGACATAAACAGAGTTGGGCAGGCCGGCTGTGGTGCAGTGCGCACGCCCACCATCTCCACCCTGCATGTCAATTGCTGCTCTTCTCCTCCTCCCCCTACATCGACAGCCATCCTCACCGCCCACCACGGCGCTCACCAGGAGCAGGTGCTGGCACTGCACGTGCGCAACCGCCAGCGCATCCGCAGCCAGGGCGGCAAGGGCGGCGCTGAGTTCGACATCGGCGATGCCGTGCTGCTGAAGCCTGCCAGCATGGGCAAGGTCGGCACCAGCACCATTCAGCGCAAGCGGCTGACGTGCCGCGTGGTGGGTGTGGCAGAGCAGACCGGCAAGTACCACCTGCGGTGCAACACCGGCCTCCTCAAGGGCACCTACGGCGGCGGCGAGGTGCTGCGCCCGGCCCCCGCCGAGTCTGCAGCCGAGCTCAACTTTGCTGCTGACGCGGATTCCTCTGAGGCGCCGCTGGTCACGCTCACTGCGGCGGTGAATGCAGAGCTGCTGGTGACGGCAGGCGGCAAACGCCGCCGCACGTGAAGCACCGGCGGCGCTGCCCGTGGGCTGCAGTCCACCTGTCTCCAGCCAACCCAGCTTCGCCCTGCAACAGCCTGGACCCCTCCTGTCAGCTCTGGTGCAGCAGGCAGCCATTTAACGCAGGTAAGTTGGGCAGCAGCTGCGCTGTGATGCGCGCTGCTCCTGCCGCCGCTCACGCTTTCCTTGCCCGACAGCCTGCCCTCTGTCCCACATTCTCGCTTTGCTTTGCACACTTCTCCGGCCTGCCTTGCGTTTCAATTGCGGTGTAACAACGCTCTACTGCAGCGGGCGAGACCAGGGGGCTTGGCTTGCGCGGACCCGACCATCCCCTCGCTCTCAGCAGCTTTTCCGGCGCGGCCTCGCGTCTCTAGAGACACTCTGTGGACCAGGTAACAAGTTCAAAGTGGCGCCGCTGCGCCTCCTGCAGCAGGCAGGCCAGGGGGTCGACCGGTGCAGGGGTCGACCCAGCACGCAACACATGGTGCACCTCACACGGGCTGAGCTGGCATCTCCCGGCCTCCCATCACCTCCCAGGCCGAAGTTCGCAGTGTTACAGAGGCTGACAGGCAGGATTGCGGACGAAAACACTTCTTCAGGAGGATGAACGTGGCGGCATTAGCCAGCGCGTCGGCGCGGTCGCACGCAACACATGGAACTGTACCGCTGCTGAAACTGCGTTTCTGGCGGCCTGTCTAGGCCCATCGGCTTCTTGGAACAGCGCGCTGTAGGCCGCGGGAGCCTGTCCAAACGGGCACATTGCCCGCCGGCGTCTTCAAGCCATTTGCAGCGCTCTAGTTTGCTGACTTCTGTGGAAGCTGTGAATAGCAGCGGCGAAGTGCCACCCTGCCGCGAGCGCGATGGGAGTGAGCCTCAGACGGTGAGCGCGGGCCGTAGGCCGTGGACCGCAGTGTTGGTAATGTGCTTTTTTGAGCAGCTGGAGGCAGCCAGCAGCCGCCAGCCAGCGGCCTACGCCGTGCGCCGTCGCCGCCGCGCAGGCGGCAGGTGGCGGCACGGCGGCGAGCGAGCAGGTTGGCGCTGATTCCTGGGTCCGCAATAGCTTGCAGCGCAGGTTGCTGACCCTACTGCAATCACACTGGGTGGTCTGCTCTACAGTCCTGCAAGCTACCACACTCACACACACCACCCGCGACGCCCCTCGCAGGCCGTTGTCCTTGGAGCAGGCGCGCAGCAAGCGCTTGACAGTCCTGCTGGCAACCACCTTATTTTCTCTTGTAGTGTGGCGCATAAGCAGATTTGCGATGCTGCCACTACCGCCTGCGCCACTGCAACCACATCCCGTCGAGGCTGCTCCCGTCAAGGCGGCAGCCAGCCAATTTAATAACAGCTGGACCGACGTCTACGAGACAAAAGTCAGGTCATGCTTAAGAAAAGAGCAGCAGCAGCAGCAGCAGCAGCAGCAGCAGCAGCAGCAGCAGCAGCAGCAGTTAAACGGCGCCAGTGGTCTGCTGACGCCGCCAGTGTCGCAGCTGATTCAGCTGTGGGAGCGCTCTGGAAGCTCTGGGGAGGAGCCCTTGGACGTGGGCAAGCTGACGTTTGCAGGCGTCTGCCGCACATGTTCGGTAGGTGCAGCAGCAACCTGCCCAATAACGCTTGCCACCGTGCCCCGATGCCCATGTCAAAGTTAGCACCACCCTCTGCCTTACGTGTGCATCCGACATTTCTAGCCGCACCACATGCTTTGCTGCCATTCTTTGCTTGCGTGCTTGTTTCTATCTTTCTGTCTTCTGGCTGAAGACTGGGGGCTGGGATGGCAATGGCAGCACCACGTTGCGAGTTGCAGCGGCCGCGCACCAACTACCTTGCCCTGTTTTGGCACCCTCAAGCAGCCTTGCCCACCTTGTCCTCCTCCCAGGCGCCCGTCGTGCCGGAGCTGACCGTGCACCGCATCTGGCTCAGCACCAAGCCGCGCAACGCCACCGACGTGTCGCTCATCACGCAGCTGTCAGGTGCGTCTGGAGTTGTGGCAAGCAAGGCCAGCACCTCCAGACTGTGTTGCCATCGCAGCCTATGACTCCCTGCTCTTGGCTCTCATAGTCTCTTGTTGTTGCTCCCTGTCAAACTGCCTGCCTGCTATTCAGTGGACCGCCTCCGCATGCTGGAGGGGCAGTGCAGCAACTGGGGCAGCGTCATTTCGGCAGCGGTGCATGTCCCGCTGATGAAAGGGCGCGTTGTGTCAGGTGATTGACTTTGCTGGTGGAGATGGCGGGGCTGCCGCGCGTGCATGCAGACCGGATCGGCAGGGCTCAGCAAGCACCATGCTACTCCTTTTGCCCCGTCGGACGGCCACATCCTGCGAACTTTGTGCTGCAGCAAGAGGAGGCGCATCTCACACTGGCTGGGCCAGCCAAAGGCAGGGTGTCGTTCCGTGGCTTCCATCATGCAATCTCGCGCATCTCCACTTGCAGACATGGACGACCTGTACGGACAGGGCCCAGAGAAAGCGTTGGAGATGATTTCGGAGTTCCACACACGCATGGAGAGGGAGGGCAGGTGGGGTGATATGTCCTCGGTTGCTAATTTAAAAGCTAAACGCATGCACAGGCGAGGGAGGCTAGACATGGCAAGATGGATAACGCGGCCGCCACGGCCCTGCGCTGACGCTGCATGCATCACGGTTGTTAAAACACCCGCTGCTTGCATGCCTACAAGCCCGTCAAATGCGACTGTTGAAGAGCCTGCTGTGTGCCTCCTGCGGCGCAGGTGCAAGCTTGACATAGTTTTTGCGACATCGGTCGTGACAAAGATGGTGGAGGCTGGTCTCTACCCAGTCAACGCCATGCGTAACAAGGCGCTGCAGCTGAGCCAGACAGAGGTGCGTGTGTGCTGCAGCAGCGGCACCAGCAGCAAGCAGCAGGGGCCATGCTTACAGTGCTGTTGGGTGGGTCGCAGGTGTGCATTGTCTCCTGGTTGGACGCCGCCTACCTTGCCTGCCCACCCACACCCTTTGCCTTCAACCCTGCCGCGCACCTATGTCGTGAATGCGTCCTGGTGGCCCCAAAGGTCCTCTCTGCTGAGCGCCTCACCACTTTCACCACCACCACCACCCCTCGGTTGCAGATCGTTCTCCTGCTGGACGCAGACCTCCTGCCCAGCCGCCCGCTCTCTGACACCATAACCAAACCAGCTCACTATTACCAGCTGCAGAAAGATACAGGTAAGCCCTGGCCCGCTCTGTTTGTTGCAGTGAACTCGTGTGCTTTCTTGTGCGCTCTGTCGTCACACTCCAGCAGATCCATTGGTACAGAGAGACGCAGGTGGGCGGTCACATGCTGTGTTTGTGGGGGCGAAGGGGAATGGTTGGTGGTGGTGGTGGTGAAAGAGGCTGTTGCTGGCAGTCACTTCCATCACAGCCCATGCCATCACAGCACCACTTCGAGTCCGCCCATCACTTCTATCTCCCTCCCTCCCTGTGGCAGGCTGACTCCCGGCGGGGTGCTGCAGCTCGCCCCTCTCACTCTGCACTTGGCCCCATCATCCGCTCCCCCTGGCGCAGCCTGTTGCCAGTCCACTTGGCTATGAGTCGCTCCTCTCATCCACATCCTCGTATCACCACACACTCCCCCCTGGTGCAGCCCGCCGCCAAATCTACGTGCTGCCAGCGTTTGCAACGAAATACTACGGCAACGAGGCGCGCGACAACGCGTTTGCAGCCAGCAGGAGTGAGTGGGCTGCCTGTGCTCCTAACCTGGCTTGTGCCATGCATATGACCGCACGCACGTGCGCCAGGGCAGCAGCAGCCATCATGCCATGCCATGCCCTGCCACGCTGCGCTCGGCGGGGGCCTCCCACCGCCTTCCAAGGGGGTCTACTGTCCCCAGAGCGCAAATGCGTGCGGCGCATTTGAGTTTCTGGCGGTCAGTGGGCAACTGTCGGGTTAACCTTGGCGCGGGATGGCCCAACCACTATCTGATTGTACCATACGAAGCTTAACGACCCACTTTCCTTTGATCTAATCAGCCTGCTTGACCCATCTCTGGCAGCAACCCGCTTCGGCGCCTGCTTGACGCAGCCTTTGTGTGCTCAACCACCGCTGGCCCCTCCTGCCTGCAAGCGGACATGATTAACCTCTTTCGCATTGCAAACTTAAGTATTGCCAGCTTTTGCCTGACATCATGGCAACTCTCGCTGCTGTTTGTGCCGCCTGCCTGCAGGTCGAGACGTGCTCAAAGACATGTCTACACGTGGCCAGCTGAGAGGCTTCCACGTGCACCACTACTTCATTGGGCAGGGGTGAGCGTGGAGAGCACGCGCAGAGGCTTCCCGTGTGCTTACGGCACGACCTTTTGTCCTCTGCCCTCCCTGCCGTGCTGCGTGCGCCCTGCTGCCCTCACTCGTCCTGTTTTGTTATTCGGCACACGGGCTCGCGGGCCACGCTGCTGGCTTCCCATGCCCGCACCCTGTGGCGGTTTCTGTGTCACGTCCCCTTCTTTTGTGCAGCATCGTCGACTTTCCCCGGTGGTTTAAGACCAATGACTCTTACTCCATTCCTTACCAAGAGGGCTTTGAGCCGTACGTGCTGGTGAGAAAATTAAGCCTGCTTTCAATTCAGCAAGCAGGCCGTAAGGGAAGTGTGTAGTTGTATCTGCGCTGTGTCTACAGGCATGTAGCACCCACCAACCATACGTTGCCCTGCGTCCCCGTGAATGCTTGGTTAGATAAATGGATGCATGGATGAGTCAGTCACCGATGCTTGGCATCCGGTGCATGACTCAATGGCTGACTCCTTGCATCTGCCGTGCTGTGTTGCTGCAGATGCAGCGCCGCTTTGTGCCTTGGTATGACGAACGGTTCAAGGGCTATAACAAGAACAAGGTGCGCGGGCGCGGCTGCGTGCCGTGCCCTGCCGCCAGCGGCGTGGCGCAGATGCTGGTGCTGGGTGCAGCGGCTTGCGACCTGACATCACAAATGGACTGCCGGAGCAACATCTCCTTTCCACAACTCTGGTCTCCACGCGGCGGGGCACACTGCCTCCCCTGCCCCGCATTGTTTCCGTATCACTCAGCTGTTGCACGTCCAGAGCATGCACGCGTTCTTTGATATTTGCGGTCCCCCCCCCTCCCCCCGGCCTTCACCTGAACACAGGTTGTACATGTCTTGCACATGCACAGCCTGGGCCTTGAGTTCAACAGCTGCCCGCATGGTTACGCGGTGCACGTGCCGCACCCAGAGGGCAAGACGCGGAGTGCCACAGAATTAACAGGCACCTGGGACAAGGTGGGTTTTGTGTAAGATTGTGGTGGATGGGCAGAGGTGGGGGCTGGTTTGAGGCAATGGAGAGCACGATTGCGCCACCACTGAGCTTGGCCTTGGAGCCCTGTCCCGTATGTGGCCACCCACGGCTGTTCCCAGCCGCCCTCTGTCTGTGTCAGCCTGGTCCCCAGTTGCCCGCCCGCTTCATCTGCCCCGCTGCTGCAGGCGTACAAAGACAGCCCCGCTTGCAGAAGTGGCGCCTGCCCGACCTCAGTGATTCCGCGCTCGCGCATGCCCCCCGCTTCAACTGCCCCCCCCCCCCAAAATGTTTGCTAACAAAACCCGACGGTGGGGGTGTTTTCGCTGCGGCCGCCCTTCCGGAGCATCGATTCCCTCTAATGACTATCTTAGGCGTCTTTTGGCTCCGGGGGCAAGTGTGCCATGTCGCCCGCGCGATGTCGAAGTTCGGCTGGGAAGCCCGGAAGCCGCGCTACGCGCTCCTACGGGATCCTTATATTGCTTAGACGGGTATGAAGCGCGCGGGGCCGTGATCCGCTCACACCAGGGTGCCACCGCCGCCTGGCAGCGGCGGCGGCACTGCAGCGGTGCCGCTCAGGCACCGCTGGTGACCAGCAGTGCGCTGTTCGACCTCTCAAACTGCTTCAGAAGTTGCACAGAGTAGCAGACCAGTGCCTGTGACCCTCGTTGAGTGCTACCAGGGCCTGGCTCAGCGACGCAGTGCTGCTGCCGCTCGGCGCCGCCGCTGCCGGCAGGCGGGCTGCTGTGCGGCCGAAACTGCTTCTTATGCAGACGCATGCTGGCCAGGCACTGATTGGCTGCATATCGAGTGACCAGCGCACGTGCCTGCAACTTTGTGCAGCTGGACTGGCACAGAGCTGGGCACGGCAGGGCTTTGCCTGCTCGCCGGTTGCCCGCCTGCTGGCGGCGACGGTACAGGTGGGGTCTTGCCAGCTTTCGCGGCCCGCAACTTCATCCCTACAACTACAATGATTGATCCATTTACGATGCCAGGCTTCGGCGCAGGGGCCTCTGGGGCGCCGGTTCTCGCTCGCACCTGAGCGCAAGCTCAGTCGGCCTGCACGACCCTCGGTTCCCCGGCGCGCGGCCTACGACGCATTAAATAGCCAGTAGGAACACAATCCACGCCCCCTGGAGGGCTACGGAGCAACGGCCGGGAGGCTCGAAAAGTGGCGGGCCGTCTCGCGCTGCTGTTGGCCTGCAGATGGCGTCAATTATGTGGCTGATAGTACCTAGAAATGAAAGCGACCAGTCCCGGGGCGGTGTGTGCAGTGTGGAATGCATGCGAGCTCAACGTTGTCGCCGCCCTCACACATTTCGTAGTGCCCCCCCCCCCCCCCCCCCCGCATCCCACCTTCGCCACCACCAATGACAATCTACTGTTGCTTACACTTTGCACTGCAGTTGTTGCTGGCATACAACAACCGTTGCGATGCCCCGACCTATAACCCACGTGTATGCTGCCCCACACTTCGTGCTGCAGTTGATACGGCTGTACAACGACAGTCGCGAAGAGATGGTGGCCTGCACCTTTGTGCCCGCAACCTCGTTTGCCTGTATATCAAGCAGACCAGAGGTGCTGCTGGAGAGCTAGATCGAGGCCCGCCATGGCATGACTTGAGGCAGTGTGTCAGCGAACCTGAGCCCTGCCTTGTTGGGCATGACCTCTTTCTTGGCTGCAGCCACGGCTGGGGAGCACGCAGTTGGTGCCAAAGTTGCAATGCACCTTCGCAACGCCAGCTGTGCAGCGACCGCGATCGCTGGCGGCCCGACGGCTCAGCCAGAACCCTGAACCAAATCGTCTGCTTCTTGTATGCTGTTTCCCTCCGCAAGGTCAGACTGTTGTAACCGCCGGTGCCTTCTTCTGATGTGCCCCACATGGGACTGGTCCGAGCTTGACACAGCACGGCTGTTAGGCAGGGCAGCTCACCCATGGCTCCTTACACATGGGTGCCCCTGCGACTTTCAGTCAACTGACCGTGACTTCTTCTTGGCCTTGGTGTTCACATTGGAGAATCTGGAAGGGCGAGCGCCGCCAGAGCTGCCGCCAGCACCGACCGCTGCCCTACAACCGCAAGAAAAAGGCGGACAACAATGGCAGGTTAGTCTATTTTGTGCAATGATGGTGCTGAAGGGAGCTGCCTGAGCACGCTGAGCAGCTGCAGGGGCGTGGATTGACGCTCTCGCCCCACGATGAGTGAAAGTCGAGGGGTAGTCCTGTTGGGCGGCGCACATCCCGCGGTGTGCAGGCGGCGGTATCAAACAGGCTGCCGGACACAGCGCAACGCACGCATATCTGCCCTTGAGTCTTTCGTTCGTGTCACCTCTTCTTGCTCGGGACTCCAGCGGGCCGCTGGCCGTGGGTGCGCGAGAGATGGCGGCCACCGTGCCAGGCCGGCGGCTCCACCAAACTTCCAGGGGGCGAAGAGCCATGGTGGTCTTTGCGCTGTTGATGATCACGGTGTTAGCGCGCTTGGGCGCCCGGCTTGTCCTGGCGGGCGGCGAGCGAAGCGCAGGCGCGCGCAAGGACAGCGTGCGGGCAGAGGGATCGCAAAGTGCACGCTTTGCGATTGGGATACAGGCCGCAGACGCGCACCCCGGCACAGGCCTCTCGTCGGGTTGCCGCCAGTGGCCGCTCGGGCGGCACTACAGGGCCACCACGCTGGACGTTGTTTCGTGAGGTTCAGGTAGCCAAAACGTGTGCCCTTTGGCTTACCGTCTCTGTACACCCACAGAAGCTGCATACCACTGCAGCACGAGCAAGGATGAGAGCGGCAGTGGCACCAGCACCAGCCCCAACAAAAGTTGCTCACTCGCCAGCTGCTCTGCACTGGCGGAGGAAGAGGCGGCCTGGCAGCGGAGGCCGCGCTACTCCACCTTCACCTGCGTCAAGGACACAACCAGCTGGCTCAAGTGAGTGGTCAAACCAGTATGGCTGCCTGTCTGAGGATCCTGCTCCTGGGCCGTTGGCTGCCCTGCGCATGAAGCGCGGAGCCCTTGCCTCAAGCATCGTATCTGCCCTGCCCCTGCAGTGCCACCTGCGTTTTCCACAACATTTGTTTCAACAGCAAAAGCGCGCAGTTCGAGTACTATGTGGATCCAAGCCTTCCAGGTGCGCGCTGTGCGCTGGCTGCAGCGCTCCTAGCAGCTCGGGTGCGCCATCCATCGCGCCCGTTCCTAGCGGCATTACCATCTAGGCGTGGGCTCCTGTGGATGCCCTTCATGGCGCAGCGGTCGGAGAGTTGCCACAGATGGTCGCATCTGCCAAGACACTGCCTCACTTGTTGTGACAGAAATGCCGTTGCTGGAGATGCGGACCGGCGAGGCGCTGTTCGAGTTCCCGGCTGAGCTGGTCAACGCAGGTGCGTCTTGTGTGCTGTGAAGTGCTATGCCGTGTTTTGCTATGCTACGCTATGGTGCACAGCGCTGTGCTGCGCTGCGCTGCTCGAGTTCAGCTGAGAGACGCAAGCGCGCGCTATGTGGCGCAGATCTGGCGTGGTGCAACCCTTGGCATGAGGATTTGCTTCTGGTTGCGTTGCGCAATTGCAGGGCAGGTCGCCGCTGCCGACACCGTCGCGACAGCTTTCGTTGCTGTCGCGTGCATGCAGGCGCTTGCCCATGGCTCCCACCTTTCTGCCGCACTCATTTGCTCCGCGGTGGCACGAGTTTTGTGTCCTGCCTCCTGTATTGCGTGCTCAGAGGGATGCCGTGACTCGCATGCGTGCGCATGTGCTCTGGCCCATCATTCTGCGCTGCTCCTGCGCTCCTCTCCCGCCAGGCTGGCCCAAGAACCCCAAGTCGTGGCGCCCACACGTTGTGCGTCGTGCCTTACCCCAGGAGGGGGCGCGCGTCAAGTGGGCGCCCGCGCCTCAGGCCCTGCTTTACGACCATTGCAACATGCCCGATTATCTCCTATTCAATTTTGGGTAAGATGGGTGCAGTTTTGCGTGTTGGGCTGGGGCTGCGCAATGCATGTGATCCGGTGGCACCCCAGAATCAGCCCTGGTCACTGACCCCGCTGTTGCTGCCGCGAAGCGGTGCGCGCATCATGCGAAGTGCTTGCGACGGCAGTGCTGCCTCTCTGCTGATTGAGCTGTGCTTGCTAGGCTTCTACTCTGTTACATCTGCTTGTATTCTGAGCATTGGACGAGCCCAGCATGCAGGCGCTGGTGTCAACATCCGTCGTGCTGGGCTCAGCCCATTGACACTGCCCCCTTCCCTCTTGCAGGCACATCCTTTACGACATTGCCGTACCGCTGTTCAACATGCAGCACACGTTTGGCATTTACACGCCTAAGGCGCAGCCCCTCATCCTGCCTGGCTGCGATGCCAATAAGAAGAAGTTGTTATGGGATCTGCTGCCCATGTTCGTCAACACGCCCCGCCCCGAGATGAGCCTCCTGCGTCTCCACTGGGATAACAACCTGACCTTCGCAGAGGACTATGCGGCGCAGCTGCTGGGCGACACTGCAGACGGCCAAGTGTGCTTCAAGGCAAGTGGAAGCGGGCGCTCACCCGGTCGCACGAATGGGCCCCATACAGCGTCCCTGCCAGTGCCTGATGTGTCATGACCCTCTGCCCGCCATCTCCACTCCACATGCAACGTCTACAGTAGCAGCACGGACACTCGCCTGAATGTCATTGGACGGACACGCAGCACAGGCCGTGCTCGCTGCCACTACAGGCCTGCCTTCCAGCACACTCTTGCCCCCCAGGTTTACCTGCATTGTCTTCCTGCAGACGGTGCTGGTGGGGACGGGGCCGCTGAGCCGACGCGAGGCAGGAACAGATGCGCGGCCGTATCGCGATGCAGCGCTTTGGAGGCTCGGCCTTCGGGAGGAGCCTCAGCAGCGGCCCGTTATTACTATGTTGCAAAAAAAGGTGAAGAGTGGAGCCTCGAAGCACCAGTGTGTAGCTTTGCTGAAAAGGAGAACCCATCGGCACTACTCCTGACATTCTGTGCTGTGCTGTGCGCACCTGGGTGACCCATTTGTTTTGTGTTGCGCCCTATTTGCGCAGGGCGGCATGGCAGTCCTTGACTTCGAGACAACAAATGCACACCAGCAGTGGAACCGACCGGGACGACGCAGCATTGAAAACAGCAAAGTTGTTTTGTCGGCGCTGCAGGCGCGGTACGGCAGCCACGCGGCCGTGGGACTGGTGGAGTGCTGCGATGATGGCAAGTTGACAGTGGCTGAGCAGGTGCGATGGCACACAGTTGCGTGATGTAAAAAAACGTGTGCGCTTCTGCGGCAGGTGGCTGCTGGTGTGGCAGGATGCTGCTGCCGCTGCCGCTGCTCTCCGATTACTCACTTTGCTGCAGGCAACTGCATCCTGCCTGCTGCCAAATCTATGCGCCGCCGTTTCACCGCCCTTTTGCCTTTTTGGATGTTGCCCTTGTGCCCACAGGTCAAATTGATGAGCGACACCTCAATTTTGATCACGCCTGGCGGCGGCATTGCTTCGGTGCTGAACTTTCTGCGGCCCTCAGCAACAGCGATTCCAATGACCGTGCACAATTCTCTTACGAACTTCAGCCATTCTTTGGATGACTACTTTTATTCGTGAGTGGTGTGCGGTGCCTCCCGTGTTGTGTTGCGTGTGATGACCATGCTGTACAGCGCCAGTCTTGTGCTGTGCATTGAGTGCTATGCCTGCTGTGCTGCTGTTTGTGCTGTCTGCTTTAAAACTGCGCTGTGTTGATAGGCTGACTGCGCTGTGCTGTGCTGGGCTATGTGTGATGAACGCGCTGTGCTGTGTGCTGCCCTGCTGTGCATGTAGGTCAGGGGGTGGCTGTACAACATGCGGATTGCGCAAACACTCATGCCAGAGAGCAGCTTGTTGTGCATGCGCTTGCTGCCGCGGAGGGACGCAGGAGCATGGGCGTGTGGTGCCCTTGACGAGCATGTCCCCATCGCCCGTCACCACCGGTGCAAAAAACCTTCCTGCGTCCTGCCCACCGTTTTATTGCAGGCACATGGAGAGCCCTCGCATCCTCGAGTTTCCAATATCCCTCAAAGAATATGAGGGTACCAGGTGAGTGCACCTAGAGGACAAATGGGGCCTAGCAGCGCAGTCTGCGGCGCCGCGCAGTCAAGTCCCGGACTCCTAGACAGGCAGCCACGACCTGTCCCCATCAAACACAGCTAATACTCCCTGTGGCCGTCGTGTCTGTGCCCCTCTGCCCCTAGCGATCGGCCTGGCTGCGAAGTGCCAAACACTGATCGGCGGTACAGTATAGAAGGACCCCTCGTCCACTGCAACCTGCGGTTTGGGCCAGAAGGCCTGCAGCGCCTGCTGCGCCATGTCGACAGAGCGCTGCTACACTGGGCGGAGCGCAACGGGCGGTATGAGGTACTGGAGCCGCTGCTGAAAGAGGCGGCTGAGCAAGCGGCAAGACAAGCGGTCGGGCGAGCGGTCAGGCAAGCCGCAGCAGCTGCAGTGGCAGCAACAGTAGCGCCAGCAACAGGTCCAACAGGGTAACGTATGTTACGCACACCCCCTGTGGCAGTGTAATAAGCCACGCCGCAATGCTGAAACGAGCAATGTAGTCGTTCCAGGATGTCAGCTGCAGGTTGCTTGCTGCACATACAAGGCTAGCATAACCGTCTTGGCCGAGGGTTGTAGCTCAGCCGGGGCTGCAATCTTTCAGTGAGGCTCTCTTGTTGGACAGGCCGAATCATCACCGCTACACCGCAAGAGGATTACCTGTAGGCAGCCCCAATGGACGTGCATCAGCCCCAGAGCAAGTGGCAACGGATCATCCTTGCTCCTGCAATGCAGTGTGACGCTCCTCGATTTCACCATGAGGCCCTCCCTACCCTGATTTCTTTGCATATGCATCGGTTCTTGGTTTGTGCAATAGGGTTGCGGGAGCGGCAGAAAGTTTCAGGAAAAGGCAAAGCATACGCGAGTGTATTCATCAAAAGAATACAAAAACCTTCAGCACAGCATCACATACATCTTCATGATGCGTTGCACAATGCTCGCAGCTTCAGTTGATGCACTCTAAATGTCTAAATGACAGTGTAGCCGCACAAGGAGGCAGCGGCGGCAGCGGCACACTGGTGCTGGCTGCTGTGCGTGGGTGCGCGCGCGGTGTCGCTGCCGTGCGCCTGGGTGTCTCATGCACGTGCCGCTCTCCCCAGGCACGCCCGATCGGTGCCTGGTGCTCATGGTGCGGCCTCCGGCTAAGTGTTTCGCACGTGGGGGGTGCGCTCGCGGTTGTTGCCGTGCAGTGGTGTGCAGCTGGGCGAGCAGTGCCGCTGCCGGGCGCGTGGGTGTCTCATGCCTGCGGCGCTCGTCCCACGCACGCCTGGGTGCTGCCTTGTGTTTGCAGTGCGTCCAGAGGTCGGTGTTCTGCGCGTGAGCCACAGTACAAAACCCGACGCACCGCGAAACAGCAGCAGCTTCTTCCCACACCGCTTGAGCGCCGCCTGAACATCCACTGGCAGGGATGCACGCGCGAAAAGCCCGCGGGAGGGCGCAGCGGCTGCTCGCACCCTGCCGCGTGGCTGCAGGTGAGTTGCCGCCGCGCGCCTGGGTGACTTTACGAGGTAACGCGGCCACAGACGACCCGAAACACGCGGCGCAACGGAATGAGCGGACCAGCGGCGGGGTGTTTGACACCGGGTGACCGCGCCGACTCCACAACAGCGGGCGGCGGCACTGTGCCCCTGGACAACAACTGGCCTCTTTTCTGCATCACATACACCTTCATGATGCGTTGCACAATGCTCGCTGCTTCAGTTGACAGTGTAGCCGCACAAGGTGGCGGCGGCGGCGGCAGCGGCATACTGGTGCTGGCTGCTGTGGGTGTGCGCGCGGCGTCGCTGCCGTGCCCCTGGGTGTCTCATGCATGTGGCGCCCGCCTCACTTACGCCTGATTGGTGCCTGGTGCTCATGGTGCGGCCACTGGCTCGGTGTTTCGCACGTGGTGTGCGCTCGTGGTGGGCGCCGTTGTGGGCGGCGCCGTGCTTGTTGTGCAGCTGGGCGAGCGGTGCCGCAGCCGAGCGCGTGGGTGTCTCATGCCTGCGGCGCTCTCCCCACTGACTTTACAACGCCTTACTTTGCCCTGGATCATTCACCGGGAAGGCGCGCCGCTCACAGTTGACATCGCTGCCGGCCACTCGCGACCATCTGGGTGAAAGCAGAATCCTTTTACTCTTCCCATCTTCCATTACCTGCTGCTGGCGAAGCTACCTTGCACAAGAGCAGCAGATTCGAGCTTTAGATTAGCACCAGTTCCACCAGCTCGCAGCTCGAGGCTCCTAACTGGGCTGACCTGTAAACTCGCGTGCCGTTGTCACACAGCAGCAGCGCGATGGTGGCCGCCGCCAAGCAGCAGACCACCGGCGGCGTGCCGCCGTTGGCGCCACCTGCCGCCGCCAACGGCACGCGCTCCGGCAAGCCGCGCCGGCACTCCCCCGCCTCCGCGCTGCTCGCTCTGGACATGCGCCTGTCCAACGCACTGTTTCGGGTTGGCGGCGGCGTGCCCCGCGCTCTCTGGCGCCTCTTTGAGTTCAGTGGCGACGGGCTGCTGTGGCTGGCGCTTGCGCTGGGCTGCGCGCTGGCGCCCGCCACGCCGCCGCCGCTGCGCGCCGCCTGGGCCAATTTTCTGGCCGCCTGGGTGCTCGACCTGGCGCTGGTGGGTGCTGCCAAGGGCCTGGTGCGCCGCCCCCGACCTGTCTACAACCACCGCGGCGATTTCGTCGCCATCGTCGCCGTCGACCGCTTTTCGTTCCCTTCGGGGCATAGCTCACGGTTGGTCGTGTGCGACACCTGCCCAGCTGTGGTGGTGGTTGCAGCTGCTGCATGGGGATGCCTTGAAGACCAGCACTACATTGCTATTCACTCACGGTTAACTTCACGTGCGCAACTGTGCTGGGGGGAGGAGCGGCCTGCCCCGCCTCGACGCTGCGTGCTCTTCTCTCGACCTGATCTGCCTGCTGTAGTGTGTCCTTTGTGGCTCTACTGGCGGCCGTGCTGCTGGCGCACACTCGCCCCTGGCTGTGTGCTGGCATGGCCGGTTGGGCGCTGGCGACGGCCCTGAGTCGTGCCGCCATGGGGTGAGCGTGCTTGGGTCACAGGGGGTTGGTAAGCAAGTGCGGCTGCGCCCTGAAGTTGGGTTACTGCCGGAAGACGCCTCAACTTGTGGTTTCTCCGTGCTCCGCTCCTGCAGGCGGCACTACCTGTCGGACGTGCTGGCGGGCCTGCTGCTGGGCGTGGCGACTGTGGCGCTGGTGACGCGGGTGCGCGTCGCTGCTCACAGCAGGGTGTGGAAAATGCGCGAGGTCGAAGTGCTTGCCAGCAAGTGATGGCAGCACGGCGATGGGTGGGAGTTGAAGTTGAGTGTTGGGTGTGGCAACCTGCAGCATTGCGTTGCCGTGCTGCAGCTGACTGCTACAGAGGGCGGGCTTGGTGCATACGACCGGCAGCTTGCCTTTTGATGCGTATTGCTGCCCATGTGGCCCTTCCTGCCGCTTGCTGACTTTGCAGGGCCGCTTCACGCCCGACGGCTTGGTGGTCTCGCTGGAGCACAGCGACGCAGCATATGCAGCAGTGCAGCAGCTGTGGAAATGTGGAGCGGCGGCTGTGATGGGTGGGCGAGCGACTGCTTGAGGAGATCAGCTCACTGTTTGGGAGGAGGCAGCAGCGGCGCGATGCGTCGTGCTGCGCACCGCTGCCAGCGACGCAGCGACGCTGGGCGCCGGCACATGCAGTCCTGCGGCTGAACGCGTTTCTCTCTCGGCTCTCCCCACCGCCTTTCTCTCTCGGCTCTCCCACCGCCCATTTACACCCCGCGTTGTTCACTCACGACCCGGTTGCAACTCGGTTCCAGCTCGGCGCCCTTGGCGGCATGGCGAAGAAGCAGGGAACACCGAAGCGGCCCCCACCGGCTGAAAAGTCGGCTCAGGAGGCCGAAGCGCCCATTGATCGACCTGTGCGAGTTTACGCTGACGGTGGGTGCCTACCGACAGCCGGGTAACGTGGGTGGATGGGTGGAAGGCCGCGGGGCGACCCCAGGCGCTGCTCGAGCAGTAGGGCGCATGGTGTGCCCGCACGCGGTCAGCGGCCGCACACAGCGGTGCTCCACGCTGCAGCAGCGTGCTATCGTTGATCGTGGAGCTGGGAAGCTTGCCAGCCGCGCGGGGGCGGCACCTCTACACCTGCCGCCCTGTGCCGCCGTCACTGCCGCCGCTGCCCTAGCTCCCGCCCCCGGCGCGACTTGAAGGGTCTTCACATTCGACGGTTGCAGGCATCTTCGACTTGTTCCACTTCGGCCACGCACGGGCTCTCGAACAGGCCAAGCTGAGGTGCGCTTGGTGGCGCGGCAGGGAGACGGGGATGGCCGGTGACGCCCGTTTCCCAGATTCGCACGGCTGTGGTGTACTGCTCGCAGCACCAGCAGGCACTGCACGCCCTGCGGCTGGGTCCCTGCCGCCGCAGCTGCCTCGTGCGTGCAGCCTGCTGCTCAGCACGTGCTGCGCCCAGTATACTTGCCCATGCCGCCGCCCCGCCCTGCCTCCCTCCCCATCATGCCCCCCAGAGCTTGCTCTCCACGGTTTGCACATCTACACCCCCTGCCAAGCCTGCCCCTGCAGCTTCCCCAACACCTATCCTACACCCCCTGCCGCGCCTGCCCCTGCAGCTTCCCCAACACCTATCTGCTTGTGGGTGTGTGCAATGATGCCGATACGAACCTCTACAAGGGCAAGACGGTGATGACGGAGGAGGAGCGCTACGAGAGCCTGCGGCACTGCAAGTGGGTGCTCGCAATTTTGGGGGCTTTGGGGGCTGCCTGCTGCTGCTGCTGCCGCCTGTGGGCCGCTGGGGACGTCGATGCCCACGAATGCGCGTCCAGCCTGCCTCACCTGCGCATGGCCCCCTTTCTTCTTATGTTCCGCAGGTGGGTGGATGAGGTGGTGCCCAACGCGCCCTGGGTCATCACAGAGGAGTTTCTCAACGAGCACAGCATCGATTTTGTGGCGCACGATGCGCTGCCGTATGCAGACACCTCCGGCCAGACGGGTGTGCGCCGTGGTGCCGCGTGCCTGGCGCACCGTCTGATTTTGTTTGCGGCGGCGTCGATGTGCCGCCTTATGTCTGGGTTTCAACAGGCACAACATCACGTGTGCAGCCTGCCTGGGCCATGCACTACAGTAGTTGTGTGGAAAAGGCGCCCCCCCCCCCCCGGCCATGCCCCTGAACCACGTCCTACTACTCCCGGATGATGGCCTACTCACTTCAGCTTCCTCTCTTCCACCTAAGCAGACGATGTGTACGGGTTCGTGAAGAAGCTGGGCAAGTTCAAGGAGACGCAGCGCACCGAGGGCGTGTCCACGTCAGACCTCATCCTGCGCATCATCAAGTGCGCTCATGGAGGGCGGCCCAGTGGGGGAGCATTGCTGCTTTATTGGGTTTGTGGTGCACCCAACCACTGCTGCAGTTGGCGCTGCACTGTACTGCCGCCTGCGCAGCCGCGCCGTTTTGCTCACCCTGCGCCTACCATTTGACACCTGCCGTGTGTCTTGGCGCCTTTCCAGGGACTACAACGACTATGTGCTGCGCAACCTTTCGCGAGGGTACTCCCGCAAGGACCTGGGACTGAGGTGTGTGTGAGGTATTTGGGGCGCGATGCGCGTGTGGGAGTGCGCACAGTTGCTGCCGGCGGCCGCTTGTTGTTCCGTAGCTGTCCAACCTGCTTGCGCAAGGACCTGAGTCTGAGGCAAATGGGTGCTGACGAGAGTTGGGAGGCGGGGAAGGCAGGGGCAACGGTGGCCATTTTTGACAGTAGGCTAGTTGTGTGCCCTGCATCTGCTGCTGCCACATGGTTCGCGTGCACGCTCATCCGCAGAACATTTTCTATCGCCCTATGTTGCTTGCAGCCTGCTCAAGGAGAAGCGCATCAAGGCCAGCGCGCACATGAAGCAGCTAAGCCAGAAGATGCGGCAGCAGCGCCTGCAGGTGGGGGTGCGCGCAGGGCTGGAAGGGGAGGAGGTAGTAGCGCCTGCCGGCGGTGTATGCACAGGTTGGGGTGTGCCTGTATTCTTTGCCCATTAAATCTTGCGTCGCCTCCATTGATTTATGTGTTGTGACAGGTGGCGGATCGCTGTGAAATAGCCCATTGCGCGGCGCTTCCTGCAACATCTGCTGCTGCGTGTGCTGCGTCTCAACCTTTGTCCGTCCCGAAATATGTTTGCGCAGGTGGCCGACCGCATCAAAAAGCACATCATGCCGCGCTCGGTGCCGCGCCTGCTGCCGCCGGACGTGGAGGAGAATGTGAAGAACTGGGCTTCCAGCGTGGAGGGGCTGGTCGACAAGGTGGTGTCTGGTGAGTCCTGCCGTGCGCGGCCTCCCTGCCTGGCCTGTCGCCGCGCCAGGCGGGGGGGAGAAATGGGCACTGTTGTGGCGCAAGCGCGTCGAGGAAGACGCCACAGGGCTGGGGCGCCAGCGCATACAGAGGGAGCGACGCGTTCATTAAGGTTTGGCTGCTGCCTTGAACGGCTGGTGCCAGGAGAGGGACTGCAGCGTTTGCCTGACCACATGGCCCATTCATGGCTGGCCCCTGCTTTGCACGCATGTCCCAGCGAAGCTGCCAGAGTGCAGCGCACAGCCCTAATCTTATCCCCCACCCCTGCTGCCTGGTCGCTACCCGCAGGCGAGGCGGGCCTGGAGCTTGTTGAGAACATGGACAAGGTAGGTGGCCGCAGCGCTTCGGATTGAAACGTAACTGTTTGAACGGTCCGTACAATTTTTTCCCCGCCTGTCTTTCCTACTGCTGGCAAGGTCCTGATTCCGCGATGCCTTCTGTCCATTACTGCAGTACGTGTCAGGCTTCATCTCCGGCTTTGAGCGGCGATACAGCAAGCTGGAACGCGCCATCAAGCACACTGTGACGCGCACCCTGCCCCGCCTGGCCTCCCCCGCCGCCCGCAAAAAGCTTGCGGCAGGCAAGGCCAGCGCCAAAGCGGCCGCTGCAGGCAGCAAGCAGCAGCGCAAGCGGCAGGCCGTGGCGGCGTGAGCTTGCCAACCTAGATGGCCCTCCTGCCGCCTGGACGACTGCCTGCAGCGCTGCGCTGAACAGCCCGCCACAGCGCACCCCTACCGACCAACGTACCTCCCTGCTGCATTACACCCTCGACAATCTCTTCCCGACTTCCCTCACTGCCCCGCCTCGTCAGCCTGCGCGGAGGGCTGCGTCCCTGCCCCTGCCATCCGCCGCACGTCTCTTTCGGTGTTCTCTGGTTCAGAGGTGTTCTTGTGCTGCTTACGCCCTCCCTTCCCTTCTGACCTTGCCCATGTGTTTTCATTCTTCCCCAATTCCTTTTAGTGCTGTTCCGTTTTTCCAGTCGCTCTTGCCTCTTAGTGCTCTTCATGCTCCCACCCCACCCCCGCTGCCGCTTGCCTCTCCCCCGCTGCTGACCTGCGTTGGTCAGCTTGCCTTCCTGCCATGCCCCGCGCCCCACAGCATGCTTGTGCCCTTCTACCCTGAACACTCCACCCCGCACTGACTGCCGCTTGAACGCCAACCATCCCTGCCTCTGCGGCCGCCCCAGAGCCGCGATCCTGTGCCCGGCCGACCTGCAGCCGCCGCCCGCCTCCCCTGTCTGTAGCGCGCCCATTTGTCCTTTCCCCTTGCCTCCTCCGTCCGGGCCTGCCAAAACATGCCTGCACATCCTCATCCTGACCACATCCTGCCTGCTCTGTAACTCCCTTTGGCAGTTGGTAAACTAAGAAGCAGGGTTGCAGGTGGGGAGCACTCGTACTCCCGGAGAGAAACGCCGCTGTGAGACCAGGCGTCATCCCTAACTTGCCGTGCTGCTTGCCCAGAGCTCTGGGATGTCAGATCTGCGCTGGCCACCTTTGGAAAGGCTGGCCCTGGCGCAACTGCGGGCACTTTGCGTGCCAGGAGCAGCGAGCAGGTACCACGTTGACGTTGAGGATTTGCTGTTACACGCGGTGGTGAGCGGCACCATTGTCGCACTTTTCAGAGCAGACGGTCAGGCGACAAGTGCCAGGCGAGGGTGGAGCACTCCAGGGTGTGCGTACATGGGCACATGGGAGACCTGGGGTGAGTGAAAATGTGTGGATACTGCTGAACCAGAAATGGATGGAACAGCCGGCCGTTGCTGTTGCTCTTTCTTCAAGACGCTTGCAGCTCTGTGTTTGTAATGTCTCGGTGAAGCCCCGAGCGCGACGGCAGCAGCGAATGGGAGCGGCTGGCAGAAGGTGAGCGCGGGCGGGTGGGCAGGGCGTGATCGTGAAACGACGCCGGTGCTTTATTTATATGAGGTAGGAGGCAACCGGGAAGCAGCAGCCGCAGCCAGCCAGCGGCGCGCAGCAGCGGCGGTTGTAGGCGGCGGCGGCGGCACGGGGGGACCACACGGTACTGTCTCAGGCCCCAACAGCTTGCGCAGCGCAGGCAGTTGGTCAGCCTGGCCGCTGTTCGCTGCCTTGAAAGATCGCGAAACACACACATTCCGACCCTCTATGCCCATCCACAGGCCGACATGGGAGCATGCGCGCGCCAAGAGGAGCTTGCTGGGCCTGTTCACAGCCGCCCTCCTTGTGCTCGTAGTAGTGTGGCGGTGCACTAGTCAGGGGGCGCAGACTTCGCCGTCTTTACATCCCCCGAGGCTGCCAGCTGGACCGCCGCCAAAAATGGGTCAGCAGTCGAGTCGTGCCTGTGCAGAAGGCAGCTGCCATTGCCGCAACAGCAGCAGGTCGACGCCGCCAGTGTCGCAGCTGATCCAGCTGTGGAAGCGCTCTGGAAGCTTTGGGGAGGAGCCTTTGGATGTGGGAAAACTCACGTTTCCAGGCTTCTGCCACGCGTTTCCGGTGGGTGCATGCGCTTGTCACGGTGTTCCGCTGCTGCTTCTCTGCACCAGTGGCAACCTGTTTTCCTTGTCAAGTGTTTTTCACCTTCCAACCTGAGGAAACCTGTCGACACAGATGCCTGACAGGTGCATCTAACATTTCTGGCCACCAAACGGATGCCTTACTGCCATTCTTGCCTGTGACCAGCGATTGCTTGCTGTTTCTGGCTGAAAAGTGAGGGCGGCGCTAGCAGCACAGTTGCAAGTTGCAGCGCCTGCATGCCAACTTCCTGCGCTTCGCAACCTTACGCCGCCTTGCCTACAACGTTCGCCTCCCTTCTCCCAGGCACCCATCGTGCCGGAGTTGACAGTGCGCCGCATCTGGCTCAGCAGCAAGCCGCGCAATGCCACCGAAGTGTTGCTCATCACGCAGCTGTCAGGTGCACCTTGCATTGTGGCACGCAAGACTGTGGCGCCAGTGCGGCCTACAGCTTGCCGGTGCTGCTCTTGTAGCCCCTTTCTTTGCTCTGACAGCCCCTTTCTGTTGCTTCCCCTAAATCTGCCTCTACCTGCTATACAGTGGACCGCCTCCGCATGCTGGAGGGCCAGTGCAGCAACTGGGGCAGCGTCATTTCGGCGGCAGTGTATGTCTCGCTGATGGATGGGCGCATTGTGTCAGGTGATTGAGGTTTGGTAGAGGGTCGGGCTGGTTTGCCGGGAGTGGAACGCGCAGAGCAGCGTGAAGTGAGCGCCATGTGGCTCCTTTGTGCCCAGCAGGAGTGCCACGACCCACTGTCCACTTCTGCGACTGCGCTGCTGCGACATGAGAAGCACACCTTTACGTTGCCCTGGACCTGCCAATGGCACGGCCTCGCTCTGTGCACCTACAAAGTGCAACCTCCGTGCACTTCAATCACGTGCAGATGAGTACGACCTGTTCGGGCAGGGCCTGGAGAAGCCTTTGGAGATGATTTCGAAGTTCCACGAACGAATGGAGAAGGAGGGCAGGTGGGGTTCTATGGCGTTGACTGTTTATTTTTGATTTCAACTCCCTGCGCATGCATGCAGATATAGCATGCAGCCAAGGGAGACCTGACAGGTCGAAGGCTTGCCACCGCGCCCAACTGCGTCCCTGCGGTGGCATGCTGCATGCATCCTTGCTGCAACAATATTCCCATGGATGTCCATATTCTGTCAATATTCACTCCGTGAAGCGTCTATACGAGTGCCTCCTGCGGCGCAGGTGCAAGCTTGATGTAGTTTTCACAACGTCAGCAGTGAGAAACGTAGCAGAGGCGCATATCTACCCATTCAACGCATTGCGTAACAAGGCGCTGCAGCTGAGCCAGACAGAGGTATGTATGTGCAGCGTCGTCGTCGTCGGCGGCAGTGGCAGCAGCAGCAGCAGCAGGGGCGAGGCTTGGGAACAGCTGGAAGGGCCGCACACTGTGCTCCTGGTTAATGGACTCAAACCTTCTGCCCACCCACACCCTTCACCTTCAGTTCTGACGTTCTCCTACCTGATCCCTTCATGCCCTCTGATCGGCTTATTGCACCGTCTGTTGGACGTCCCCACTGTGCTCCCACTGGATGCCGACCTCCTGCCCAGCCGTCCGCTTCCGACACCGTAACCAAGCCAGCCCACTATTACCAGCTGCGGCGAGACACAGGTTAGCTGCAGCCTGTCCTGCTCCTTGTGTCAAACTGATGTTGTGGGTGGGTGGGAGGGGGTGGGGGAGGGGGTAGGGTGGGTGGGGGTAGGTGGGTGGGGGCAGGGACGGGGGGCAGATGTTGCTTGCTTGCGATCGCATGGATCACGGTAGATCGCCTTGCGAATACCTCTGCTCACCGTATCACTCCTAACCGTCCTCCCAACCCTTTGGCGGCCGCTGGTTGCTTCTCCCACTCCCCTTTTGACACGAGCAACTCCCCTCTCCTGCTGCAGGCTGCTGCCAGTCCACTGCGCTGTCTGTCGCTCCTCTCATTTCACATTGTCACACCAATGTCCTTCCCCGATGCAGCCCTCCGTCAAGTCTACGTGCTGCCAGCGTTTGCAACACGAGACTACGGAAGCGAGGGGCGAGATGCCGCCTTTGCAGCCAGCAGGAATGAGTGGGCTGCGTGTGCTCTTCCTCTTGACGTGACCTTGACCTATGTGTACTTTTGCCTGGAGGGGCAGATGGTCGCTGGGAGGTGACGCGTGCTGCGGCCCAGGCTTTGGCCCAGGCCCATCGCCGTCGAGTAATGCACCCCACTCTCCTCGTTCTGAAGGCAGGAAGTGCAGCAAGCTGCTTGGAAGCCTGACCGACCACAGCCCCTCCATGCCCAAATGTCGCTGGGCGCTCCTGCCTGCAGGACGCCGTGTGCTGACACACATGTTTATGCGCGGCCAGCTGGAAGGCTTCCACGTGGACCACTTCTTTGTTGGGCAGGGGTGAGTGCGGAGAACATGCGCTGAGGCTTCCGATCCGCTCGCAGCACTGCGCTCCCGCCCGCTCACATACCCTCCCGGTTGTGCTGCTCACGCCCTGTGCGCCCATACTGTTTTCATCAATGCACTGCTGCCTTCCTGTCCGCCGCCCGCCTACCCTGCCCGCTTACCCTCCCCCTTTCCATGCAGCATTGTGGACTACCCCCGGTGGGTAAAGGCTAACGAATCCTACCCCATCCCTTTCCAAGAAGGTGTTGAGCCGTATGTGCTGGTGAGCAATTGAATGCGGCAAGCAGATCGGTGTCTGTGACGAGTAGCAGCGTGGCTGCTCAAGGTTTGCCTGTCACCAGGCATGCAGTGCCAGGCAGCCAGGCGTTGCGCTGTATACACCATGAATGCTTGCTTGGGTTGATGAATGAAATAATGGATGGATGATTCAGTCACTGACGCCTTGTGTCTACTGTGTTGTGTTTGTTGCAAATGCAGCGCCGCTTTGTGCCATGGTGTGACGAACGGTTCAGGGGCTACGGCTTTGACAAGGTGGGCTGCTGCTGCGTGCCCTGCTCTACTGCCAAGTGCTGCGGCACGACTGCTGATGCCGGGTGTGGTGATGCTCCGTTTAGTGGCCGAGCATGACGTGTGATCTGGTGTGACCGGGAATGCCGGAACAAGCCCTGCGCTCCACACTTCCGCCCTTGACGCCCCCGAGCACACTTCCGCCCTCGACCTCTGCATGTTGCCAGCCACCCAGTTGGTATCGCAAATGCACAGCTTGCTGCCTCCCTCTTCTCTTCCAATCCTTCGATTCCCCCCTCCTTTCTTCCTCTGTACGGCATACTCCACTTGAGCCCCCCCCCCCCCCCCCCCCCCCCCCCCCGCGCACTGCGCGCACCTGAAAACAGGTCATACATTTCTTGCACATGCACAGCCTAGGCCTGCAGTTCCGAAGCTGCTCGCAGGGGTATGCGGTGCACACGCCGCACCCCGAGTGCACGGCGTTCAGTGTCACACAAGCAACAGGCCAATGGAACAAGGTACGCTTTGTGGAGTGGATGGGTAGAGTTGGGCTAGATGTGTCAGAGGAAAAGAGCATTGTTGCATCACGCGTGAGCATAGCCTTAAGACCTTGGCCCACCCGGTTGCCCTACGGCTCTTCCCAGCCTCCCTCAGTCTGGCTCGTCCACCACTTTCCACCACCCCCGCTCCATCAACCCATCTGCAGCTCCTGCAGTTGTACAGCGCCTGTCGCGCTGAAATGGTGGCCTGCACATTTGTGCCCGCAACTTCCTTTGCGTGTGCGTCAGGGAACCCAGAGGTGCTGCTGCAGAGCTACCACACGGCTCGACACGGCATGACTCGAGGCAGCCTGCCAGCGACCCTGGGCTCTGCAGGGCTATGTATTGCACATTGTCAATGCATCAGCTCGGCGTGAGATGTGATGCGCCCGCAATCACTGGCAGAAACTCCCATACATATGTATGCCCTGCTCAAACTACTATTCTTTGCGCTACTGGCAGCACCGCTGCCCGCCACCGGCTCAAATGGTCGCTGCCGGCAAGCAACCGCAACTTGTGCGTTTTTCGATAGGCAGGCCTGCCGGGCCTGCTCGCTTATTCCCGTCCCAACCCCCCCTGCAGTTCGATGCATTGCAGCTCTGCCCCGCTCTATCCCTCCCACGCCACATAATTTTCCCTGTATGTATGCTGAGCTGGCACCGTCCCTACCGCCAATACCAGCAGCGAAGAAATGTCACCATCGCACGACCAGCACCAACGTTGGTGCGCCACCCAGGACTGGCACAGGAGTGGGTTGGTTACCAGGCATGCCAGGGTTGGGAAATCGAGCGAGCCACGAGCCTGCAAGGAGAAAAGAAAAGGGCATTGCCACAATCAGCATGATAGAGAGAAGGCGACCCAGAACCCTGCCCGGCTGCCTTAAACCACGCTCGCGTGCGCACTCTTTTTCTCTCTCCAAGCTGCCCACCTTGCTGACGGAGTCCGCGCCCTCCTCACCCCAAGATGCCTGCTGGCTTTCCTTCGTGTTACGCTATGATTGGTTTAGTTGTTTACGTCCACCTTGGTGACGCCTTCTCTCCTCTTCCAATCTGTGTAATAGTGCCAAATTTTATGGCATGTTGTGTGCAGATGGTTGGGGCACGCAAGCTGGTGTGGTGTGGTGGTGGTGGGGGGGGGGGATGTGGGTAGTGGGTGAGGATGGGGTTGGGGGGGGGGGCATGCCGGAGGGGGCAGTCGGAGAAAAGGAACTAGCGAGGAGAGTTTCGCGTCTCGCAGCATCTGTGCCGCCACCTCCACGTTGCGACGCATTGCCTCCCACTTTGCCTCCCACACAGCCGTGTGCGCGGCACGGCTGGCTTCGTCGTCAAACGCCGCCAGCACATAGCTGCCCGCAGGCGGTGGCTCTACCTCCCCTGCCGCTCCTGCCTCGCCTGGTGTTGCCGCTGTCGCTGTTCCTGCCTCTCCTGCTGCTGGTGCGGCTGCCGGCTGTGCAGCCCCTTGCTCCTGCACCGTCGCCGCCGTGTCCCTCGGGCACTGCCACGTCCCTGCCTCCAGGCTTCCCACTGGTGCTGTTGTTGCTGCTCTTGGCTCCCATTCAGTGCGACAAAAAATGTCCCGGCTGGAGGGCCTCTCGCGCCACCCCCAGTGCTCTCAGCAGCTTGGGACTTCCAAAGGGCCTTGCCAGCTTCTTGCACCTGCATCAGGGGGGCCAGCGAGGCATTGCCCGATGGTCCGAGAGTCGGGGATGCAAATGAAAATAGGCCTTCGTTGCACTCCCTGCTGCGTCCCCACGATAGAGAGAGTTAGCAGGCAGGGCAGGAGTGCGTCCGGGCTGCTGCTGCACTGATAGACGATAGTGACAGCTTGTGCTGAGCTGCGCTGGCTGGGTGGTGTGTGTTAAACACTGCGGGTCATTAGCGGGATGTTTTGCAGGAGTCACTTGGGAGAGAGGGTACGGAATAATCTACCAACACATTATAATCTAGAACGAGAGTGTAAACGTAGCAATGCAACAGCGCACAGCAATTCATGCGCGCGTCCACGGCCACCATTGCTGTCGATTCCAAGCCGCCGCTCTGAACGCGTTGCCGCCGCCGGTGCTGCTGCCTGCGTCGCCGCCTAAGACGACAGTGCTCGGCAGCCGCCGGCACTGCCGCCACCGGGTCGCCTCCAATACAGCTCGACGGCCGGAGCTGCCCTCATCACTGCTGTGAGGGTTGACGTCCGCAGTGCCGCTGCGAAGGTAGTGTCTTCAGTGCCGCTGACCCCAGCTGGCAGCCGATCCGAAGAGCCGCCTCTGCTGCCAGTCGGGCCAATCGGCACAAAGCGCCCTACGAGTACCAACGCTGCTAGTGGCCGCTGGCAGCGCAACAGAGGCGGGCTCCCCCGTCTCCAGTGCAGCTGACCCCAGCTGGCAGCCAATCCGAAAAGACGCCTCTGCTGCCAGTCGTGCCAAGCTGCAAAAGCGCCCTACGAGTACCAACGCTGCTAGTGGTGCCACTGGCAGCGCAACAGAGGCGGCTCCCCCCCCCAACCTGCAAAAACTACACACACAGCGCGCAACCAGCACGGGGGGGGGGGGGGGGGGGGAAGCTTGGCTGGCACCAGAAGGTGCCGAGGCAAGCTGCTGCCTGAGTGAAACCGCAAATGGAGAGGCAGGGGCGGCCAGCGGCAGAACCCCGCTGCCGCCACCACAGCCACCGCTGTGTGTGCTGTGCATCTTGGCGCCCAGCCCAGCTGGCAGCCTCAGCACAAGCCCCGCTTACACCTCATGTACAATCGTTGTAAGCATGCTGAGGACAGTGCGTGCGGGTGGTGGGTGGCAAGCAGCAGCAGGCGTCCTGGTGAGGCGGGTCACTCGAGGCCAGCGGCGGCGCGGCCAGGGGCTTGTGCAGGCAGCTGCAAACTCCTGCCACTCTGCTCCCAGCTGACCGGCTTCTCCTGCTTCCAATCCGGGCCTGATCGGGGCCGGGGAGGTGCACGAGAATTCGTGTGGGGATGCGGGAGGCCCTGCAGCAGCGGGCAGGCGGCCGGACCCCCTCGTCAGCCTCAAACCACAGCAACCTCCCTGCTGGACCCCTCAGCCAAACGGCAGCTCTTGCAAGGCCACCAGCAAGTATCATGCGTACCCCCCTGCACTGCACACATAAGGTCAGTGGATTTGCTGTGGAAGGGGGCCTGGGGGTGGCTTTGAGCTGTGAGCAACAGGGCACAGCCTGGGGTGCAGGACATTCATTGTCGCACTGAGTGCCCGCTGTCAGTGCTGCCGGCTTCAGCAAATCTGCCAGCTCACCGTTCTTCCGCTGCTGCTGCTGCTGCTGCGACTGCTTTTTCACAAGGCTTGCCCCCAGCGCCGCTGCATCGTGGGCTGTTTTTTGCTGGAGCGTGTAGAAGGCTGCATCTGAAGGGAAGTAACTATTGGCATCCAGTACCCTGTGTGGGCGGACATGGAAGCGATGCAAAGTGAGAGAAACGAGCGCGTCGTGTAAGTAACGGAGCAAAGTCGCTGCCCGGCCAACCCTGTCCACGCCATGTCACCTGAAAAGAGTGTGATCACACAGCGCTGGCGGCAGGCGCAACCAGCTGCACTGCTTGAGAGCAAATAACTCTCCCCCAGATGCCATCAGTGCGCAACCACGTGGTACAGGGGATTCAAACATAACTGGAATACTGGTCTCATGTCAACCTCCCAAACCAAATCTTTGCGCCACACTCCCAAGCTCGTGAGTGCCACGGGCGCCACCTGCGAGACAAATTACCACAAGCGGCACACCTAAATTTACCACCCCTGCTGAGGGCACTCCCTACTGCCGCCGTTCCCCTCCGCCGTGGCGCTCGCTGCCACAGGCAGCTCTGGGCTCTATGGACCAGTCAAAACAAGGTGGATTGGGACAACGTTGTAACTATTCCGACACAACCAAATGTCAGAAGCCCGTCGAACATAAATTCAGGCGGCTGACATGTGCACACCAGTGTTTTTACAGTGCCCCGCCGCCCTGCGGCCTTCCGCCCTGTCTGTAGCGCGCCCATCTCTGTCCCGCTTGCCCCCTCCCTCTGGGCCAGCCTGCCTAACGCGCCTGCCCGTCCTGTCTCTCCTCCTCCTCTTGGCCACCCTCTTGCGTGCTGTGTAACTCACTTGGTGCCAGCAGCTGCTTCTGTTGAGCAGAATTGCATCGAGGACTAGGGGAATGTGCAGTAGGTGTGGGCTAAAGCAGCTGTGCCGGCGATGGTGGCACATCTGCCTCTGCTGCTGCTACCGGCGCCGGCTGCTGCTCTGCTTCTCGTGCCGCCATTCCCCGCTGCTCCTCCGTCACAGATTGTTGGTCCTGTGCTGCAGTGCGATCCCCTGGTGCTGGCTGCCGAGTGGCAAGAGGCTGATCCGCCTCAGCTTGCTGCTCAACTCCTGCTGGCTGATGCTCTGCTGCTGTAAGCCGCTCTGCTGCCGCACGCTGCTGCTGCTTCACTGCCGCAGCCTGCTGCTGCTGCCGCTCCTCTCCCGCTGTATGTGGCTGCTCCCGTCGCGCCGCCACTGCCGCTGCTGCCGCTGCCGTCGCCTGTTCAGGGAAGGCTGCCTGCAGCGTGGTGCGTAGCGTGCGCAGCCTGCTGAAGAGCGAATCCAGCTGCTTTTTCAGGCCAGCCAGGATGGCGGTGCTGTGCGACAACTCCTCGATCACTTCTGCCATCGCGTGCCGGTCGGCGGCCAGCGAGGGAGGCGCCAGCGCAGCGTGCGCGCCCTCTAGCCGCGCCAGCCTGGAGGTTGGCGTGGGGTCGAGGGAGCGGCAGGGGGGAAGTGCGATGAGGCGGGGGGGTACCGGTGTGAGCGAGAGGCGAGCGGTGGCGGGCGGCAGTGGGCGGCAGCGACAGTGGGCCAGTGCAGGATTGTCTGGACTGTCGAGCTGCATATCTCGACAGTCCTCGAGCTGCATATCTGTCGCACATGCTCTCGATGGCTGCACACTCACAGCTTGCGCTGCACGGCGGCGAGCGATGTCAGGGCCTCGGAGGCGTCCCCGTCCGCCTGCTGCTGCAGCGGCATGATCGCATGACTGGGCATGACTATCGAGCACCCACGCCGCTGTGATCAAGCAGGCTGCAATTTGACAACAAGAAACCCCAGGTCCTCCGCGCAGACGGCGCAATTTCTTCATTTCGCTGCGTTTACAGTGCCACGTTATCTATTTCTGCAAGTTGTACGTCCGGCAGCCGCACAGGCGCCATGACCTGGCCGCTCCAAAGTGGTTCCGGCGTCTGGCAGCCCTGCGCGGGCTTTCTCTGAGCAGGGTTGCTGTGCACGGAGCCAGTAAGATTCCGGGATCGACGATGATCGCTGCTACGTACTGTTGGGTCGCCGCCGCTGCAGCAGCAGGTTGCGTGCTGGGGCGACGCGCCGCCAGCAGCAGCGGCAGCGGCAGCAGCAGCAGCAGCGGCGGAAGCGGGCACACGGCCAAGGAGCGGGCAGCAGGCTACTTGCGGGACAAGGAACGAAGCGGGAGCGGCGGCGGCGACGGCTCGGAGCAGCCGAGCAGCCGGCTTGCGGCGGCGGCGGCAGAATGGGACGAGGATCAGCAAGCAATGTTTCTGTCGTCCCCGGGTGGCCTCGGCGTGGGCGCAGAGGTTGCCATTGCGCAAGCCATCAAAGAAGGGGCTTTAGACAGCCTGTCTGGAAAAGGTGGGGCAGGGGAACGGTGGGAGAGAGGGAGGCTCTGCATATGCTCATGTTTGCCAAGGCTGCTCGTAACGCCGGGTCTCAGGGAGGGAGCCATTGCAGGTACTGCCTAGCAAAGAACAGAGCTGGACGGGTAAAGGAGGGGAGGGGGGGGGGGGGGGGGGGCAGGTTGACAGGGACGAAGTCTTCTCCAGTCGCAGCATGGGAGGCTCGGCCGTGGCACCGAGTCCTGCCTGTCTTGGCTCGCAGCGCGCCCTGCCCTGCCTTGCCGGCTGCGGTTGCTATTGCTGTCCGCACTGCTCACTTTGCTGCAGTACTTGCCTCACACGCACAGGCAGGCCTTTGCCGCAACAGGAACACGGGGCGCAGTTTGGGACGGTTGACCCGCTTGTGCAGGTAAGGGCTACCTGTTCCCGCTGGTGCGACAGGCGCTGCTGCCGCTGCCGCCGCTCTGCGCCTGCCAAGCAGAAGTGTGAGTCTGTGTTGCAGCCCAGCGCTTGGCTTGCAACTGGCCGCGCCAGTTCCCCAAAGCTGTGCTTCATCACAGGCTGTGACGAGAACAAGGGGTGCGCAGAACGTGCGGCCTCAGTCGATCGAGTTGAGAGATGAGCTAACCCGGGAGTGGACGGCGCTGCGCACGGCATTACGAGGAGAGCTGCGCGCCGCGCTTGCAGCAGAGACAGCAGAGGCAGCACAGCAGCAAGCGGTGGAGCCAGGAAATGGCAGCGCCAGCGGCGGCGGCGGCAGCGGCGGGAGGGGCTGGTTCGCTGGATGGTTTAGGCGCAGCCTGGACAGCGACACTGCACCAGCAGCGGGCTGCCAGCGGCGGCACAGCACGGCGAGCATACGGGCGGGGCAGCACCCTGGGTTTGCTCATGCAGTGGCGGCAGTGGAGCGGCTCACAAAAGAATATAACGCAGCTGTGCTGTCAGACAAAGAAAGCTTCGGCGCTTTTTGGCCGTTGGACCAGGCAAAGCAGGCAAGTCGTGCACGACAGGCAGTGCAATGCGGAACAGGTGGCCTTTTTGGTTTCGGCGTGCTGCGCCCCATCCTGAAGATTGCACACACCTAGCAATAGCCCGACCCTGCTTTCTGTGCCCCTGTTGCGCAGCTGGACGGGGCAGCAGAGGTGAATGCTGCGCTTGCAGGGCTAGGCAGCAGTGGCAGCGCGGCAGGGGGCAGCTCTGCGGCAGGCGGCAGCTCGCACAGTGGCTGAGGCGTCAGGTAGCGACTTGAGCATGTGCACAGCAGTCTTCACTTGGCTGTCTCTTGCCTGCACGTCGCATGCGCTATGATGTTCACACATGTGCAGCAGCGCTACTCCGCTACACTGATTTTCCAGCAAGGGCAGTTGGGTGTGTTGCGAAGGGGGGGTTCCTAAGACAGGATTGACGATAAGGAGGGTGCTTGCATGCTTTTTGAAGCATGGGCTAGTCGAAAGACGCGCTTGCACTTGCACATTAGAGGTAGGTGCGCAACGCACAGCGCACGCTGCGGGGAAAGTGCACACTAGCACCTTGCCAGATCTGTCGAGAGCAATCAACACCGATACGCACTAGAAGAAAAGAAACACACCACGCTCTTGCTTGGTGTGACCACTCAGGCAGGGGGGAGGCAGATGTAGAGAATCCGGCAACTCTGCCCAGGGTTGGGGGATGGCGATCCCAGGCAGGGCCAAAGCCAGGGTTTGAGGAGGGCAAGTAAGTCTAACCAAGAGGGCAAGTGAATCCAAAGGACATGGCATGCAGGAGCGTAGTACTAGCGAGCATCAGAGGGGTCTCTAACGGGTTTAACACGAGAGCACCGGCGGGCGAGCAAACTTGCCAATTGGCAATTGTGGCAACAGCAAAGGGGGGGGCTAACGACGAAACAGCAAGCAGTTTGATTCAACTACAGAACATGTCCTGAGTGATGTTTGTGTGACCCTTTTTCAAAGCGGCAACGGCACGCCTGCAGGATGCAGGAGCACACCGGCAGCATGCCGCTTGTAGCCCAGCCACCTTGCTGAATTCACACCCGCCTGGTCGCGCCTGCGATGCGGCCCTTCTTGCCGGCAGCGGCGCGGCCTTCCGCCGCCGCAGGATCTGCCGGAAGGGTGGTGGCGGTAGTGGCGGTGGCCGGTGCGGCGGTGGTAGTGGTGGTGGTGATGGTGACAGGGATGGTGGTGCTGACGGTGGCACCGGGCAGGGTGGCACCAGCAGAGGGCACCACGGGCGCCACCGGCGCGGCGGGCACGGCCGCTGCGGCAGGGGTGGGCGCCGGTGCGGGCACGCGGGAAGCGGGCGCGGCGGCGGCGGCGGTGCGAGCGGTGGTGGCGGCGGGCGCGGCGGCGATCTGGTCAGAGGCAGCGTGAATGCGAGCACCAGCCTCCTTGGGGGTGGCAGACGTGCCAAACATGCCAATGCCTGCAGGCAGGGCAGGGGGGGTGAGTAGGTACGCATGGCCGGTGGTTGGGCATGCGGGCAGGAGGTTGATGGTCTGGGCAGGCAGGGCAGGAGGAAAGCGGGCAGGCGGGGAGGGCGCGCTTCATAGCTCACACACAAATGGAAAACACCAGGCACCGCGCATGGCGTCTGCAGGTCTGTCCTGCCTGGCACCTCCCACCCTGACCCACCCTCGCCGACGGTGGTGGAGGTGGGCGCAGCAGCGGCCTGCTTGGAAGCCAGGCCGGCGGTCGCTTCAGCGGCTGCGGCAGAGATCGGGCTTGACACAGGGGTCGACAGGGAGGCAAACGCAAGGACAGCTGCGAAGCCGCTTGGGGCAGCAGAGGCAGTGCAGCCGGATGTCGTGCAGTACGGCTGGATCACTCTCGTCCTCCTCCCCTCACTCTGTACTCTGCACACCCGCCGCGACGGCAGGCAGCTCTCCTGCTCACCGATGGCGGTGGCACCCTGCAGCGCCTCGGTGGTCGCCTCGGCGCCCGCGCGCTTGCCACGCTCGTACGACTCGGCTGGCAGCGAGGAATTGGGGGCCGGGCAGGGGGAGAGCGGACGGTTGAGAAGGCCTGCTGCTGGAGGTGGGAAAGGTCAGGCAAGCAAGCGATATGTGCTGGGGAAGTCTGCATGCGCACAAGGTGCCGCAATGTGCACAGCACTGCCATCACACAGAGACTTCCGCCCCGTCGAGATACAAAAGCTTACCCATGCGAGACACAGCGCCACGGCCAGCGGCGGAGGCGCCCACGCCCACCTCCTGCGCCGCCTGCGCCCCGGCGGCGGCGGCGCCCACGCCCGCCTCCTGCGCAGCCTGCGCGCCGGCGGCGGCGGCGCCCGCCAGCTGGGCGCCCTTCATCTGCACTGCCTGAGCCGCGCCCTCCAGGGCTGGGCCGGCCTCGCGGCGCCCTTGGTCGCGGCCGGCAGCGGCGCTGCCGGCAATGTCCTGCAAGATGTGTGTGTGGAGACATTTGTTGGGGGCATGAGATGGGGCTGGCAGCGACCAGGCACTGAAATAAACCGACAGACAAGCATATCAAGCAGCCGCGCAAAGAGGAAGCCCGCAAGTGCAGGTAGCTTGCACGCGCCACATTACATGTACCACCCTCGCCTGCGCCTCCTCTCCTCCCTACCTTGGCAACTTCCTTTGCCTGCTCAATGGTCTGCTCTGCGGCGGAGCCAGCCGCCTGCACCACGTTGCGGGCCGCCTCCTGGGCAGACGCCGCCGTCAGCTGTTGCGAGAAGATGGGGGTAGGAGCGCAATCGAGATGGGAGGAAATGCATGAGGGAAGGGAATGCACGACGGATGCACCCCGGGTTCGAGCGGCCGCCGGTCGCTTGCTGCAATGTGCTGGGGCACCCACACTTGACGCTTGGGCGGCGGCGGCAGCAGCAGCAGCGGCAGCAGCCTCCCACTCCTGGACAACACGTCCGGTGGTCTCCCACAGCTGGGAGCCACACTGGCACCCTTACCGAGGCAGCAAAGGGCGCCTCTTCGGCGGCGCCGAGGGCAGCGCCCGTGGCGAACTCTCCGGTCTCGACCAGGCCTGGATAGCAAGTCGGGGGCAACCAATTTGAAGTGATGGTTTGAGGCATGCCGAGTTGAGCTGGCAAAACGGACGCCACATCTCGACGTGCACGCCAGGCCCACCCCTCTTCGCTGTACCCACCTTCAATCTTGCCCTCGGTGGCAGCCTTGGACTCGGCATAGCGAGAGGAGAATGCTTCACTCATGGGGGCCACCACTTGCTGAAGCAGGGAAGCGAGGGAGAACACAGGGAAAGGGAATGAGGAAGAGGAAGGGGAGAAGGGATGCCTCCCTCCCTGCAATCCGCAGCACCACGCCTGCCTATGCCCCTAGCCCCCTCCCTGCCATCCACACCCCTACGCAAGCTCACCTGCGCGGTGCTCTGCACCGTGCCTACCACGCCGGCGGCGGTGTTGAGCAGGCGCTCGGCCAGGCCTGCGGCGGGCTTGGGGTGGAGGATTGGAGTTGGGCAGGGAGGGACACACAATGCACATCTGCTGGTGAGCCCCGCCCCTGTGATGTGGTCACTCTCGCCTGCAGCCTTCTCGGGCACAGCCTGCGCGGCTTGGCGCGCCTCGGCGCCGGCGCGCTCTGCAGGAGCAGGAGCAGGAGGGAGTGACGAGCAGAAACGTGTGGCTGCTGGCGCAGAATGCACCGGGTCATGAGCATGCTGCTGATCAAGGCAGGAGCTGAGAGTACAACGGAGGAGGGAGCAAAGAAAGTGGGGCCATACGGGCTCACCTGCGCCGGCAAGCGCGGTGTCGGCGCCGGCGGCGGTGGTGTCGACGGCACCGTGGTACAGGTTCTGGGCAACGTCCCCGGCCTTTTGGGTGACCTGCACGTGTTGGATGGGGGCAAGGCGGGCACAGGTTTTGCACCCTGCGTGGTTCTGCACTAGAGCACCAGCAGGCAAGCGGAGCAGCAGCTGGCCCAAGGTAGCCCTCTCAGAGACCTGCTGCTCGTTGGTTGCTGCTCTTCCCAGGCTGGGCGCCACCGGCATCTCCCGACTCCCTGTGAAATCAATTATTGCTGCATTCGAGCCCCCCCCCCCCCCCCCAGACCGGCCCCATGCGAACCTGCCCAGCCTTCTCAGCGACCTGCTCAGCCACCTGGCCGGCACCGCCCTCGAGCATGCCAGCTGCGCGGCCGGCCCGCATCGCAGCGGCCTGCGCAGAGCGGGGCCGATGGAGGCGCAGGAGCAGGTTCACGGGCGATGGAGGAGAGAGCTCGAGTGTGTGGGGGCTGCTTTGTCGGGCAGTGGTTGTTCCGGCAGTGGTTGCTCTCTTCGCCCCGGATGGGCTCACTGCAGTGCCCTCCTGCCAAGCGCCACACGCAGGCAGGGTCTCCCAAGCCCAGAAGCACAGCACATTTGGCTGCCACCCTGGTCGGCTCTCCCCTCCCCACCTGCAGGCTCTCCCCACCGGGCAGGGCCTCGGGCGCCATGTGCGCCACCTCAGCCAGGCGCTCGCCTGTCGAGCGCAGTTTGGGGGGGAGGGCACGAGAATGAAGCGGGCGCCTTCCCCGAGGCAGCGCATGCTGCCCGGCAGCGGTTGAAAGGCTTACGGAGCCTTCAAGTGAAGGCGCCTACCAACTGTGGCAGGCCTTGGCAGACTTGATTCCAGACACATGCGTTCACGTGTTCTGGTTGTTCTTCTCTGCCTGCCCACCCAAACCCTAGCTGCCCACCTGCCACAGCGGTTAGACCAGCGCCGGTCTCCGCCCACTCGTCGGCCTTCTCTGCGCCGGCGCGCTTGCCGCGGCGGAACGCCTCGCTGCCAGCCACCTACGCAAACCACGCACGCACGCACGGCAGGGAGCAGAGAGCAGATGAGTCCAACATGCATGGTCAGACGGTGCAAGATGCATGTCCGCCGGACCTGTCCTACCATTGCCAACCTCCAAAAGTTTGTTCCAGTGCGGTGCAAGTCAACAAACAACATTCCATACAACACTACCTCTTGCACCCACCAGCCGCAGCGTGTTGTTGAGGTTGCCACGGGAGTACTCCAGCACGGCAGTGCTGGCGGTGCGGGTGCCCTCAGCCAGACCGCTCACAGCACCTGCGGCGGTGGACGAGGAGGGAGGGGGGAGGGAGCGGGGAGGGAGCGGGGAGAGGGGGATTTGGGTGGGAGGGCCGCGTGCCACGCGTGCCAGTGGCTGCATTGCGTGCCAGTGGCCGGGTCTGCACACGGCACGGTGCGCTTTGGATTTGCACACGGGACTAACAAAGCTTCTTTGATCCGGCAGGCCCGGCCTCCGAGGGCCCCAATGAAGAAGACCCTCACCTGCGCCCGTCAGCACAGCGCGCTCGGTAGCCAACGCTGCGTTGGTGAGGGTGGCGGTGAGGGAGGCGGTGGCGTTGGCGGCGCTCTGCGGGGAGGGTGGGTAGGGAGAGGAGTGGGTGGGGGAGGTGTATGCACCAGGCTGGGGGATGTGATAGCCAGTCGCTAGCCGGCCCGCACTCAAGGTGACACCACAGGCACAGTCGCCGTCTCTCGCTGCCAAGCTCTCATGCAAGGCTGAGTCAGGAAGAGGCATGATGGAACACAGAAATCTCACAAACCTCCAAAAAGCTGGCGCCGATGCGCATGGGCACCGCCACCGAGGCGATTGCCAGGTTGGCGGCCAGCTCAGCGCTCATAGCGCCCGCCTGCCAGGCCTTCTCGCTCAGGCCGGCGGCGGCGCCCGCGGCTGCAGCGGGGCAAGGTGAAAGGCAGGGCCGAAGGGGCACACGGCTGATGGTGGGAGGGAGCAGGAGGAGAGGCGAAGAGGCTGAGCACTGCGCAGTTGGGCATGGGAAGCAGAAGAGGGCGGCACGCTACGCTGCAGAGGCCATCATCCCAAATGCCAGATCGCATGTTCATCCACGCACGCTGGCTGGCGCAAGCGAGTACAGGTTGAACGAGCAACTCACCCGTGCCTGCGGCGCCGGCCACAGCCTCGGTTGCGGCGGGCAGCGCGCGCCCGGTAAAGCCCTCGACCACTCCGCTCGCGGCGCCCATAGCCTGATCCGGGGTGAAAGAGGGTGGGCGGGGGCAGTCTTGTGTGTGGAAGGGAACATCTGGGCGTGAACGCTGTTGCTTGCAGCCACGAACCGGAAGTGCAACCGCTGCCCCACTAGGCTCGAAGCCGCTCCTGCAGAAGTTCCACCCCACCCACCCACCCTGTAATAGGCGGTGGTGCCCTCTCCATTGGCAGGTGCCAGCATGGGCGGCACCGGCACGCGCTCCTTGGCGGCCTGGGAAAGGGGGGGAGGGGGGTGAGAGGGTGACGGGGGGGGGGGGGGGGGGGGGCAACAAAAGGGCAGCAGAGGAGGAGAGGAACATACCGTGAAAGGGGGGGGGGGCAGCACAAGCAGCAGCATCTCCTCTGGGCAAGCATCGGGAGCACAACGCGCCCTGGGCAGCCTGCAGGCGAGAGGACAGCAGGCAGGAATGAAGAGGCAGGACAGTCCCCTCCTGCCGTTCAAGCCACCTGCCCCTGCCCTGCCCTCCTGCACCACCCCCCTTCACCTGCACCATGTCCCCAAGCATCTGTCGCCCCGCCTCCACCACCCCGCGCCCCTTCTCTGCCGCGGCGGCGGCCATGCCGCCGGCGGGGGTACTGGTGGGCAGGGCCCCGGTGGCGGCCAGGGCCTCAGGTTTGACGGCACTGATGGGCAGGGCATGGAATAGGACATGCCACGTGAGCACAGATCCATGAAAAGGAGGCCATGGAAGATCAGGGGCAGCCCTGGGCTCGTAAAATAATGCAACACTCGAAATATTGCAGCACTCGAACCTGATTGGCACGCAAACAATCGGCTCGCCGCCCTCGGCACCGGCGGCGGCGCCCGCAGCAGCGCCGGAGGCAGCGCCAGCGACAGCTTGCTTCAAGCCGCCCGCAGCGGCCTGAGGCGCGAAGGGGAAGGGGAGGGACGCTGTTGGTTGCTGTGTGTGGGGGGTTCAAGGGCGAGCCTGGCAGTCCTGCCCCGTGTCCATGCCTTCCCCACCGTGCCCGTCGATCCCCCTCCTCGCCTTGGTGGCGCCCACCGCTGCGCCGGCGGTGTAGGCTGCGCCCTCTCCAGCAGCCGCGGCGGTGTCAGCCACACCCTCGCCTGCCGAAGCGGCGACGCCGCCTGCTTTCTGAGCGGGGCAGGCGTGGGGGTTGAAGGGGGGGGGGGGGGGGGCGTCAGACGCATCATGCGGCGCTTGGGGCGGGGCAGAAACTGTGAAAGACGACGAGTGAGTGGGGGAGCATGGTTGGGAAGCGCGCATGGCGTGGTCAAGGGGCAAGCTTGCATGACACAAAAGCTGGTGAGCACTGCGGACAGAGGCCTGCGAGAAGCAAGGGCGAGTCGAGCAGAGGCTCTCCACCATGCGGCAGCCTCTGCCCGTCTCAGAGCCGCGTGCACACGTGGCGTCGTCGCCCTGGCTCATCTGCAGCACAGCAGCCCGTTCACCCTGCCCGCTACGCACCTCTGTGGCAGCGCCTGCGCCATTGATACCAGAGTAGAGGGTCTGACGCGCAATGTCTTGCATGCCTGACAGCTTGTCGGCTGCAGGGCAGGGGCAGGGAGGGGAGGGCGCTCGAGGGGAAGCTGTCCATGTCGTCGTCGGCGCAGGGCGACACAACTCTGCTGGGAGTGACAGAATGCCGCTCTGCGCTTTTCCTGCGCCCCAACACCCGCTGTGATCACATTTGAGCAGCCGCTTGACCGGGTGCTTTACCCTCGAGACCGTCACTTGGATACCACATCCAAAGAGTGCTTATACGCACCTGTGGCAGCATGGGCGGCCCCCAAGGGGGTTGCCGGCCCAGCCTGCAGAGCGAGGTCCTCCTCTTCCAGCTGGGGCTCCCTCACATGCTCTGCGACCGGGCTCTTCTTAGCCTTCGCGGGGTCCATCTGGCGCGAAACAAGGAGACGAGGTGTCGAGAGGTGCATGAGTGCCGGCCGGGAGGGGAGGGAGCATGCCCCCGCGACGCCTCGGACCGCCGCCGCCGCCCCCGCCGCCGCCCAGCGCGGTGCCCCCCTCCCGCCCATCTGCCCGCCTGGTGCTCCTCCAGGATGATCGGTTCCACGCCAGCGCGCAGAGTGGGGCCACGAGAGGTCATGGCGGCGCCACAGTCGTCCTGGGGGAGTCGAGGGCTGCCCGGGAGTCTCTGTCTGTTGTTGTGAGCTGGGGTTTGCAGAAACGGTTGCGTGTGCAAAAAGACACTCTGAAAAGAGGCAGAAACAGGCGCGGTCAGGCGTGTTACGTCGGCGGGCAGGGCGCACGCTGGCGTGATGCGCGGCCGGCTCTCCGCCCATGGACCCAACTTCCGCAGTGCCCCGTGCTCTTTCTGAAATTCCTGTCGTGTGAGACCACCCTCTGTGTGCCTGCAAGAACATTGGTGGCCCGCTGAGAGCTCTGCAACGCCCCTGAGCTCGCTCCAAGGCACAGCTGACGATGCCAGCTCCTGTGAGCACATGCCGACGATGGTAGTTGCGACTCCGCCTGCCATAATGTGTGGGGCATCGGCCAAGGCTGCCGTGCGGCTGCCGCCGCCAGGGGCAGTAGTATGGCATGAACCCCGCAGCCTGGTCCCCGCCCTGCCGTTGGCGGTGCTCGTGTCCGCTCCGCTCCCGTCATCCACACACAAGCTGCGCCGCTGCACCTGCTTCTCTCACCGCTGCCCACCTTGTCTGCCGCGCTGAGCACAGAAGCACGGCCGCATGCCTGGGCCTGAGATTCCGCCAGACACTCTGGCGCAGGCCGCGGCGTATGAGTGGGAGGAAGCACATGTGGGTGGGGTGCGTTTTGTTTTTTGTTAGAGAGACGGAGAGACAGACAGCAACAGCATGTGGGGCAGCGGGTTCGTGCTTGGAAAGGCAGAGTTCTGAAGGACGCAACTGGCTGGATGCAGTGGCAGCAGCAGCTGGTGCACGTGCAGTACGTGCCTCTGCACGCCATCGAAACCTGCTGGAACCCGCCCCGCCCTGCACCCCTCCCCCCCCCCCCCATTCCTCGCGCGCTACGCAGGCGGAGGAGGAAGCAGAAGTTGCTGCCCTCGCCAAGGCCAAGGCCGACGAGGCAATGGGCGGCATGCGCTCAACAGGTGCGCCAGGGTGTGTGGGGAGGGCAAATCGTATGATGGCTGTGAGGCCGCGGCCTGTCGCAAAGGCAATGGTGGCCTGCGCGTAATATAGGCTTTGTCAGGGAGAAGAGGAACGGGGCGGCACGTTCAAGGGAGGCTTTCGAGCGGCAGCGGCGCCGCCGCGCTGCGGCCAGCCGCAGCAGGCAGGCCATGCGGTCGCCTGCGTTCAACAGACGGATGCCAGACAGCATGTCGGCCTGCGCTACAGGTGCGACCTGCTACTTGCTCAGAAAACGGCGCGCTTCTTTGCATGCCCCCTGGCCTCCTGCATCTGCAGGTGCTTCCATTGAGGAAAAGGCAGCGGCGGCTGCTGACCGCGTCGCAGCCGCCAAGGACGCGGCTGCCGCCGCTGCCACCGACCTGACGTGAGGACGCGCTGCCGCCGCCGCCGCCGCCGCCGCCGCCGCCGCCGCCGCCGCCGCCGCCGCCCCCGCATGTTCAAGCCTTCCCGCGCTACTGCGCCTGCCAGCATGCCCTCTGCTTGCCTTGCTGCCCCTTTGGGAGCTGCGGGCACTCTCCGAGCTCCACTGACTGTGCGTCTTCTACCCCACCCCCGACCCTTCACAGCTCTTCTGCCCGCGCCGCGGCCACCGACACCGGCGAGCAGCTGCGCTCCACCGCAGAGGAGCTGGCGCAGCGCGCCGCCGACGCCGCCGACGCTGCCAGCGCCAAGGCGCACGACGCGCAGGTTGGTGTGACGCGTGGGATGCGTGGCAGAGTTTGGGATGACATGGAATGCAAGGAGGATGGCAGCACATGGAAGCCAGGTTGAGGGTTTGGAACTGCCGAGTGATCGGCGCAGCGTGCCGCCGAGGCTGCTGCCGCTGCGACCGCCAAGCGGGGCGCGACGGCTGCCCTCTTTGCCGTGCCTCGCGGCGGGGGCAGGCGTTTCGACCTGGCCGGCGCTCAGTCGACAGTCAACAGGGCGACATGGCCGGCGAAAACGCCCTGCGTCTGTGCACCCCTGCCCACGTGTGCACCGCACCCACCCCATCGAGAGCCCCACCTGCCGCCCACCCTGTTGGTGCGTGCAGGTGGGGCCTGGTGGCGAAGGCGATGGTGGCGGCGGGGGCGACGGCGGCAAAGGGGGCTGGCAGGGGTTGTTTGGGGAGGCTGCAGCACGCTGGGAGCACGCCAGCCGGGCTGCTGCTGCAGGCTGGGAGAGCGCCCGCCGGACGGCTGCTGGCAGCTGGGAGGCAGCCAGCGCCACGGCGGCGGCGGCGCCTGGGGAGGCTGCCGCGCGGTGGGAGGACTGGAGGCAGCGGGTGGAGGCGTGGCAGGAGCGGCACTGGCAGGCGTTTGAGGAGCGGCAGCGGCGGCGGCTGCAGGAGCTGGAACAAGAGGGGGAGGAGCTGTGGAAGAAGGAAGTGTCCAGCTTTGAGCACTGGCAGCAGCAGTGGTGGGAGCGGCACCACCCCGAGGACGCGGCTAGGCGCAGGGCGGGGCAGAAGCCCACCTCACACCAGTGCTCGCTGACCTACCTGATGCTGCCGCTGCTGCCCAGCCTGTCTCTGGAGGGAGTGCGCTACTTTGGGCGTCGCACCAAGGTGCTGCCCTCGCCGGGCCGGCGGCGTGCTGGCCGGCAGCAACGGGGGCCGGCGCTGCTGCTCCCTCGATGCTCGGCTGCTGGCATAAGGGAATGCGTCGCGGTTGGGTGCGCGCAGGGTGCAAAGGCGATGCGTCTCTCCACTGAAAGCCAAGACCACGCTTCGTCCTCCATGCAGACAGCAGGGTGGGGGGAGACTCTCGAGGCTGGCATCGCCGTGCCCAGGCATCGCCCGACGACGCACCGACCCGCTCCTCATCGATCGAACCCTACCTCCCCACTGTCCCCACCCTCCTTTACCTGTCGCAGATGGGCATTGTGGGCGAGATGCGTGAGGCCGGCACCGCCCTGGCCAGCGGCCTCACCCACGTGGGCGGCAAGCTGGGGCTGAGCGGCTCCAAGAGCGAGTGAAGGGGCGCCACCCCGTGCTGCAACAGGTGGCTCGGTGGTGCAGCTGCGGCATGGCAGCACAGCGGCGTGGCCCCAGGCGACGCCCTGGCCCAGCGGTCACAGCCGCGCTGGCAAATTGCGGGGGCGGTAGATGACAGCACCAGGCGGGCAACAGCAGCGAGCGGCGGTGGCACGCGGGCAGCAGCGCTAGCCGCCCTGTCCCCCTGCCTGCCCCCTGCTCCTGCTACCGTGCACAGCGTACCCATCGTTTCAACATTGTTTCTTTGCAGTTCTGTAAGAGTCAATTCGTCGGGAGTTCAGGACAGTGCAATACAGTGTGATTGAGGAAGGGGGTGCAAGTACAAAACGGTTGAATACAGTTGTAGGTGTGCACTCGCTTGCTCGCTCTTGTGTGCTCGCTCTCACTCTTGCTCGCACGCTGCTGCTGCCGCTGCCTGTCGCCGCTGCTGACGGCAACCATTGCAGCGGCAGCTGAATGGATACCGTTGCTGGCGCAGCTGGACATGCCCTAGCTGCCCGCAAACGCCAGCTGCAGCCGCATCTTCTCCCACAGCAGCTCCATCTGCTCCACCTCCCGCTCGCCAAATGTGGCTGCCTCCAGCGGCTCTCCCTTGGCTGCCTGCAAGCGGGTAGGAGGGGAGTTCACTAAGGCAGGTCAGGTCCGGCAGGTCAGGGACAAGTGGCTTCGCTGGGGACAGAGGCTGGACGGTAGGCAGGGTGGTGCCGCGACGCGTTGAGCGTGCGCGTGCGGCCCCCGGCTGCGCCTCCTGTACGTGCTCGCTTGCCCAGGCCATCCCTCGCCTGCCTCGCTGCCGCTTGCCTGCAGCACGCAGCCCAGCTCCTGCCAGGCATCCTCGTACTGCTTGCTGAAGTAAAGGCAGAGTGCGTAATCTAGCAGAGCATGCCTGGCAAGCGGTGCAAAGCGAGGGGAAAGAGGGGGTTTTAGGCGGAGATGCAGGCCCGGTGAGCCTGACGCGCACACTGCTTCGCATGAACTGCCCACGTCTGACTGCTTACGCCAGTGGCCACAAGAATGCACCTGCCTGCCGGCACAACCCGTTGCAGGCACCCGCAGCCTGCACCACCTCCCTCCACGCCACACCCCACTCACAAGTCGTCAGGGAGCAGCCAGGCGCGCTTTTGCGCAGCCGCAAGGGCCCGCTGCAGGTGATACCCTTCCGCCGGCCACCACTGCCGCCCCGTCGGGACCTGTGGGGCGCGCACGTGGGCGCACGTGGCAGGCAGCAAAGAGGATTCTCAGAGGGTGATCGACTGTTTGGTTGAATGGTGCGTTGGATGGATGGATGCATGGATCCAGCCTCCCTGCCGCAGCGCACCACTGCATTCAGCCCCCCGCCCGCCCGCCCACCCCCGCCCCCCGCCCTCGCACCCCTTTGCCGGCCCCCTCTGCCCTCCTCTACATCAATGCCACTGCTGCCCGCCCACCCCCCTTTTCTCGTTTACCTCTGCCTCTGTCGGCGACTCGCTGAACGACACACGGAAGGTGGGCACCCCCGCCTCGTCTTCGCCGCTGCTCGTGCTGACCTCCACATCCCTATACTCGCCCAGCGCCACCTGCGCGGCAGCAGAACGGTCGGCGGCAACGCCGCTGCATTGTTCCCCAAGCTCGCTGGGCAAGCGCGGCAGCTGGCATGCGTGCGTGGAGGGTCGGAGCGGTTCATGCTGACCCGCAACATCCTCGATAGTCACCCCTCTCCTCTTGTGCCCTGCGCTTTCGGCCCCAGCCCTGCCCCTGCCACTCCCAGCGCACCTCCACACTGACGGGCACCATCAGCAGAGGCTCGGGCGGGCAGCCCACCGCCGCGCACCAGTGCGAGTCGCGCAGGACCGTCAGAATGCCGGCCAGCATGGTGGCGAAGCTGCACGGCTGCAGGCCGCCTTCTCCCACTTCAAACAGTTCGCAGATCTGGAGTAAGAAGGGAGGGGGGATGAGGGGGAGGGATAGGAGAGGGGCGGAGAGGGGGAGGCGAGGGGGGGAGGGGGAGCCACACGACCTCGTGGCCAGCAGCTGCATCCAGGCAGGCAACCAAGCCAGGCGAGGGTGCGCACGGTCTCGACGCATCTGGCGCTCGAGCTCTGCCGCGAGCGCCCGCAGCCGCACCTCTGCTTCGCTCATTAGCAGGCCTTCGCTGTAAGGGTCGATCACAAATCGCTCTCCAGCCACGGAGAGACTCGCTGCGTTGTCTGCTGGCATCAGCACAAAGTAGCTGCAGCAGCACGAGGCGAGCAGAGGGCAAACGACCCAGCACACTTCAACGACTGTAAGCTCGTTGCGGTGGCTGTTGGTGTTGGCAGGCCAGCTGGAGCGCGCGTCAGGGCTGCTGCCCAGCTGCAGCGGCAGGCACGCAGGCGGCTCTCCCTGCTGGGCGCTCCCCTGCTGTCGACACGGCGGCCACCCACGCACCGGCCGCCTTCCAGCGCCACCGGCTCCAGCGCCAGCCCCATACGCCCGCACAGCTCCAGGTACAGCACAGCCAGCGAGCCGGGCGAGCCGTTGCCGTTCTCCAGGACGTTGGACAGCCGCGAACTGCAGTCAGTGGGTTGGGCGGGCGGGCGGGTGGGTGGGTGGGTGGGTGGGGTGGTGAGTTTGGTGAATGGCTGCCAGATGAGAGTGAGCAGGATGCCAGCAGTGTTGAGCAGGCGGGCACGCGCGCGGCGTGGTGGCGCAGGGCTGCCGGTGCCACAACTTCACGCACGCCTTCCCTGCGCCGCTGATGGGGCTCACTCGAGCGGGTCGCCGTGCCGCCGCTGCCGCCGGTAGCCATGCCTCTCGAACAAAACGTGGTTGATGGCCTGCCAGGCGGTGGAAAGCATCGAGAAGGAGCCAAATATTGGCGCGAAGGCAACAGGTGACGTGCAGCACACAAGGAGCGGTGTGCGCTCCCCTGTTGCGCCTGCCCGAGACGAGTTTTCAACCAGCTGCGCTGCAGTAAGCTCAGGACGCTTGCGAGCGTGCATGCACGCGTGCAACCACGCATGCTTTGGGCGCACACAGCCCCCAACACCCGCCCAGGCAGCAACACCATCCTCCCACCCTCGCAGCACCCTCAGCGCCTTCCCCCCAGCCCCCCAGCCCCCCAACACCCAGCCCCTAGCCCCTTCCCAGCGCCCTCCCACCCCCATCCAGCACCCACCAGGATGAGCTGCGTGGGGTAGCTCCGAACAAGGTCCAGGTGGAAGGCAAGGAGGGTGGAGTCCGACGCGTCGGCGCGCGCCGCCGCCGCCGCCGCCACCCCCTCTGTCCACCCGAGCTCCTGCACGAGGATGGGAGGGAGACCCAGGGTGTTCGCTCCTTGGGCAGCAGCATGCTAATTTCAACCGTTGCAGCCAGTCACAGTGCCACGTCACATTCAAGTCCCTGCCTAAAAACAAAGCAAAAGTTCAGCAAAAAGTTGGGCAGTTGCCACATTATGAAGAGTGGTCGTGCAGGACGACCGGCCACACCTGCAGCTTGATGTAGAACGCTCGTGCCGCCTCTTCTGCCAGGCTCTCAATGCGTTCCAACGACCACGTGCCGGCGCTGCCCACGCTCCTGCAGCCGCCAAGGCAGCGGGGGGCAGGCAGGCAGGTGGTCAGAGGCATGCGCGGCCGGCTGGAGCGCCCCCAGTGACCAGGGCCCCCCCGGCTGTCCCTCGCTTTTGCGCAATGCAAGCCGTGCAATTCGGGCAGACACTGGGCTGTTGTGTGATCGGGCGGCGGCCCACAGAAGCGGAGGCATCACACGGCCATGCCCTGCGCAGGCGCTGCCAGTCATGGCGGGCGCGTCGGCGTGGCACCCGCACCTTCCCACAACACCCTGGCCGCCCACCCACCCGAGCCGTGCCGTGTCCGGGCCCCACCCCTCTGCATCTGCATATGCGGTTATAGCCTGCGCCGCGGCCTCCTCCTCGAGGGCCAGTAGCAGGCAGGCCTTGGTTAAGTTGGTATTTGCGGCCTCGCGAAAGCTTGCGGCTGCCCACCCCAAGACGCCCGCAGAGTCTGGCGGCAAGGCTGTGTCGCCGCCGCCGCCGCCGCCGCCACCAGCGCTGCTGCCTGTGCTGCTGTCAACGCGACCTTTTGAGCGTCGCGAGGGCTTCCACGGTCTGAGGAGGGGCCTGCAAGCGGCTGGCACGGCTGCAGAGGGCGGCGAGTGTGCTTTCCCAGTGCGCCCCTGTAGCCGAGCTACAGCTGCGGTCAAGCTGGCCATGGCGACTACCCGGTTGATGGTGCGATTGCGCAGGGCGGCCCGGATACCTGGGCTGATTGAAACAGCAGGCAAAGAGGTGGCACCTTTCGTTCTTCCGTCTCTGCGCACCGCAGCGAGCCCCCAACCTAACTGCAGTTGCTGAGCGCCACCCTCGCCTATTTACCAGCCCACGAGCACCGCTCGACAGCGCCGCTTGCCGTGCCACTCGCTCCCCGTCTAGTGCCACCTCCTGCGGGCGTTCCGGTATGGCGGAAAGAATGCTGATGCGCTGCACGATAACTCCAATCAGCGGCGTCCGCTGCCCAGCAGCCAGCGTCCACCGCCCGCCGCTCGCAACCGCTCGCCGCCTGCAACCTGCCGCCAGCGGTGTGCGCCGCCTGGCTGCCAGCAAGGGCGGCGATGACGGCTGGCTGTCCTGGGACGACGCACCGGAGATGCCACGTGCGACAAACGGGGCGCCAGCACCAGCAAACGGGGACGGCGCAGGCGAGACCGAGTGGGGCGACGAGGTCCAGAGCCTGGCCGACAGCCTGCGCAGCGGCCAGGTGGGTGGCAAGCAGGCGCTGGGCAGCAAGCATGTGCATGCTACTTCTGGTGGCGAAGGCAGCACGCCCTGCAGAGGATGAACAGGTGGTGGATACTGGCAGGGCATGCCACGCTTTGTGCCGCCTGCCTCCTCGCCGGCGGCACTTCGAGTGTCGGCTTGGCCCTTGTGCGGGTCCCCCCTTGGCTGTCCACATTCTTGCTCGTGGCATCCCAAATCACTTCTCTGCCCTCATCGTCCCCGCTCACACCCCCGCTCATCGCCCCTGCCCTCATCGTCCCCGCTCGCACCCCCGCTCATCGTCCCCTGCTCACACCCCGACTCCTGCAGTCGTTTGACAGCGACACGGAGGGCGCAGGCTGGGACCCTTATTTCGGCGAGGAGGCGCGCGAGCGGTGCTTCCTGGTCGGGGTTGCACTGAAGCAGCAGGCGCGTGCGGGCGTGGGTGCGGGTGGGGATGTGCGCGTTTGTGTGGGTGTTGGGGGGTCATACGGGGAGGTGGTGCGTGCGTGGGGCGTGCATGCAGCAGCATGGGAGTGCTGCGCACCCGCCCTGATCAGCCCCGCCCCTGCCTCAAATGGGACGCCAACCCACCGACGCTTCATCTGAACCCCGCCATCTCCCGCCTTTGCTTGCAACGCCGCACAGAAGAACAAGCACGGGTACGGCGTGCACGAGAGCTTGGAAGAGCTCGGCAGGCTGGCAGACACCGCCGGGCTGGAGGTGGTTGGGCAAACGTATCAAATGCTGGATGAGGTAGGGGGGGAGGGGCGCGCAGCAGTGGGCAGCGGCGGCGGCGCTGTTGTGCGGTGGCTGCGGCAGCCAGGCGTGCGGACGCAGCCGCACTGCTCCCCCCCGCCTGCCCTCAAACGCCCTCAAACGGGGCCATCCCCCGAACTCCTTCCACCTGTCTCCCCCTCGACCCAGGTCAACCCCCGCACGTACATAGGCTCTGGTAAAGTGCGGGAAATAATGGCCGCTGTGGAGAACACCGGCGCCACCACCGTCATTTTCGACGACGAGCTCAGCCCAGGTGCGTGCTGGCTTGCGAGGGCAGCGGGTCGTGCGCGCTGCCCTCCCTCCCCTCCCACCCTCAGCCAGGTGCGCGCGCCCTCTCCTCTTTAATCTTTCCCCCTCTCGTCCCCCTGTTTTGTGGTGCTGTGAGCAAAGAGGCAACCAGCACAAAGACACTTGTGTGTTTGTGTCGCCGTCTGCATCCCTACCCGCCACGTCCCGCGTCCTGGCCCGGTGCAGGCCAGCTGCTCATCCTGGAGCAGGCCAGTTGGCGGGCAGGTGCTGTGGCCTCTCCCCTCCCACAAACACCGCCACCCACCACAGCCCCCCGCCACAGACGAACGAATCATTCAATCCATCGCTGAACAAGCCAATGCGTCACCGCTGCCGCGCAGGCCAGCTGCGCAACCTGGAGAGGGCGTTGGGGGAGGAGGTGCGGCTGTGCGACCGCACCGCCCTCATCCTCGACATCTTCAGCCAGCGGGCGGCCACGCGCGAGGGCAAGCTGCAGGTGAGGCGCCTGCAGCACAGCACAGCGCCGCTGCGCCCGCCTGCTGTGCTTCCCAGCATTCGTTCCGCGCAGCAGCAGCAGCACGGGAGTTCTGCAGGTGCATCGTGGGATAGTTAGCGCAGCAGCAGCAGCGCAGGAGTTCTGCAGGTGCATCGTGGGACAGTTGGCACAACCGTCCCTGATGTCCATCGCCCGAATGCAGGTGGAGCTGGCGCAAAGCGAGTACCAGCTGCCGCGCCTCACCCGCATGTGGAGCCATTTGGAGCGACAGAGCGGCTCTGGGCAGGTGCGTGCGGGGGTGGGCGTGGGGGCATGGGGCAGCGCGCGCCACGCGACACAGCCAGAGCGGCCCCTGGCAGGCGCGTGGGGGGTGGGGGTGGGGCACGAAGCAGCTTCACGCCATCTCGACTGCTGCGCAGCTGCGGGCAATCAACACGCTACTGCCACGCACGCAGCGCTCCCCCTGCGGGGCCCTCTCGACGTACCAATCAACGTCACTCTGTTGTCCATCCCCTGTTTGGCGCTGCTGCTGCCCTCGCGCAGGTCAAGGGCATGGGTGAGAAGCAGATCGAGGTGGATCGCCGCCTGCTCAAGGGTCGCATGGCGCGGCTGCGGCGGGACCTCGACGATGTGGGTCTAGGCTGTGTGTGTGGGGGGTGGGTGGTGGGGGTGGGGGTGGGGTGGGTGGGGGTTGGGGTGGGGTGGGTGGGGGGAGGGGGGGGGGGGGGTTGAAGGGCTCTCTGTGGGAGTGGGGTGGGGCGCGCCGCTGCCGCCCCGGTTCAAGGCGCTGGGCTGCAGGAGTGCATCGATGCAGTGCAAACAAGCGCCGCCCAACCCAGCCCAGCCCGCCCCCGCCCACCCCAGCTTCCTTTATCCATTTTTGCCTCTGCCCCGCCTGCCCCTTGCAGGTCCGCACGCACAGGCAGACGTACCGCGACAGGCGTGCGGCAGCCCCCATCCCCGTTGTTGCCCTGGTCGGGTACACCAACGCCGGAAAGTCGACGCTGCTCAATTCGCTCACCGGCGCCGGGGTGCTGGCAGAAGATAAGGCGAGCGACGATTGGCAGGGCAGGGCCACGGGGTTGCAGAGGGCAGAGAGACAGGAGCCCCCAAAGGGCCGCTGCGGCAACAAAGCACACCAACCGCTGAGAAATTTGCTCTGCCGGCTGCTGTGATCGAGGCGGGGGCACTCGCAGGCGGCACGACGAGCCCCGAGTTCATCACTCCGCATGCACCCTCCTCACCCTGCCCCTCTGCAGCTGTTCGCCACCCTGGACCCGACGACGCGCCGCGTAGAGCTGCCCGGCGGCAAGGGCATACTGTTCACCGACACTGTGGGCTTCATCCAGAAGCTGCCCACGCAGGCACGGCTCTCTTGTTCTCTGTCCAGCTGTCGATGCTTCTGGCTGCCGCCGCCGCTGCAATGTGGGGCCAGTTGATTCGTGGGTAGAGGCATGGCGTTGCTTGTTAGCGAAGGTGCAGCATGACAAAGGCGGTGCAGGCCCAGTGCGATTGCTCAGGCCCCATCCACCTGCCTGCTTGCTTGCCTGCAGCTTGTGGCGGCCTTCCGAGCGACGCTAGAAGAGATTCGGGACGCTGCGCTGCTGCTGCACGTGGTGGATGTGTCGCACCCCAGCGCGCCGGCGCAGGTAAGGGCATGGGCCTTGCTGAGGCGGGCTGGGCTGGGCTGGACTGGGCTGGTGCCTGGTGCCTGGTGCCTGGTGCCCCCGCCCTCCCGCCCTCCCGCTCGCCCCAATTCCAACTCTGTCCTCCCTGCCTGCCGTCCTCCTGCAGATCGATGCGGTGAACCAAGTGCTCGAGGAGCTCGGAGTGGGGAACCTGCCCACGCTGCATGTGTGGAACAAGGTGGGCAGCGCCCTCCTCCTTTCCCTGTCCCTCGAAAGGGTCCTTCGTTTCTGCTGACAGCGTTCCTCACCATGTGCTGCAACGCATGGAGCCGTGAGCAGCAGGCGCAGCAGCAGTGAGACCCTTGCCATTCCTACCGCTGTTCCCCACGCTTCATGCACTTCAAGTGACTTCCCATACAACACCTCTGCATGGCCTCATCTTGTCGGTTTGGGTTGGTGCCAGCGCCAAACCCCGTCAGCTGCCTCACTCTGCCCTGACCCACGCTCCCCTCCCCACTTCCGTCCACAGGTCGACGCCTGCGCCGACCCCGACGTCGTGCGTGCGGTGGCCGGCCGGCGCGAAGCCACCGTGTGCATCAGCGGGCTGACAGGGGAGGGCCTGCCCGACCTGTTGGAGCGCATCAGTGCCAAGCTGGCAGACAGCATGGTCGGTGTGCACGTGCTCATCCCGTATGCGCAGGCAAGGCTGTGCTGTGCTGGCACGCCGTTTTCACGCCGTGCTGTAGGTGTTGTCTGTGCCAATTGCCACACTTGAATTGTTGCTAGCCGTAGGTTCCTGATACCCAGCCTTGCAAGCTGCCGCTGAGTTGCTTAGACGAGCTCCCCAAGCTGCGCCAAGGCGTGCAGTCGGGTCATGCGCTCCTGCCCGCACGGACAGGTGGTTGGCGGAACTCAGGAGGCAGCGTGCTCAGCTCCCTGCCCGCGAACCCGACGCGGCCCCGCTGCTTCCTCTGTGCAGTGGAGGGGTCGACGAGATTCGTCGCACAGAAGCGCTCGCCACACTCCCGGCCCTACGCCCACCCAGACGTCTCTAATTCACCCGCTCCGCCTGCAGGGAGAGCTGGTCGACGAAATTCACCGCACCGGAGTGGTATCCAGCGCAGAGTTTGGGGCGGCAGGCACCGAGGTGCGCGCGCACGTGCCGCTGGCGCTGGCGCAGCGCCTGGGCCCGCTGCGTGCCGCGACGGCAGGCGTGGTGGGCGTGGCTGCGCACGTGGCGGCAGCGGAGGCGGCAGCGGCAGCGGACGCATCGGCAGCAGACGGCAGCTGGGGCTGCGATGATGAGGAGCTAGAGAGGCTGCTGGCAGCGGAGGAGGTGCCGCTAAGGTGACCTGCCGCCAGCGGCACAGCCAGCACGCGTTGCCCCGGCGGGGAGGCTGCTGCCTGCGCTGGGTCCACGGTCATGAATAGCAAACCTGGTTGCAGCCTGCCTCTGCATGGCACTGTCGCTCATCCGGCCTGGCTGCCACGTTATCCCGGCTGCCACGTCCGCCTTGGCTTACCTGCTTGCCTGCCTCTTCTTTGCTCTCTTCTGCACACGTCGCTCTGCTCCCTGCTTCTGCCACCCCTGCTGCTCAGCCTGCTACCGCTTTACCATCCAGTATGCCGCTCCCTTCCACATAGTTGACTGTTACTGCCGCTTCCGTCATCTATCACACTCTGTACACACTTGCCCAAGGGCCCGTGTAACACTAGCCGCGTGTTTGTGTCATCATAGTGCACGACGCCTTCGTGCTGCCTTGATCACGAGGCCCCACTGCCCGATGCCCTCGCTCAGGCTGCCTTGCAGCACTGCACACTGCACAGCGCGGGCGGCAGGCAGGCGCGCTGCCGGCCACAATGAGGTGGTCGGTTACAGTCGGGCCCGGTCTGCAGGGCGCGTCACATGGTCTGTACAAATCTTGCAAAAGGGTCGGTCGCATGCGGGTGTTGCCAGTCGCAAGCATGCTTTGCGTTAGCGTCTGGTGTGGGGATGCGCATGGGGCATGCCAAGGGCATGTGCTGTTGTGTGGAGAGGGACATGTGTATCATATGCCGCACAGCGGGCGCTGCGCGGCTGCAGCTGCGGCAGGCATGTGGCGCTTCCTTGTGGTGCGGCAGGAACGCGCTGCGGCAGCTGGCTGGGGCGGATGTGTGGTGGTGCAGCGGGTGGCGTCGTGCCGCTGTGTTGTGGAGTGGTAGGCGACGGCGCTGGGCACAGTCTATTGGCTGCGCTGGTCCTGGTGGCAAACGAAACAGGGGCTGGAGAACTAGAACGCTACGTATCGCTGGTGGATCTGATCTCTGCAAAACCGTGCCGGCTGCTGGCTGCTAGCACGGCTGGCGGGGCAAACGCCTCACGCCTGGGTGGTGGGCAGGCCACGCGCGCTCCAGGCCTTCATTCCCCCTGGAAAAGGGGGGATTGAGTTCAGAGACGCATATGGGGGGTGCACAGCCGCTGAGGAGCGCGGTGGTCGAGCGAGGCAGCGCGCCCACGAAGGCCGGCACCTGGAACTGTCAACGCGCCAGGCAAGGCGCACTAAAGCCCAACTGCTGGCCACGTGTTGCCTGCATTTCCTCCTCATGGGGCTGCCCACAGCCGTGGCGTGCACCATGAGAAAACTGATCTCCATCAAGGCGCACACCGCCACTCCCAAATCCTGCCGCACCAGGCATGCACTTGACTGCGTATCCGTCCTCCGCAATCAGGGTGGCGGCAGACGTGCCACGCGTGCCGCCGCCGCACGTGACGCACACCTGCGCGGCCTCCTTGTCGGGGAAGGCTTGCCGCACCTGTGAGCAGGCGGCAAAGGGGCGACGATGCTCAGTAGGTGGAGGGCACGGAGGATGGTAGCTGTTGTCGTGCAATCCTAACGGCGTTCTCCCTTTCGGGCAAGTCTTGCCAGGCATGCAGTCAAAGGCAGCACGAGACAGGGACGAGGAGCATCAGATAGTGGCAGGTGGGTGCAGGTGGGAGCAGAGGCGTGACTGCATGGCAGACCCGCGTTCCCGCCCCTGAGTGCACCTGCGCCAGAAACTCTGGATTGTGGGTGCGGCCATCTGCCGTCTGCACCATGAACGGAACGTTGAGCGCTCCAGGAGCATGCCCCGCAGCAAACTCCTCCGCAGTCCTGCACGGCAGGCGTGTGGCGGAGAGCGGCGGACGGCAGCGGCGTGGGCGCCGGCGCGGCGGCGCGATGCCCAGATCAATCCAAGGTGGGCCTCGGCGACAGAAATACAGGCCCGGGAGGCGGGAGAGGGCGACCGGGCTGCCTCGGGCGAGCGCGCTGACCGCTCGGCCCTCCCGCCGCACCTGACGTCAATGAGCGTGTACCCCGCGTCTGACGTCAGTACTGACACCTCCTCCACCCCACAGCTCTCGTATCGGCACTGCCTGGGCGTGAAAGCCATTTCCGCCATTCTCGCTGCGACTCGAGCTTCCAAGATAGTGGATTGCACAAAAAAAGCGTGTAAATGATTCGAACGGGGTGACGCACAGTCAGTTGAGCGGCGGGGAGTGTCAGTGTCCCCGCCGCCGCCTGCCGCGCCTGCTGCCGTCGATCGCTGTGTCGCTGGACACGCTGAGCAAGGCTGAGCAGTTCCTATCAATGACACACTGTGACACTCTGCACATAATCAGCTTACAGAATGCAAGCGAGTGAGCCACGGTAAAGGCACGCTCAGCAGCGCGAGGCCCGGGGGGTTGGGGTGGCGGTGCGGGGCCGGCGCAGGAGGGGCTGTGGGCCGCAGGCTGATAACGCACCCTGAAGAAAAGTGCGTTCGAAGGTTGTTTAGTCAAGTGGACATTGGAAAGGGACGCTTGGACCACGAGAAGGCAGGCGGCAGGTGGCGACAGCGGTCGCGGCAGCTGCCCAGCGGCAGGCAGTGGCATGCTGGCGAAGGCAAGGGGCACGTTGGTGCTCACTCAACGTTTGTGGTGTCTATACCACAACCCCTCATCTCTCGTCTCTTCTTCGCTGCTCTTTCGTCCCCACCATGCTCGCAAGTTTGGTCGCACGCAGTTTGCAACGGGTGTCATGCAGGGACAACGCAAAGCAGGCGGGCCCAAGGGGGCTGAAGCGCAGCAACGGTGAGGCAGGCGGGCCCTGCCGGGGGGACAAGAGGTTAATCAAGAAGCAGTCGGGGAAAAAAGTGGGGTGGAAGCTGCGAGGGGAAAACAGAGGGTGAACGGTGGCATGCTGGGGGGCAGAGCAAAGCGGGGGTATGAAACGCTTGGGTGGCAGAATTCGCGTATTAGGCGGCGCTGAGGTGCCAGGCGAATCGCACAATGGCGTCGTTGTGATGGCGGTGTTGGGTTTGGGGGGCTTTATGCGGCTGACACGGCCGGGTAAGGGTTGAGGAAATGCGCAGGGACACTCTGCACGCGCCCCGGGCCGCGGCAGCAGCGTGCAAAGCACCGTGAGCAGCCCCGAGCGTGCGAAAGATTGCAGGCAGCAGCGAGAGAGCGCTGCAGGCGCGTAGACAGGTTACGATGCCTTCTGAGCCTCCGGGTCCACGAAGCGCTTGGTACCGAAATCGCCCAGGGACACCTGAGAGGCAGTGGGCGGGTGGGGTGGAGCAGCAGAGAGGGCATGTTGCAACGTGCTGCTTCGGCCTCAAAACAAGCCGCCAGCATGATAGGCTTGGTGGACGCAGCAAGCGGCAGCACGCGCACCAAATCCCTTGCAAGCAGTCAAAGCCCCCCGCCAAGGGCAGCGGCGCCAAGTGGCGCACCTTGTTGACGGGCTTGAGGGGCCACACCGGCAGGATCTGGCGGCCATACACGTCCTTCATCAGGCTCGCTGTGCCTGGGGCAGATGCAGTGTGGGCGGCGAGGAGCGGGGGAGGGTCGCGGGGCAGGCCAGGAGTGCTGCAGCGAAGGGATGGTTGATGCGCGCGGCGACAGCAGCCGCCGCGGGAAGCAGCAGGCATGTGCTGCCGAAGGTGCGGAAAGGCGCCATGCCTGAGCAACCGAGCAACAGCGCGTGCACTGACATGACGTCACAAAGGGCGGCATGGCTCACCGTCGTAGAAGGCGACAGCAGCCACCATGAAGCCCCAGCCGCCGGCCACCTTGGTAAGGGTCACACGCTCCTCGGACGGGCCCACGCCGCCAGCCTGCAGCGCGAAAGGACCAGCCAGCAGCAGTTGCGTGAGCCTCAGGGGGCGGCAAGGCCATGTGCGCAGGCAGCCAAGGCAGGCAGCGTGCAGGCGCACAGCGCAGCAAGACAGCAGGCGGGGGGAACCACCAGCAGCAGGAAGCAGCGTGCAAAGCCAGCCCGTATCACCAGGTACCCAGCCAGCAGGCAGCAGGCGGGCGGCACGCACCAGCAGCCAGAAGAGGATGGCCAGGGAGAAGAAGAGCCAGCAGGTGACGACGTTGGTGTGGAAGGTGCACAGCCACAGCAGGAAGGTCTGGGGGGGCGGGGGGAGGGGGGGGGCAGGGACGTGAGGCGCAGAGAGCTCTGGGATGCAGTCAAGCGGGCAGCTGTCCATGCAAGCACGATTTAATTAAGAAAAAACACAACAGCCGGCACTCACCAGGATGCCCCACAGCGTGAGCATGAGGCGGTCTCCCTCAATGGGGGTCTTCTCATACACGCCGCCGGCAGACAGGGTGGTGAAGATGGCCAGGGACATCCAGAAGGCGCCGTAGCTGCGCAGGGGAGGGGAGGGGTGGGGATAGAGGCGGCAGATGAGGGTGAGCAGGGGCATGGGTGGAGGGGGGAGGCAGGTTGTGGATTCGCAAACCACGAGAGCCGAGCCGCTGCCACTCGTGACGCGCGCGCGACGGCACCTGCTGCCAAACCCTGGCACGCACGCCCCTCTCATCACCCGCTGCCAAACCCTGGCCCCCCCGCCCATCCCACCACCTACCAGCAGAAGGCGACGGTACCAAAGGTGTTGCGGCGTTGGTACTCGAGCAGGCCGGCGCAGAACTGGGCCAGGCCGCCGAAGAAGAAGCCAAAGGAAACGGCCAGCTGCGTCGTGCCCGTGGGCTCGGTCAGCTGGGTCTTGGCGCCCTGCAGCAGCGCGGTGGTCAGCGCGAAGCCGTACAGGCCCAGCGGGGCGGGGTTGGCGGTGGCCCTGCAGGGAGGCAGGGAGGTGGAGGAGGGGCAGGACGCTCCAGCAGGCATCAGAGCGTCGGGCGGCTCCCGACGACGCCAGGCGCCCAAGCGAACCCAAAGGCCGCGATGCAGCTCGGCGCGCAAAAACGCTCCTGTTAGGAGCATCGGGGTGTCGAGAAGGGCGGGCGACGTGCAGGAGGGGCCAGCAGCTAAAAAGGCGATGACGCACTCTGCGCAAACGCCGCCCCCTGCCGCAGCGCACCATCTGAACGCATGCCCAATGCCGCGATCGCATCAAGGGCTCGCACCTCACGCCTGGCTGGCGTGTCGGAGGGCGGCGGACACCTCGCGGCTTCCGGCCCTTCCCACGCGCCCCCCCAAACTCAACGGATTGACCTTCACGCCGTCCTCAGTGAGGGAATGCAGGCGCTGGGCCAGCAGAGCCATGCCGTCGGTGGCGGTGGTTGTTGTCACTGTGCGGCTCGCGGCGGCTACAGGCTGAGCCATGGTGCTGATAGCGCTAGGCACTCGGGCAGGCAAGGAGGCTGTGCCGGCAAAGGCGAGAAGCGTAGGGAGGACAGAGAGGCGAGCGGCCTTGAGCGCGTGCGCTAACGCAGCACGCTCAGCGCAGGTGCTGCCGACGCCTGTTGTCAACCCTTCTTCGCCGGCTTGCCTGCCACTCCCAGGCGCTCCTGGCGCACTCTGGACCGCACTGTGGAAAACGGGAGCACGTAGAATGGAAACCCTGTGCTCCAAGGGCTCGGCAGGGGTGGTGATTACTGCGCCCGGGTTGACATAGCGGCGTCCGCCGCGCCAGTTTGGTGCTTCCTCCCCCGCCGCCCCCCCACCCCCCGCCGCCCAGCACTAGAGATGATAACTCGCTTGGTGGTGTCCACGAACAGTTACGGGTCGACAGCCACCGCCACTGCAACTTCCGCGTGCCGGCGGCTGCCCCGAAGCCGAGGCTGTGGGCGTTGCAGCGGCGGCTGCAACCGCAGCAGCGCCAGCTCTCCCAGCCCAGTGGACTGGCCGCCCAACCCCACTAGAAAAGGGGGTCCAAGGGGACCGGTGGTGGGCTGGGGCAAACGTTCCGACGTTCCCTCGCACAGGCCCTGGCTCTCAACCAACACTCCATGCGGCTCAACCACCCCCGCCCTCCTCTCCCCTCTGCTCGCTCTGAACCTCCCCTCCTCTTCACTCGTGCAACGCTGTGTATGTTTTGCAACGTAGAATGCCAGGGGCAACGTGGATTTCTTGGGAAGCGGGCCAAGGCCTCGGCATTAGGCAAACGTGGGGGGGGGCATATCGCACAGCGTAAGAGGCAGGGAGGCCCAAACAGGGCGGCCACGAGGGATCAGTCAGGGGAAAGCGGGAGGGGTGACGCGGTGGATGAAAAATGGATATGACAGGCGGGCTTGGGGTGCCAAGAGTGCGCGATGAAAAGGGCATAGTGTATTGTATGAAAAGGGGGAGCAAATTTTACCGCCGGGTTGTGGTGGGGCGCAGGCAGGTGTGTGTGTGTAGTCGGTCGTTGAGTTCATTGGAGGGGGGTTGCTGCACCAGCAGGCGCGGCAGGCAGGAAAGCAGGCGCGCTGCAGGGCAGTGCAGCCGAGGGGCGACAGCCAGGCTGCTACAAGGGTTGGGCGAGGCGGCGCCTCACGCCTTGGCGCCGGCCTCGGTGTCGACAAACCGCTTGGTGCCAAAGTCGCCCAGGGACACCTTGTTGACGGGCTTGAGGGGCCACACGGGCAGGATCTGGCGGCCGTACACGTCCTTCATCAGGGCGGCGGTGCCTGCGGGGGGCAGGGGGCGGGGGCGGAGGGAGGGGAGGAGAGAGGGGGGTCAGGGGGCAGCCCAGGAGACACGAAGAGGCGATTGGAAACAACAGAAACAACTGCTGGCAGGGGGCAAGTATCAGAGTCAGAGCAGCGTGGCTCACCGTCGTAGAACGCGACAGCAGCCACCATGAAGCCCCAGCCGCCGGCAACCTTGGTGAGGGTCACACGCTCCTCAGCAGGGCCCACGCCGCCGGCCTGCGGCAGGAGAGGACAAGGCAGGCAGCGTTGTGGGTGAGGCTCATAGGCGGCATGCGCAGGCACAGACGAGCAGGCGGACACGCAGCACAGCAGGATGGCAGGCAGGCGGAGCCCGCGGCAGGCAGGCAGTTGCAGAAATCCAGCCAGCAGCTGCAGGCGGGCGGCACGCACCAGCAGCCAGAAGAGAACGGCCAGGGAGAAGAAGAGCCAGCAGGTGACGACGTTGGTGTGGAAGGTGCACAGCCACAGCAGGAAGGTCTGGGGCGGCGGGGGGAGGGAGGGGCAGGGACGTGAGGCGCAGAGAGAGCTGGGATGCAGTCAAGCGGGCAGCTCTCCATGCGAGCACGGTTTCAAAACAAACACAACAGCCGGCGCTCACCAGGATGCCCCACAGCGTGAGCATGAGGCGGTCTCCCTCAATTGGGGTCTTCTCATACACGCCCGCAGCAGACAGGGTGACGAAGATGGCCAGGGACATCCAGAAGGCGCCGTAGCTGCGCAGGGGAGGGGGGAGGAGGGGGCAGGCAGGGTGGGCGGGCGCAGCATGTGGGTATCTGCGGCGCAGGCTGACGCGCCGCGCGGCCAGCCAGAGCATGCTTGACGCCCTCGCTGCACCACACGCACTCTGCCCACGCAAGCGACGCCAGCACCCACCAGCAGAAGGCGACGGTGCCAAAGGTGTTGCGGCGCTGGTACTCGAGCAGGCCGGCGCAGAACTGGGCCAGGCCGCCGAAGAAGAAGCCAAAGGAAACGGCCAGCTGTGTCGTGCCCGTGGGCTCGGTCAGCTGGGTCTTGGCGCCCTGCAGCAGCGCGGTGGTCAGCGCGAAGCCGTACAGGCCCAGCGGGGCGGGGTTGGCGGTGGCTGCAGGAGGAGGGGGAGAGCGGGCGGCGGCGGCTGGTGAGCGGCGGGCCATGCGCAAGGACCAAGGACGGCGGCGGCGGAGCAGTGCCGCCTGGAGGCGCAACCCAAAGGTAGGCGCGCGCTGGCCGCCTCGTTGGTGTGTTGAAAGGTAGAGACGGGCGAGCAGCGCGGCCGGTGTTGAGTCACTGTTACTAAAGTGGAGCGGCTCAACAAACCAGGCGCTGCCCAGTGTCGAGAGCCCAGCGCAATTGGTGCACCGCACCGCAAACCACTTGCAAGCGCAGTAGGGGCGGTGCAGCGGCTTGGCAGAGGGCTGCGCGAATGAAAAGACTTGCCGCAGCCGCCGCCTCCCAAGCACCACCCGCTCTCCCTGGTGGGCTTGCTCACCCGGGTTAATCTTCACGCCGTCCTCGGAGAGCGCCTGGAGGCGCTGGGCCAGCAGGGCCAGGCCGTCAGAGCTCATTCTGCTGCGGGGAGGTGTCGGGGGCGCGGCTAGCGGTGGGGAGGCCTTGTGTGGATGTGATGCTAAGGTAAATAGCCGAGATGGCGGCTGCAAGCGACTTTGAGGCAGGTTTGCGTAGCCTCAGCACGCACAGCGCTGTGGCTTGACTCGGATTTTGTGAGCGGGGGCTGGTCACCTGCTCCCGCCTTCTCGTGCACCGCCCCAAGGGTTTTTCAGCACCTCCCCCGCCCACAATGTGCAAGCGGGCCGGCGGGGAGGCAAACCCTGCGCATGTCGGGGCGGCGACTCCTGGCGAAGGTGACTGAACGCCGCGCTGGCGGCAGCCGCGCGTGCATCTGCGATGCATCCCCCATCCACATCTATCCATCGCCTCAGGAACCCTAAAAAAACTGTAGCCGGTTGGTGCTTTGAAATTGGACGGGGCAGCACTGATGGTGGCACATGAAGGAACGCTGCACGCGGGTGGGCAGATCGGAAGCACGCGTCATCCCGTCCCGCCGCGCTTGCACTGCAGCTTGGGCACGCGTTCAGTGATGCCGCTTGATGGTGCCTTCGTGGGGCAGCTCGGCGTCGCTCCAGGCCGCCAGGCCGCCAGCTAGGTTGACGATCTTGTCTGACAAGCCAGCCTCTGCCAGCGCCACCGCCGCCAGCCCGCCGCGCCGGCCGTGCGCGCACGTGCACACCAGCTCCGTGCCTGGCTTCAGCTGCTGCTGCGCCTGCAGGCAGGGCCGAGCCGAGCAGCGGGGGCGTTGCAAGGCAGGGGTTATCTGGGCAGACGACGAGCCGTTTGGGCGGCAGTGGTTACGGAGCAAAGGTACCGCTGTTGTTGATGGGATGCTCCATGCCCAACCACCGCCCACCAACCACCCGGTCGGTTGCACCAATCGCAGCCCCTGACCACCACCACCCCTCCTGGCAACGGGCCACTCGTTCAGCACTCTTGATGCCAGCAAGCGTTCCGTCAGCACAAGCACACCGGAGGTCCCTTGCGGACGGTGGAAGGGGGGAGGGGAGCGCACGCGGCTGCTGCGAGCTAGTGCTGCCGCACCTGTGCCAGGAAATCGGGGTTGTCTTTGTGGCCACCTGCTCCGTCGTCCAGCTTGATGGGCACATTGATCGAGCCTGCCGGCACAAGAGGGGGCCAGGGGGCAGGGCGCGGGTGCGACACAACACGGACGAGGCGGACGGGAGCGGTCCGTGCAGCGCGGGGGGGGGGGGGGCATGATGGCACGAGCACTGGTGCGGTCAGACAGGGCCAGCAGAAAGGGACGTCGAATGAGACTCGCGCCAGCGAGAGCAGCCAATGGGCGACACAGCTGGCAGGGTTGGAATACGCGCGCCCCGCCCATGTGCGCCCACTGCGCCTGCACTCTCCGCACCGCGCCTGCCATCATGCACACAGCTCTCCTGCCATTGCGATGTCACATGTGAACACTTGCACACTCGCCCACCCACTCGCCCACCCACCCACCTGGCACGTGCCCCTGAGCAAACTCCTCTGGCGTGCTGCAGTCGAAGGGTGGAGAGGTGGGGCAGCAGGCGCGGGCAGCGGTCACGTGCAGGCGCGGCAGGCGACGGCAGGCGGCGGCAGGCAGCAGCAGTCGTCACTACCCGCCAGCTGCGCTTACCGCACGTCCACCAGGGTGTGTCCGCTGTCCACCAGCTGCTTGGCCTCCGCGGGCTGCACGCTGGGCGGGCCGTCGCTCATACTGTGCCGTTCGCCCTTTCTGCCGGCAAGCAGCGCTTTCAATCGGTTGTTCGCTCGTAGCGGCAGTGCGAGCGTTTTTGTGGTGTTTGTGGGAACAGCAGGGTAGCGAGGGGAAGTAGGCACAGTTTCTTTGCAGGCACATCGGACTTGCGCCGCCAGCACGCCCTGGGCTAGCGCCTTGCGCCCCCTGCCAGCTGCAGCCGGGATTGTGACAACGCAAAGGCAGCTTTTACAATATCATCCTGCCACATCAGAGGCATATGAGCACACAGCAACATGCGCTCAGCGTGGGGGGCCATTGCAGCGGGACACGTCAACGGCTGGCTGCCGAACGGCAGGCTCGCCCGCCGCGCCGCGCCACTCTCCAGGCCCGCAAAGCTCACTCCTTTGTCACAGGCAGGCCGGCGCCGGCCCAGGCTGCAGCGCAGTCAGGGGCGCACAGATAGAAGGGTGCATGTGAAGCAGGAGAGTGACGGGTCGCACACCGTGGCGCCAGGCAGGCAGCGCGCTCCGACGGCCACGAAGGAAGCCCACTTCACCGGCTTGCCTGGCAAGCAACGTCGGGTGCGCAGGCAGGCCTCGCCCCGCGCGCGCTGCCATCCCTGCATGCGCTGCCGCTCCATCGCCTGCACCTCCCGCAAGCCCACGCGCAGCAGCTGCCACGCACACACACCCAACGGCTCAGCCCATGCCCACCCACCCACCCACCCGCAAAGCCGCCTTCGACGTTCTGCAGGGCGCTGTAGCCCGCTGCAGACAGCATCTGCGCCGCTATGTCGCTGCGCTTGCCCGACTGGCAGCCCACGCACAGCTGCGCGCTCTTGTCGGGGAACGCCGCCTCAAACTGCTTTACAAACTCAGGGTTGGGAGTCATCGCGCCGCCCTGCACCACAGCAGGCAGAACAGGGGATCGGAGCAGGACGTCGTGCACATCAGCAAAGCAGGCGGCAATGGTGAGGAATCAGAGCGGAGCTGCTCCTTGTGCAGTGCAGTCGAGCGCACAAGGCAGCGAGGGGACGGGGGCAGCCGCGCATGCTGCACTGCTCAGAAGCGCTTGCCTTCAGCGTCCACACCAACACACTGCTGCCACGGGAGGCTCGCACCTGCTTCAGCATGACGGGCACGTTGGCGGCCCCTGGCGCATGCCCCGCCTGGAACTCCTCGGGTGTGCTGCACTCATACACGGGCTTGTGAGGAGGGAGGCGGCAGTGAGGCACAGGAAGGCATGGAGGCGGCGGCAGAAGGACCAAGCAGCCTGCGGACTAAGGACCCCTGACCATGGGACCTCTTCACGTGTGCTGCGTGACAGGACAGGAGGGCGATGCAGAAGACAGGAGGAGGCACCAGGGTCGCGGCGGCTTCCCCCAGACTCCCTCCCCCCACCACTCACCGCACGTCCACATACTGGCTGGCGCCGCTCTGCACCAGCTCCGCTGCCCCCTTGACGTCGACGTTGCCGAAGGAGGCAGCGGCCGCGGTGCTGCGCTTGAGCTGCGCCGATGCGCTGGGGCTCGTGAAGCTGCGGCCGGGGCCGGGCGCGGGCGCGGCAGACAGGCCGCGGCCAGACGCGGAGGCTGCTGCTACAGCTCGCTGCGCATGGCTGCACGGAGGAGGCGATGACGCGGGAGTGACGACAGCAGCTGCAAGCACGCGCTCTGGCTGGCAGGGAGGGGGGCAGAGTTGTGGAGGCGGCAGCGGCGGCGGTGCGCCGGCGGCGGCGGCACAGCAGCCTGAAGGTGCTGCGCACCCGGCTTTGCAAGCGTCAACGACGATCGAGGGGTCTCACCTTGCGACCCTGCGGGTGGCTAGGCGGGAAGAGGAGGCCAGGGCGAGGCGCAGCATTTTGGACCTTCTTTGGTTTGGACGGACACGGGTCGTAGGCTGTCTCGGGTTGTCGACGGGTCTGATCAGATGTCAATCAAGAAGAGAGCGGCCGGTTGGAGGCCAGGCACGATGTGGCCCAGCAGTGCTGACTGTGAAATGCGCCCTCCGCATCACCAACGGCCCACAACTGCGCTCTCTACGACATATTTCACCGGCCTTCGCTCTAGCCGACATTTGCAAGCCTGCGCGGGAGCCTTGGAGGCCTCCGTGACACCCACAGATCGCCTCCCGCTACATGTCGTCTCGCCAGGAGCCACCAGTGCACTCAGACACCGGGGTCTCAGCACAAGCGGCAACAGCAGTCGGGCTCGCGGCAGGGGAAGCCGACCTTGCCGCCGACGGCGGCGCCACCGGTGCCGCCCAGCTGCCGGCACCTGCGCCGCGGCCTGCTTCCCCCGGCGGCAGCAGCGAGGCGGAGGGCGGCAGCGAAGCGGGCAGCATCAGTAATAGCGAGGAAGAGGATGTTGGCCCCCAGCCGGCCGACTCCCTTCGCCGCCGCCGCGTGTCGGCTGAGCGGGGCGGCAAGCCGCCGCTACAGCTGACGCCCGAGGCGGTCGCGTGCTCGGCATTCATCGATCTGCAGCACCCAATAACCCTCTACGAAGGTATCAAGCTGGTCCTGATGGCGCCAGTGGTTGTTTTCAAGGCAAGGGAAGGGGCGGAGACGAGGCAGTGCAGTTTCCAGAGGCAGACGGCTGCTGGCGGCGGTGCGCTCGATTGCTTGATTGATCAAACGTGGCGGTTGCCAACACACCTCACGTCTCCCCTTGCGCCAGGTGCTGCTGCTGGCCGCGGCTGTGCCATACGCGTGGGCCATCCTGTGGCTGCTTATGCTGGGCCACAAGCCGCAGACGCCCATGCGTCCCTTCAGGCAGGAGGGGTCTCGGCAGCAAGCCAGCTGGGGATCAGGGTGGGTGCACCAGTGCAGTCGGCAGCACTGCCCTGGGAAGGAGCACGGCGAGAGAGGTAGGCGCCGCCTCGGGCCCGCCGTCCTGCATCTCCCTGCGGACCAGCCGTGGCTGCTGCCCAACCCTGCTCCGCAACCCCCCCTGTGTCCCGTCGTCACCGCTGGCAGGCAGCTTCTGGTGCGGCAGTGGATCCACCAGTGGGGCCGCTTCCTCCTGTTTGTGGCAGGTGCAGGGGTGGGGGAGGGGCGAAGGGGCGCTGTGGCTCGGAAAGCAACGCAAAGTGGTCGACCGGTGACGGCGGCGTTTAGACGCAACCTCCTGGCAACCACGGTCAGGGCAGCATGCCCGATGCGCTGTTACCACCTCCGTGACATGACCGCAGGCTTCTACTACGTGCCCGTCAAAGGCTGGCACAACATGCGTGCCGCAGAGGAGTGCAGGTGCGCTGGGGGTGGCCAGCCGTGCATCCGGGCAGGCCCTGCCTGGCTGTGCCTGGCGGGGGCCACGTGGTGCCGGCCCCGCGCACGGCTGGCGCCGCATGTGCGTCGCCCAGTGGTCGCACTCGCGCTCTCTTGCCCGCCCGCCCGCCCCCGCCTCACCCTCTCGCCCTCCGCACGGCGCAACTCTTGTTTGTGCGCCTCCCTCCCCCCAGGGCAATCCTCGTGTTCAACCACCCCTCCTATGTGGATGCCGCCGCCATAGCCACCTTCTTCACGCCCTCAGGCACGCTTGTCTTCAGCATCTTCTGTGCGAGTGCCGCAAATCGTGTTTCTCTTCAGCGACTCCCAAGCTGCGGCATGCCGCTCATGCTGTGTTGCGCGTGCTGCCGCGCCCAAGCCCTGCGGCCACCCTTCCTCAGGCGGTCACGCCTTGTGGGCGGGCGCAGCAGCCTCTCCCAGGCCCCCTTTGGGCTCTCTCTTGCCCCAGCTCTGTGCCAGGCTTGGCAGGGCAAATGGTACGCACCTTGCAACCCCCCCCCCCCCCCCCTCCAGGCGTCTCCAAGGCAGGCGTTGCCTCCATCCCGTTCATAGGCCTGTTTGGCATTGCGCTGCAGGCGCGTGCGTCCTGCGGGTCGGTGGGGGCGTCCCCTCGCAGGCTGCTTGCATCGGCGCCGCCAGGCGGCTTCGGTATTGATTGATTGATAAGCAGCGAATGCTCGAGTAGATTGGCTGGGACGTGAGGCTGCTTCTCGCGCTGCAACGCATGCGCACGCACGCAAGCCCGCCCTCCCACCCGCGCAGCTGTTTTTCATCGAGAGGAAAGGGAGCGGCGACAAGGCCAACCGGCACGTCTTGAAAGGCGACGCTGTGCACGCCATCGCCGACCGCGCTGCAGACCGCAAGTGCGTGCAGCGGCGGCGGGCGCGCGGCTGCGCTGCGCTGCTGCGCCTGCAGCGGCTGCTGGGCTGCAGTGGCCGAACAGACATAGCTGCAGCGGCATCGCCCCTGCTGCAGCACTCCCTCACCACGCACGCTTGTTGCTCACAACACACCTTGCCTCTTCCACCTTGCCCTTGCCAGGTTCCCGCTGCTGGCGCTCGCGCCAGAGGCCACCACAAAGGCGCAGCCCTGCCTGCTGAAGTTCCGACGCGGCGCGTTTGCTGCTGGGCAGCCCGTGTGCCCCGTGCTACTAAAATACTCTTACAGGCACTTCAACCCAGGTGCGTGCAGCGGCAACACCCGTGGAGGCGCAGCGGCGCAGCCTTCGTGCAGGAGGCTCAGCAGCGCTGCGCCTCCCCCACCCTCCCCTTCCCCCGCCCGCCTGCAGGCTGGGGCATTGTGAACACCCCTTTCCACCTGTACCGCCTGATGGCGCAGGTACCGCCTGCCTGCCTGCCCGAATGTTTGCTGCCTGCCTGCCTGCTGATGCGTGCACTGCTGCCAATCTGTGCCTGCCGGCCGGCCCGCCCGCCTGCCGGCCCGCCCGCCCGCCGCCCTGCTGCTACCCTCTGCCTGCTCTCAGAGCGTGCTGCAGCGCATTCCCTGTGAGCCTTGCCTGAGCCTGTCGTCACCCAATGCCACCCCCTGCCCTCGCAGCTTATCAACCACTTGGAGATCACAGTGCTGCCGCCTTACTTCCCCTCAGGTTTGTGGTGCGACAGCTGCCTGGAGCGACGCGCGTGCGCCTGCCTGCCGCACCCGCACGCGCGCCGCGGGCGCGGGCACGTGCCCGCTGCGGGGGCGCCCGCTGCAGCGGCGCCCCGTGGCAGACCGCCGAGGATCAACGGCGTTTCACCACGGTCTCATACACTCCTTCTGGTCGTCTGACTTGCCGCCGCCGCCGCCGCCCCCTGTTGCCCCTGTTCCGAAACTATTCGCTGCTGCAGACGAGGAGCAGAAGGACTGGGCCCTGTACGCCGAGAACGTGCGGAGCCTGATGGGCAAGGAGCTGGGCGTGCCGCTCGTCGAGGAGGTGAGTCTGCCCTGCATGCGTGCGCGCATGTGTGTGCGCCTGTGCTTGCAGCTGGGGGCGCTGTTGCACGAGTGCTGCGATGCACGCAGCAGGGGCGGTGCGGTGGGGGCGGGATGTGCAGTTGCATAGCACACAAGCCTGGGGCTCGCCCGCCAAGTGCACGCCTGCTGTTGCTCACTGTGCGCAGTTTGCTACCTTTGCAGCGTGTTGCAGAGTGTTGCAGAGTGTTGCAGACTGTTGCAGAGACACGTCACAGTCACTGCCTGCAGGGATTTGCGGAGGAGCGGCAGATGTGGCGCGCGCGCGTGGGCGTGAACCTGCGCGGCACCCGAGTCATCGTGCCGCCGCCGCGCAGCCACGCAGACTGAGGAGCCCGGGCGGATGCGTGCAGCCTCGCTGCCTTGCCCGCTGCCCTGGCGGCAGCAGAGGTGCAGCCTGATGAAAAGCTGTGCAGTGCTTGTTGATGCACTTGCACAGAGCCATGCCTTGCTGCTCTGTCGTGTTGTCTCTCTGATTACTGAGAGCAAGCGTGCGCTTGCGGCAGCAGACACGGAGCTGGGGCATGCGGAGGCACGCTGCCTCTCTGCCGCCGCCGATACCGAACGACCTCTCCACCAACCGGCTTTCTGCCGCACAGCAACGCGCGCGCTCTCCAAGCGCGCGTCACCCCTGCAGCATGACCTCCACTAGCGCGCTGCAGCGGCTACGGCAGGGCCAGAGCTCGCAGCTTCTATCGCTGGTTCAGTGGGCATCGCAGCAGCAGATGCGGGGGCTAGCATCCGACGCTCGCCAAGCTGTGGAGTTCGCCAAGAAGCGCAAGGGGTTCCAGGGCTCTCTGTCCGAGCTGCGCAAGCAGTGGGCAGCAGAACGGCAAGAGCGCGAGGCGGCACGCGCAGCAGCGGAGCTGGCGGAGCGGTGAGTTGGGCGGCGGCGGCGCCGCCGGTGGCGGCGGCGGCCCCGCGTGGAGCGGCAAGGCTTCGCCGTTTGCTTGCCGCACGCCTGCTCTGCGCCGCTGAATAGCGTGGCATTAGTGGCAGCTGCACAGGCTGCGGTGCTGAGCAGCCAAGCTTTGATGCCTCGTCTTGTGGTGCCGACCGCTCCCCGTGTCCGCTCCTGCCTGCCTGCCTGCCTGCCTGCCTGCCTGCCTGCCTGCAGGGAAGCGCGCGCAGCGGCCAAGGCGCAGCGAGCGGAGGCCGACTTGCAGGCCAGGGCGGCGCGTTTGACAGAATACAAGGCGCAGCAGGCCGCGGAGCGCGAGTTGCGGGTGCGCACACCCCTGCAAGGGGTGGCTGCGGGGGTGCCGTTGCGTTGCTGTGGAAGCGGTGCAGCACACGCCTGGCAGGCTTGCCTTCCCGCCAAGAAGCCCTGCCCAATTCTGCCCCTCCCTCCTCTCTGCTGCGCCGAGTTGCAGCAAAGGGGGAGCGCCCGAGCCGTGCAGACCTGCAGGCACGCGCCCCGCCTGTTTCCTCCACGCCTCGCTGTGCTGAACCCCGCTTGTGCCGCCGCGCGCCTCTCCCCCCCGCACACGCAGATGGCAGCCAAGGCGGAGCGCCTCAAGCGCGCAGAGCTGCGGGCAGAGATTTTGGACGTGGCTCGAGAGGAGCGGCGGCGGGCTTTGGAGCGGCAGAGCGCGCACTGGGTGACGCCGCAGGTGGGCAGGGACAAGGAGGGGGCCTTTTCAGTGATGCCACGCAGGTGTGGTCCCCTGTTGTCTTGCCGGGCGCACCTCCGCCCGTCCTGCAGCCGGCCAGTCTCAGCAGCGCTGCGCCGGGCAGCGGCAGTTTGGGGTGCAGCCGCTGCACAGCGCGCGGTGCTTGCACCCGTGAGAAGGCCTTCGAGGGCGAACATCATACAAATAACCACACATCACACGACCAACCAGATCAATCGACTGCTGCGACCCCCCCCCTTCCTTGGTTGTAGACGCTGGAAGCCCGCATTGCAGAGGCCCTCAGCAATCCTGTGCCGCTGCACGCCGAGTAGGCTCCAGCGCCAGCTGCGACAGCCGGGGGAGCCGCGGCAGCAGGCGGTGGCTCTGGGCAGCAGCAACGGCATCGGCAGGGGCCTTGCGACCTAGTGCCCTTGCACGCCGCCGCCGCCTGCTGGCTGCGGCGCCAGAGGCGTGGCGCGCTGCGCTGCGCTGCGGCGGCAGCGTTAGCGGCGTCGAGTGTCGTGCAGCCGGCCGAGTGCTGCGTGGGCGTTTGTTTCTGTCGCATACAGCAGGCCTGCAACAGCGTGTAAGTGCGCCTCCTGCAGTTTGAGCTGAGCAGGTGCATGACATGGCACATAGCAAGCATCGCAGCAGTGATGCTTGATGCCTGCCGCCGCCGCCCTGGCCTGGCCCGCCTCTTGGTGCTGCTGCCCGGCTGCTTGCGCGCACAGGGCACCGCTGCGAGCCAGGCACTGTTGGGGCCCATTGGTGGCGATGGGCAGACCCTAGTCCCCTGTCCCTTCACCTCCCTCCCATCCCGGGGTTAGGGGGGGTACGCATGGATTGACTACGCTGTAGTCTCTCCAGAAAGCTCTGCACAGCAGGAAAGTCTCATGTTGTAGAGTTGGGGCTGACCTGTCGTGGTTCCATCTCTCGACATCAACTCGCTTCCAGAGCTCTGGAGAGAGGCGCCAGCTGGAAACGCTGGCGCCAGCTGGAAACGCGCCGCGCCCGTCCCCTCTTGAGGCGAGACACAATCCAAGTTCGGGCATCCTTCCCCTCTCCCGCCGCACCTCAGGGGCCTGTACACTTCACCACAATGTCGCACAGCTTGCAGGTGAGGGGTGTTTGAGGGTGAGTGGGCGCGCTTGCAGCACCCTGGCGCGCGCTCGGTGGCTGGTGTCCAGTTTCAGATCACTGCTAGCCCGTGAAGGGCGCGTAAGAGGCGCCATTGCTGAGAAGCGGAAAAATCCACGCGCCCTTCACGACGTGCAGGCGCACGCTCGGTTGCAGGAGTTCGGCCCATTGACGCCCCAGTCGAGCTTGGAGAGGCCGCCAACGTTGCCACCTCTCAAATTGCACGCTCTGCCGCCTTTGACTGACCTGCCGGAGGTGCGAGGGGGCGCGGGTGGTAGGGACTCCGGGCTCCGGGCTCCGGGCTCATGTGATCATGTGCACTCCTATAGAGCACTCAGCGGGCAGCTGTTCGACGCGGTGGGGCTGCCTCAGCATGGATCACGCCTGAGGCCGTGCATACGCGCCCTCCGTCCCGCCGGCGCAACCCGCCGCCTGCCCTGCGACCCACCGTGCTGCTTCCCCGCCCCGCCCCACTATCACGCTTCTTCCTCTTTCGCTCGCCGCCTCTCCCCTGCAGCCTGGCACGCCGCGCACCCCCACCGGCGCCGCGATCCCGCCGCCCGTCTGCCCGCTCGCGCCCCACGGCCCCTCTGGGCTGTCTGTGGCGCCGGCGCCGCCGCGCGCCGCCACCCCTGCCTGCCTGCGCTGGCCCTGAGGCGACGCCCGCGACAACATTGAACCATCAACACACACACATAACCACAGCACCGGGTCTGCCCGTCTGTTGACGACTCGCGTGCGCCACCCGCACGCCAATTGTCTCTCCCGCCTGCATGGCGCGGCGCCAGAGGGCGCCCGCCTGCGCCCTTTCAGCACTAGAGCGTTTGCGCTACCACCCAACCGACAACCAACTGGATCCTCTTTCCCCTCCTCCGTGACGTCCCTACCCCTTGTGATACGTCGCTGCGTTACTAATCCCCCTCTGCCCCCCCTGCTGAGCGCGCGTGCGTACCTACTTGTATACCTGCCTTAGCACATTCTATGCTCTTGTTCCCTTCCCGGGCCTGCCAATCCTGTGTCCCTGGTCCTTTCCCCCCCTCCTCCGACCTCCGCTCTCGCCCATCAGCCTCACTCAACCAGACTACCTCCCTGCCTTTGCCCCTCTCCCCCGCCTCCCACCTCCCCTCCCCATCAGGAGACTCCTCTGGCCCTCGTGTCCAACCTGCCCCTCCCTCCGTGCCCCCATCACCACCCAACGAGCGGGAGCGCCCCATGCTTGCGCTATCTTCACCTTGAAGCAACCGCCAGCCCTCGCTATGGGCCCTTCCCACCCACCCCCACCCCCGCCCCCCACCCCACCCCACCCCACCCGCCCACGGTTCACCCTCGCCCCCGCCCCACCGCAATCTCAAAACATCTGGGCAATTGCATTGGGTCCACTCCTGTGCTGGGTCCCCCTCCCCGCTTCCCCCCTCCTTTCCGCCCATGGGGGACCCCCGTGTGCCTCTGCCCCCGTCTCTTCCCCCACCATGCGCTTCCAGCACCGCACTCTGCCGACCCACCCACCCCGGCCGATACTCCACCGCCCCAGCATTCCCAACTCCAGCCAGCCAGAGCGATGACCTTAACAGCACCACACAACGCCTGGCCTCCGTGCCTGGCCTTGCTCCCAGCACACATCAGCACCACTACAGCACGTCTGCCGTCCGCCTGCCCTCTCCCCAGCTTTAATTCCCTCTCCTGCGAGTCGTGCCGTCATCGACTCAAACCCTCCTGCGGCGGCAGCGGGGCCCGCCCCGCCGCGCTGTGCCGCGCGGTCCGCTCTGACGCCCGCCGACGCCCGCCGCACCCCAAGGTGCACAGTGCACACGCACGCCACACGCGTTGCCACCACCGCTTCCCGTCCTTCCCTCTGTGTGTTTTGCTTCCCAGTCGACCCCAAATGCGTCTTTGGCCCTGCCTGCTCGGGCTCACAAATACTAGCTTGCGGCCCTGCGCGTTGCGTTGGGCCTTGATTCTTGACCAGCGGCGCCGCTGCCGTCCCCCCGACCGGCGTTTGCCCCTGACTGCAGGTGCACGTCCAAAGTGCGCTGCGCCATGCAACCCACCATCCCTTCCATGCCCCCGTATCCCCCCACCACCCCTCACAGCCCCCCACAATACCGACTCCCCTTTCATTCCGCCGCTTTTGCAGCCTTCCAGTTTACCTTGCTTTCCCCCCTTTCATTCCAATGGCACCTGACCTGCATTTCATTCGAACCTGGACACTGGTCCTTGACAAGCCGCTCGTCGCTTCTTCATTTTCACCGCGTCCTCCCCCTTGCCGCCGAATGGTGCGCCTCCTCACACTCCCTCCCCTCTTCAGTCCCACCCCCGCCGCACAATGGTGCGCCTGTCAGCTGCGCAGCCCCCGCCGCACAAAACGGTGCGCGCACGCACATGGCCATACCCAGCAGCCATCGCTCACTGTGTTTTTCACAAGCATGTGACATGCAGTTGCCCACGAGACAGGCAATGCCAGGGGATGCAGGCGCCCGGTGCGGGGCAGGTCCAGGCTGGCACCTGGCACCAGGCAGGCTCAGTGAGGCAGTGGGAGCTTGGCCACGACGTAATGGCGGGGCCAGCTTGGCACGGTGCACGGTGTGTGCTGGGTGTCTGTCAGGTACAGGGCTGGTGCACTCCAGGGCATGCATGCAGTGGCAACAGCTGCCTGGGGCTGTTTATGAACATGCAGTGATGCGCAGAGCTGCCACTGGCCACGGTACGGCGTCGGCAAACGGCGGCGGGCGGCGCGCAGTGCCTACGCGGCGCTCAACTGTGCTGCCCCTATGGAACGCGCAAACGACACTCGTATTGCACCCAGGATCTGCACATTGTCGGATCGTGCAGGCTCAAACTCCTTGTACACAGTCACAGTTGCAGGCGGAGCGGCGCCGAGTTCCTCAAACACAGCTGGCATTACGTCGCCGCCGGGCTGTGCCGCGGCTGCCTCCATGGCTGCCTGTGGCCTCTTGCGCCCTGCTGCGCCGCCGCACGGTTGCGCGCAGGAAACCAAACTCAGCCTGGAGTCCTTACGTGACGGGAACACGTGAACCAAACACGTCAGCAAAAGTGCAGCTGAGTAGAAGGGGTTTAGCAACCTTGCCAGCGCAGCGTCCAGTTCCCTTGAAAGCCGCTTGCGGCCGCCACACCGGCCATTCCTTCACCTCACATCCACACAAGGCCTCCCCACCGCTAGCCGCGCCCCCCGACACCTCCCCGCAGCAGAATGAGCTCTGACGGCCTGGCCCTGCTGGCCCAGCGCCTCCAGGCGCTCTCCGAGGACGGCGTGAAGATTAACCCGGGTGAGCAAGACCACCAGGGAGAGCGGGTGGTGCTTGGGAGGCGGCGGCTGCCGCAAGTCTTTTCATTCGCGCAGCCCTCTGCCAAGCCGCTGCACCGCCCCTACTGCGCTTGCAAGTGGTTTGTGGTGCGGTGCACCAATTGCGCTGGGCTCTCGACACTGGGCAGCGCCTGGTTTGTTGCGCCACTCCACTTTAGTAACAGTGACTCAACACCGGCCGCGCTGCTCGCCCGTCTCTACCTTTCAACACACCAACGAGGCAGCCAGCGCGCGCCTACCTTTGGGTTGCGCCTCCAGGCGGCACTGCTCCGCCGCCGCCATCCTTGCGCGTGGCCCGCCGCTCACCAGCCGCCGCCGCCCGCTCTCCCCCTCCTCCTGCAGCCACCGCCAACCCCGCCCCGCTGGGCCTGTACGGCTTCGCGCTGACCACCGCGCTGCTGCAGGGCGCCAAGACCCAGCTGACCGAGCCCACGGGCACGACACAGCTGGCCGTTTCCTTTGGCTTCTTCTTCGGCGGCCTGGCCCAGTTCTGCGCCGGCCTGCTCGAGTACCAGCGCCGCAACACCTTTGGTACCGTCGCCTTCTGCTGGTGGGTGCTGGCGTCGCTTGCGTGGGCAGAGTGCGTGTGGTGCAGCGAGGGCGTCAAGCATGCTCTGGCTGGCCGCGCGGCGCGTCAGCCTGCGCCGCAGATACCCACATGCTGCGCCCGCCCACCCTGCCTGCCCCCTCCTCCCCCCTCCCCTGCGCAGCTACGGCGCCTTCTGGATGTCCCTGGCCATCTTCGTCACCCTGTCTGCTGCGGGCGTGTATGAGAAGACCCCAATTGAGGGAGACCGCCTCATGCTCACGCTGTGGGGCATCCTGGTGAGCGCCGGCTGTTGTGTTTGTTTTGAAACCGTGCTCGCATGGAGAGCTGCCCGCTTGACTGCATCCCAGCTCTCTCTGCGCCTCACGTCCCTGCCCCTCCCTCCCCCCGCCGCCCCAGACCTTCCTGCTGTGGCTGTGCACCTTCCACACCAACGTCGTCACCTGCTGGCTCTTCTTCTCCCTGGCCGTTCTCTTCTGGCTGCTGGTGCGTGCCGCCCGCCTGCAGCTGCTGGCTGGATTTCTGCAACTGCCTGCCTGCCGCGGGCTCCGCCTGCCTGCCATCCTGCTGTGCTGCCTGTCTGCCTGCTCGTCTGTGCCTGCGCATGCCGCCTATGAGCCTCACCCACAACGCTGCCTGCCTTGTCCTCTCCTGCCGCAGGCCGGCGGCGTGGGCCCTGCTGAGGAGCGTGTGACCCTCACCAAGGTTGCCGGCGGCTGGGGCTTCATGGTGGCTGCTGTCGCGTTCTACGACGGTGAGCCATGCTGCTCTGATTCAGATACTTGCCCCCTGCCAGCAGTTGTTTCTGTTGTTTCCAGTCGCCTCTTCGTGTCTCCTGGGCTGTCCCCTGACCCCCCCCCCCCCCCCCCCCCCCTCCTCCCCTCCCTCCGCCCCCGCCCCCTGCCCCCCGCAGGCACCGCCGCCCTGATGAAGGACGTGTATGGCCGCCAGATCCTGCCCGTGTGGCCCCTCAAGCCCGTCAACAAGGTGTCCCTGGGCGACTTTGGCACCAAGCGGTTCGTCGACACCGAGGCCGGCGCCAAGGCGTGAGGCGCCCTGTGTCGCTGCCTCGGCTGCCGCGCCTGCGGCGCTGCCTGCCTGCCCACAGCGCGCCGGCGGCGCCTCCTGCGCTGCCACCTGCAGCACTCGCGTTGCACACACAGGCACGCACATATATGGCTGTCTGCCGGCAGCACCTTACACTTTGCACACACATGCATAGTGCGGCTGCAGCCCGCGTGGCTGCACGCCTGTGTGCCCCCTATGTGCTGTGCTGCACACAAGAGGCGGCCCCCCCCCCCGGCGCGCCGCCAAACCCCAATCCCAAATCCAACCGCACGATGCACCCCCTTGCCCTACCTCTTCACAGAATTTTCCTTACCCCCCGTTTTGAAACCCCTCCAGCACGCCCTGCCTCACCTTGCACCCCCTTTTTGCACCACATCATCCCCGCTTGTCTTCTCCGCTGCCCTGCCTCCGCCGTGCGATTTCCTTCCTGGTCTTCATTCAGAATCTGCATCTTTTTTTGCAACTTGCAATCGTAACGGAACGCTTGCCGCAAGGCGAAGGGAACTGTAGGAGAGTCTGCGGAGGGGCAGGAGGCCATAACCACAGGATCACTCGTGGTGTGCACAAGAGAGCCTGCCAACGCGCTGCTGCTACTACTGCTGCTGCCGCTGTGCAGCTGCTGACGTGCCCCCCCACCCCACCCACCCACACACACACCACACACACACCAGCGGGCACACCTCGAGCACCTGGCCCGCATTGCGCACATCCAACGCGGTTGTGGCGGAAGAGAAGGGGGATTTGCTACATGTGCTGCACGCCCGGGCATTGCAGGCGGCATTGTTGCAGCAAACAATCGAAGAAATGAATGAGAGATGGGGTGGAAACATAATTGGGGCGAGGGGACAGGCAGCCAATGCGCGCTGCCTCGTCAACGTGTGCGCCGCAGGCTGGCTGGCTCGGCTGCACATGCTGCACCACGCCGGCGAGCAAGCAACCTGCAGAGCCGGGCGCTGCAGCCGGCGGTGCGTGGTGCGCTAAGGAGGCGCAGCCGGGGTCACGCGCTGCCGCCCTCTGCGTCTGCCTGCCGCATCGCCCCCACTGCCGCCTCCAGGCCATATGCCCAGTGGGTCCAGTGGGTGCCCCCCTGACAACACAGGCGAGGCGGAGCAGGGGCAGCACGTCAGATTGTTGGAGAGGGCGGGCAGCGCGGCAGGCAGGGGCGGCGGCGGCGCAGGCGCGCGGCAGAGTGTGCCGCGCAGGCAGCTCCCCGGCGGACCGTACCGGATGGCCGGGCAGATGGTCCCGCGTCCTTCCCCCCCCCCGCTCACGCATCCACCCTTGTAGAGAACGTTGAGTACGGCAGTGAACGCTGGGGAGTGTGCCAGCAGTGCAACGAGCTGGCAGTACAGCGCACGCTGCGGTACACACCTGGCAGTACACCACATAGGGCGGCCGGATGGGGCCGTCTGCGCTGAGCTCTGCGGTCGAGCCGTCGATAAAGGTGCCGTCTGCGCTTGCAGGCAGGCAGGAGGGGAGAGAAGGCGAGGGTGGTCACGCAGCAGCTGCCGGGTGCGCCGCACGCGCAGGCGTGGCATACGACACGCATGGCGGGAACGCGTGTGCACGACGATTGCTTGTGTATGCATCAAGCCGTCCCGTGCACGTCTGCCCAGAGCTGCTGGTGCCGGAGCACCGCACTCTTCAGCGTTGATTCTCACCGGCGAAAATGACTTCGTCACCATACCCAGGAGTGATGCCTGCAGGCCAGGCGGGGCGGGGCAGAGCAGGGCAGAACAGGGGCGATGACCGGTCAGCCGAGGCGGCGTGTGCAAGCCAGGGCTACTGGCTGCATGGTCAGCTGATGCAGCATACGCCAGGCTAGGCTCTGGCGGCTGCCCGGCCGCCGCTGCCAGCTGCGGCCACCGTGCACGGCAAGCCAGCAGGACAAGCCAGCAGGGCGGGCAAGGCGACCGACGGCGCCGCCCCAAATCCCTCTCCTCCCGATTCCCCTTTAGTTCCTGTGCACTCTAACACCTCGATAGTCCCTCTGCCCGTGCTCCACCCACCAGGCTCAGGGCGGATGTAGGAACCTATGGGGCAGCACTGCTGCACCGCGCGGCAGAACGCAACCATTCGCTCCTTGCTGCCCAGCTCCACGGCTGCGGCCCGGGTGGGGGTGGCACAGGGCGGGGTGGGCAGAGGAGCAGGGGCAGCGCGCAGGCAGGGCGGCGCGGGGCTGGGTAGATCAGCAGGGCGGGGGAGCAGGAACGTCCTGCTGCCGTGCCCCACCCCCAGGCAGCGTGCTGCCACCTGCAGCATGCCTGCGCTGCCACTTTGCTGGCTACAACCCACCCTGCCCACCCGTGCACCCTTCCAACCACCACCACGCACGCACGCATGCACACATCAACCATCCCCCCACCACGCACGCACGCATGCACCCACACGCCAGGTGATGCGTACCTGTGATGAACGACCAGGGGCTGCAGCGGCCGGGCGCCGGAATGACGTTGTACCCTTCCCGGGCCAGCACCTGCGCCGCCAGCCGCCCTCCCTTGATAGCCTCCCCCACCATCTGGGGAGCCAGCCAGAGGCCTGCGGGCAAGTAGGGGCAAGGGACGAGCAGGTGGGAGGGTGGGCGGTTGTGCTGCTGAGCGGGGCGGCAGTGCGGCGGCAAGGCGCCGCAGCCAGGGGGCCGGCGGGCGCTCCGCAACAGCACCTTGGAACATGAGGCGCAGCGTCTCCCCGGGCACGCAGCCGGCGTCGATGCCGATGCCGGGCGCGGTGAGGCGCGCCACTGCTCGCTCGACGAGGTCGGCCCGCCCGGCCACGTAGCCGCCGCCGCTGACGATGGTGCCGCCGCCGTTTTTGATGAGGGAGCCCATGCAGAGGTCAGCGCCCACCTGGGGGGGCAGGGGGGGGGCAGCGTGGACGTGTGCATGCATGCATGGGCAGGGACGGGCATGCAGGCGAGTGTGGGGGGCGGCCCAGGCCCCGCACGCCGCGGCCGCCATTGCCCTTGCCCGGCCCTCCCTCCCGCCCCAGTGCTGCCCCCTCACCGCCGGCGGCTCCTGCACATCTGTGAACTCTCCATAGCAGTTGTCCACCACCACAATCACGTCAGGATTCTGGGCCTTGATTGCTTTCACAGCACGCTCGATTTCGTCGATCCTGCAGCACCAGGCAGCACGTACCACGTCAATAAAACTGATCCTGAAAAGTGACTGGCATTTGCAACGTACCGGCGGCTTGATCCCTAAAGAACTCGTCCCTATTCCTTTCCTATTGCTCCCTTCAAGTGCAACTCCGTTGAACGTTTTGCGCACCTGAGGGTGGGGCGCAGCGCGTAGCCGCACGACCGCTGCACCAGAGCCACCTTGGACTCTGCAGGCAGCAGGAGAGGGGGGCACGCAGGGTACGACAGGGCACGCTTGTAATTGGGTTCACGGAAGGGCAGGCGGAGGGGAGGCAAGCAGTCAAGCAGCGGTGCCAAGATGCCACGCCCGCTGATGCACCACCAGCGCGTCCATGCACGTGGCCCCATACCATCAGGCAAACGGCACAGCCCCAGCCTGCCGACTGCCTGCAACAACCCGCACCTGGCCGCACTGCAGACGCCAGCGCCTCCCAGTCGATCTCCCCGCTGGGCTGCAGCTCAAGCTTGCGGTAGCTCACCCCCCAGTCCTTGAGGCTGCCAATGCCGGGGGTGCCGCGCAGGCCGATCACCTCTTCAAGGGTGTCGTACGGGCTGCCCGCCACCGCAAGAAGCTCGTCCCCGGGGCTGCAGGAGACGTATACAGGGAGGGATGCATGGGTGGGCGGGGTTGTGCGGGCTGCCCACACTGCCAACAATGCGTTCCCGGGCCGCAGGAAGCATGCACACAGGGATGGACGCAGCTCCGGCAGCGAGGCGTGATGCTGATGGAGCTGCACCACCGGCCTGGGCTGGCCATCAGGAGGGTGCGTGCGCGCGTCCCTCCAGCGCCCGGCAGCGCCGTGCCTTTCCCCTTTCCCCTGCTCCTCACCGCAGGCAGCCAAAGAGGGCCGAGGAGATGGCGTGCGTGCCCGAAACAAACTGGATGCGCACCGCCGCCGCCTCGGCGCCCATCACCTCTGCCACCACCGCGTCCAGCGCCTCGCGCCCCAGGTCGCCGTGCCCGTAGCCTGCAGCCACGACACAAACAGGCGGCTGCGTTGCAAGGCAAACATTTTGCAAGGCAAAAGGACGCTCCAAGGGCTGCTTTCCGCTCGGTCCAGGTCGCCGTGCCTGTGCCCTGCAGCCGCGGTAACACACGAGGAAGTTGTTCTGCGGGGCAAGTTGTCGCGGCGAGGGGTGCTGCTGCGCAGGCCCATGCAGGCCCTTCCACATGGGGCGACCCCACCTGGCCTGCCACACCCCTGCAACGTTGCCGCAAACTTGACCCCACCCCCCAGCGCGCGCGCGCCCACCCACACACCCGTGCTGCCCGCAAAGTGGTGCGGCCCGATGCGCTGCCGCCGCATCGCCTGCTGCACGCGCTTCAGGTTGGCGTGCACCATGCGGTCGATGTCTGCAAACAGCAGCTGCACCTCTGCCGCTGAGTCCCAAACCTGGGAGGGGAGAGGGTTTAATGCATGCAAGGTAAGTAGGCATTTGAATAGGAAAAGAACCTAGCAGGCGGACAAGCAGCAGGGACGTCGACTGGAGCGGGCGTGCAAGGCAGCAGCACCATTGGCACATCATGATTGCCTATGCCTCACCAGCTCAGACGCATCCAGCTGCTGCTCCTGCTCCTGCTCCGCTGCCAAGGGCGCCTCCAGCACTGTCGCGCCCGCGCCGCTGCGCGCCTCCAGATCGCCGCTGGCCCACTTGGCGCGGTTTGCGCTGCGGCCCTCGCCCGCCGCCGCCACTGAGCGGCGCGGCAGTGCCGGCGCACGGGGTGCCGCCTGCGTTCTTGCGTGCACAGCCTGGCATATTGATGTGACTGTTGAGGACATCGTGGCGGCACAGGAGGCGCTGCAGGGCGCGAGAGTTGCACTTCCGGCAGCGGCCTGAGCGGCAGGACTTCACAGCAGCGCCGCTGGCTGGCAAAACCAGGCTGGTCGCGGTGCTGATGAGTCAAGCACGTTTGCATGCGCAATGCATGGCTGATGTGCCCGTCCTCCAGCCTGCTGCCAGTCTGCAAGCGGCACCCGAATTGGCCTGCTCGCCACGTCCTATCACCTTCTTTAACGTCTCCTCGTTCCATACAGACCTACACGAACACGTCTAGCAGCGCCCTAGTGGCCCCTTTCACCCTCGCCGAGTGATCGCGTTTCGTCTCGCACTCTCAGCCCTCCCGGGGGCTTCCCGGCCCCCACCATGTCGTCTTTCCTGCGCCCTGGTCAGCAGGCGGCCTCCCAGTTCGGCATCAGCTTCGACGCCGACCGCGGCGAGAGCAGCGGCGGCGGCGCCGCCGCGCCCGTCTGGAACCGCAACGAGCGGCTGGCCCTGGACGAGCAGCGCCGCCGGCTGCCCATCTATGCGCACCGCACGCAGCTGCTCTACCTGGTGGAGGGGCACGCGACGACGGTGATTGTTGGCGAGACTGGCAGCGGCAAGACGACGCAGATCCCTCAGTACCTCCACGAAGCGGGTGTGTGCCGTGGTGGGCCGCGGATGGGTGGAATGACTGGCGAGCAGCTAGGCTGTTGCAGGGGCAGATGCATCGAGGGCACGGGGGCTAGCTGTCACCGTAGTACTGGCAGTCCACCGCCAGCCACCCATCCGCCTGCAAACCTACACACGCGCTGCGCAGGCTGGACGCAGGGCGGCAACCTGGTCGCGTGCACGCAGCCGCGGCGCGTGGCGGCGATGACGGTGGCGCAGCGGGTGGCGGAGGAGATGGGCTGCCGCCTGGGGCAGGAGGTTGGCTACGGCATTCGCTTCGAGGACATCACCACACCGGTGAGGACGGAGGCAGCGGGACAGACCTGATTGAGTCGATTGTGGAGACCAGGCTGGCTGGAGTGAAAGCCAAGGTGGCTCGCCAGGGGGTGGCTCCGTCACCTGGGGGCGGGGGCCTGCCTGGCTGGCTGGCTGCGCAAACAATAAGCTTGCACCACGCGGGGCCTATGCGACGCCTGCACGCAACGCTGCCCCGTGCCCCGTGCAGGGCGTCACCAAGATCCGGTTCTGCACCGACGGCGTGCTGCTTCGGGAAATGATGGAGGATCCGCTGCTGCAGAGGTGGGCGCAGCAGGGCGCATCGCAGGGCAGCGTCGGGCACAGCATGACAGGTGCTGTGTGCACATGATGGAGAGTTTGCTGCTGCAGACACGAGTTGAGTCAAGAGTGGTTCCGAGGGACGGGCCTCGATGTTTCTTGCAGTGGTTGCAGCGGCGCTGGGAATCGTGCGCATGCTTCGGCCTCTCCAGCCCCCATGCATCCGCGTCGACTCTTCGCCCTCCCCCCTCCACCTCGCCTGCCTGCTGCAGGTACAGTGTAGTGATGGTGGATGAGGCGCACGAGCGCTCGCTAGCCACAGACCTGCTGCTCGGTCTGCTTAAGAAGGTGCAGCGGCGGCGGCCCGACCTGCGAGTCATCATTTCTTCGGCCACGATAGAGGCGGAGAAGATGGCACGGTGCGCATGGACGGATTATTGTTTGGTTCTCTTTTGGTTCTCATTTGGTTGTCATTCGGTTCTCAACAACTACCGGTTTGGTGTTGTGAACCACGGTGCGCATGGACGGATTTACATTCGGTTCTCATCTGGTTCTCATCTGGTTCTCATTTGGTTCTCAACAACTACTGCTTTGGTGTTGTGAACAGAGGCGGAGAAGGTGGCGCGGTGGGTGGGCGGGCAGGAGCACGCGGGTGGGGCAGCTTCAACGAGTTGCTGGGAGGGTGCAGGGGAGCGAACCGCTCGCTGCTGCCCGGCCAGCATCCACCGCACACTCCCCACCGCATCTCATCACCCGGCAACCGCCCTCCTCTTCACCAACAGATTCTTCGATACAAGCAACGTGCGGCGGCCACGGGGCCACGTGGAGGCGCCTGCCGAGGGCGCCGCGCCCAGCCGCAGCCCAGCGCTCATGTCGGGTGCGGAGCGTGGGGGAGGTAAAGCTGGCGTACGCGTGCAGTGCTGCCTGCCACCCCCAATCGCTACGTAGCCAGCGTGCCCCACCATGCTTCCCTCTCGTGTGTTCTATGCCTGCAAAGGAGGGCCGCAGCGTGCAGGCACACTTTGCCCCGCGTTCACCTCTTCATACCCTGCGTGCCATGCCGCATCATGCCGTCCCCTCTTCTCTTCCTGCAGTGGAGAGCCGCACGAACAGCGTGCAAGTGCCCTTTTGCAGGCGTACTTTTGCTCGGCGTTCACCTCTTTATGCCCCCCACGCCCTCCTCTTCTCTGCCCGCAGTGGAGGGGCGCACGCACAGCGTGCAAGTGCACTACCTGGAGCAGCCAGCGACAGATTACTTGCAAGCGGCGGTGCAGGCGGCGGTCAACATACATAGGGAGGACTTGCCCGGCGACATCCTCATTTTCCTGACTGGCCAGGACGAGTGCGAAGCAGGTGAGCACGCACCTCTCAATCTCCCCCCACCCTCACTAACGGGCCTCTGGGGTGCATGTGTCCCGCCACAGCGGCAGGCAAGGCGTGCAGCCCGGCGGGCTGCCAGCGGCTGCACAACGTAAATGCGTCTGCTCAACCCTGCCCATCCCTGCCCTGCCTGCTTGCAGCTGTGCGGCAGCTAGAGGACGAGGGGCGGCGCCTGCAGCGCAGCAAGCTGAGCCTGCGGCTGAAGCCTGTCGCGCTATACGCGGGCCTGCCTGCTGCGCACCAGCTGGGCGTGTTTGAGCCTGCTCCACGCGGCGTGCGCAAGGTGGGTGGCGGGGTGCGTGCCCAGGCATGCAGCGGCCCAGCAGCAGCGCTGCTGCGCTGCCTCTGCGCTCCACAAACAAACCCCTGCCCCGGCCCCCTCCTCTCAACGCTCAGGTGATTGTTGCTACCAACATAGCAGAAACGTCGGTGACACTAGAAGGCATCGTGTATGTCATAGACTCGTGCTTCGCCAAGCAGCGCTGCTACAACCCGCTGACGGGTGAGCTCGGGCCGCTGTGCCTGCTGGACCTCCCGCCGTGCCTGCTGTGCATCGTGTACGGCCTTCGAATCGTCCCTCGCCAAGCAGCGCTGCCGCAACGCCCTCACCGGCGCGCTGCGCTGCGGCGCACCATGCGCGGTGCCTTTGCTGCGCCGCCCGCGGCGCCTGCGTCGTCGCGCCAACCACCCCCAGCAGGATGCTGCTGCTGCTGCTGCTCGATCTGACCTGGTTTATTGTGTAATGCGCGTTTGTTGTGCTCCCTTTCTGCCAGGGCTAGAGAGCCTCTTGATCGCCCCCATCAGCAAGGCCTCGGCGCAGCAGCGTGCAGGACGCGCAGGTGAGGCCGCTCGTGGGAGACCCACCGATGGCACCGACCGTTGGAAGGGAACACCAGGGCCAGGCGGAGCAGGGCAGGCTGCTGCAGCAGCAGCTGGGCAGCAGCGGGGAGGCACGGGACGCGGGCAGGCTGCAGCGGCAAGGCGTGGGCAGAGGAAGCTGATGGCGAACCACCTGGCCTCCTTGCCCGCAGGCCGCGTGCGCCCCGGCCACTGCTTCCGGCTGTGCACAGAAGAGGACTATCAAGAGAAGCTGCCGCTGGCCACAGGTGACCACAGCGCGGCCCTGCCCTTCTCCCCCTCCTGCGGCACCGTGTGCCTTTGTGGTGTGCCCCTAGTCATGCTGCCGGTTTTGCGCCTGCGCCGCGTCCGGGGTGCATGCATCGGGCAGGCCCTGGCAGCGGCACGCGCAAAGGGCTTGCTATGGGTGGGCGGGGAGGGCTCCCGCTGGTCCGATGTGCGCGGGGCACGCGGGCGCTGCAACGCCCCTCTTCGACCTCCCCCCTGCTGCTGCAGTGCCCGAGATGCAGCGCAGCGACCTGGCCAACGCGGTGCTCCAGCTGAAGAGCCTGGGAATAGACAACATCATGAGCTTCGACTGGCTGGCGCCGCCGCCGTCGGAGGTACGCGTTTGAGGGCTGTCAAACAGCGCTGCGGTGTCGCTACGGCGAGGCAGCGCAGCGCCGTCTCAAGGGGGGGGTAGCACGGCGCGAGCTTCGACTGGCTGACGCCGCCCTGGAAGGCACGCACTGTTCTATTTCTGGCTTCTCTCGCCTGCACCCGTGCCTGCCGCGCGCCCTGCGTCATGCCCCCACCGCCAGCCTCGCGTCCCCTTGCCTCTGCCCGCCTCCTGCCCCAGACGATGGTGCGCGCGCTAGAGACGCTGCACGCCCTGGGAGCGCTAGATTTGGATGCCCGCCTGTCGCGGCCCATCGGCAGCCAGGTACGGCACGGGCCCTGCCTGCTGTGCCTGCTGTGCTGCTGTGGCCGTCCCTGGTGGGCGAAGCAGGGCACACTCAGGGCGGGGCGAGGCTTGCCAACCCTGCGTTGCTGGCCGCCACAATTCATGCGCCCCTCGTGCTGCTGGCTACCTGCGTGTTTCACGGGTGCCCCTCTTCTGCTCCGCTTTCGCATGCCCTCCCTCCGCCTTACAGATGGCTGACCTCCCGTTAGACCCAGTGCTGGCTCGCTTGCTGCTGGCAGCAGGGGAGCGTGGCTGCACAGAAGAGGTTCTGACGGTGGCAGCCATGCTGAGGTGGGTGCCAAGCCTTGGGCATGGGTTCCTAACAGGTGGCCGGGCTGCGACGCAGCCGCTGGGGGCAGCGGATTGCAGAAGTACGGAGTGACGAGGGGCTGCTATCTTGCTCTGCGGGGCGGCCGAGAGCAGAGGGGTCGGCAGCGTGCGCATGCCTGCGCAAGTGTGCGCAGCACCGCCATGTGTGCAGCACCGCCGTGCACGCTCACTCATGTGTCATCCTTCCTCTGCGCGTGCGTTCATTCTGCAGCGTGCAGAGCATCTGGGCGCCAGGAGGGCGGCGAGAAGTGGACGAGGCAAAAGCACTGTGCGTTGTTTTGCCTTTGCCAAGCGGGGTCGCTGCCTGCCGCATGTATGGCGCACGTGCCGTCAATGCCCAGCGCTGCCCCTTGTCCACCCTTGTTTGCGTTGCCACCTGTCCCGCGCACAGCTTTGCCGTGGCTAAGGGAGATCTCAATCTTACCCTGAAAGTGTGGCGCATCCCTCCCTGCATGAGAGCTCCTGCTGCCGTCTCACCTTCTCCCTGCTCATGCGCACGTCCCTCCATCCTCCCGTGCTCCGCAGCTTTGCCGTCGCCGAGGGGGACCTCATTTCGTACATCAACGTGTGGCGCGCCTGGGAGGAGAGCGGGCGCAACAAGCGCTGGGCGGTGGCCCACCGAGTGATGCACCGCAACATGTTGCGCGCCGCAGACATCCGCAACCAGGCATGCACGGGGCGCGGAGAGGGAGGGCGTTGGGAGCTGGCCAGCGGCGGCGGCGCACAAGCCTGCGGCGCATGCCCGGCGCCAATCTCTCTTGTTGCCGCCACGCGCAGCCGCAAGCGTGCCTGCGGCGGTTGGGCATCCAGCAAGGCTCAGCGCTGCAGGGTTTAAAACTGTGAAGTTTCCCCTTGATGTCACCCCCCCCCCCCCCCCCCCTCTCCCGTCAATCCTCTACCTCTGCTCGCGCTGCAGCTGCAAGCGCACCTGCGGCGGCTGGGCATCCCCTTGAAGGCGGCGCTGCAGGGGGCCAGCTCGTTCGACCACGCCGACGCGCTGACCACAGTCCGCAAAGCGCTGGCGGCGGGGCTGTTCATCAACGCGGCCAAGCTGACGGACGAGATGACTGTGAAGCTGTCAGGTGTGGACGGGGGCAACCGTGTGGCTGCCGCACGGGTTGAGCATGTTTGAGCGCTCGCCGTTGCCTGCCGCAGCAGCCTGCCTGACCGCACTCGCCGTGTCCCTCCCGCCGCTGTTCGTCCCAAGCCTCACGTGTGCCCCCACCCTCCCTGCTGCAGACCAGCAACAGACACCAGGGCGTGTGTTCGTCGGCTGGTGCGCTCCTAGCCTGCCCCTCTCCCCAGCCCTCAGAATTGCTGCCCTTGGCCCCCCACCAACCACCCCCGCCACAGACCAGCATGATACGGGAGCCTCTGTCTATCGGCTGGTGCGCTCCGCGGGCGGCGACGCGGCTGCAGCCAAGCTGCGCATCCACCACAGCTCGGTGCTCTTCCGCTGCCACCCCCAGTGGGTGTGTTTTTACGGCGCGGAACAGAATGACAGCGGCTGGTGGGTGCCCGGGGGGCGGGCAATGTGCAGGGGCTGGCTGCTTACGCAGCCACGCAGGTGCATGTGGTGGCCAGAGGGGAGCAGCTGCTGCTGTGCTCGGTCACGCTTGCTCTGGCGGCGACGCTGCGTTCTGCCTGGGCTTGGACTCAGGGGCAGGGACAGGGATGCACCGCTATACTTTGCCGCCTCCCCTCGCCCTGCTGCTCGCCCACTCCTCCCGCCCGACACCCATCCCGCTTGCCTTGGAAGGTACGAAATGCGCGACGTGCTAGCGATAGAGTCGGGCTGGCTGACAGAGCTGGCGCCGCATATGTATCGCCTGGTACCGCTCAACCCACAGATGCGGCGGTGAACCGCAGCAGCCCAGCACGACCCGGCGACCCCGACAGCAGCAGGCGCTGGAATGCGGCCCCTGAAGAGCAGAGATGTGTATGCGGGCTTTCCGACATGCTACTCTATTGCTCGTGCTTACTGATTTCTTGTACCAGCCGTGCAGCCGTGCCTGCTGCATCCGCGTGTGTGCGAATCGACACCTCCTGTAACTGCCGCCAGCTACGCTTCATTCGCCGCGCACGGCACGGCAGACAGCGCGGCGGCACTCGGATGCCTCCGCCACCTGCCTGCTGCCGCGTTGGTTCCACCTCCTTCCATCCAGAGAGAATGCTGAGGGCCTATGTGGTGTTGCAGAGGTCACCAGGGGTGCCGGACTTGGCACGGGGCGCCCTGCCCAAGGTGTGCTGCCCGCTTGCCCAGCCTGCCCGCTCGCCCATGCTCACCCGCCGCCTGGGGCGCGCCCATGGCCCGTCCAAGGCCACTGTCGGGCGCCTCCCTGTCCGCAGGCACGCCGCCGCTGGGCGCCGCCGCGCAGCGCCGCCGCCGGCGCCGGCGCGGACGGGGCCCGCGACAGCGTTCTACTCGAGCCGCTGCTTCAGCGCATGGCAGGTCTGGAAGAGCGCGCCGCAGGTGCGCGGGGTGCGTTGGGGGCTGCCTTGTTGCAGCCAGCGCACGCGTCTGTGCCATGTCGTGGTGGAGGCGGTCGCCGCCTGCCGCAGCGCACCGCTGCAGCGCATGCTGGCTTCACATTAGGCTTCTGGGCCGCCAGTGCCTCCCCCTCTCCCCACCTATGCCCTGCTGCATGCAACCCACCACGCCTGCAGCCCTGGAGGCTCAGCAGGAACAACTTGAAAATTGGGTTGAAAAAGCGGTGCAGGCAAGCCGCAGCGGACTGGGGACATGCGCGCGTGCTTGCCGCGGGCGCCGCCCATGCCGTGCTCCCCAGCCACCCGTTGCATGCCGAGCACGGTGTGCCGCGGGTCGTCGCCGCCGCCGCCGCAGCTTCGCTGCGCTGCAGATGCTTTGCACCGGCTCGCTTGCGCACCCTTCTACCTTTGCTGCCCCTCATCAGGACCACCAGGACGCGATGCGGCGCCTGTTTGAGTTTGCAGTGGGCTTGGAGGCAGAGGTGCGGTGTGCCTAAACAAGTTGCAAAAATTATAGTTTGTGGCACAGTCGTCGCTACCAGAAGGCATCAAGCGAGTCGTGCAGGGACGGGTTTGGTGCGGGTTGGGTCGCAAGCCTGCTGGTGGGAGCCACGTCGCACGCAGGTGGAGGAGGCGGAAGCGGAGCTGCAGGAGGCGCTGGAGGCGGCGGTGCACGTCTGCTTTGCTTGACAACCCACTTCTTGACAACCCACTTGCAGGTGGAGGAGGCGGAGGCGGGGCTGCAGGAGGCGCTGGAGGCGGCGGTGCACGAGACCGAGGTGCGGCTGGCGGCGCAGTGCGAGGCGCAGGAGACGGCGATCCTGGAGGCCCAGGCTGCAGACGAGCAGGCCTTGAAGGTGCGCTGCTTGGGCACCCTCTGGGCGGCCAAAAGGCTTGCGGCGCTTTGTTAAATCGGTGCCATGGAACAGCGCTGGACAGCGACGCCTGACTGTGGCTGTGCCTCTCCTCCCTGCCCACAGCGGGAGGAAACGTGCCACCCTTGTGCTTCTGAAAGCACGAGCCCTGGCGCCTACCACCCTACGCCCGCCGTGATTTCCCCAGCCCCGTTGCCAGAACCCCCCTTCATTGCCCCGATGTTTTACGCCTGCAGCGGGACGCACGCGCCTCTATTCTGTTCTTGCAAGATCAAGTGCGGGCGGCAGAGGGGGAGAAGGCGCGGTGGCGGGAGCGCGCCCCGAAGGTAAGTGAGGCTTCACAGGGACCGGCAACCTCCCCCGGGTGCCCCCTGGCTGCAACATGGTTCTCCTTGGATGCTTTACCCCCCTCCCCCCCCCCCCCCCCCCCCCCCCCACCCACCCACCACCACACACACACACCACCACCCCACCACCCACCCCACCCACCCCCACCCCACCCACCCCCACCCACCCCACCCCCACCCCACCCCCACCCACCCCCAGCCCCCCACAGGCGGAGCGCCAGTTCTTGCAGCTGCGCGGGATGATAGAAGCTCGCCTCGACGAAGCATCCAACATTGTGGCGCGCCGGCAGGTGGGGCCCCAGCCGGCGAGCCGCAGCGCAGCGGACCCAGCGCTCCCGAACTATCAAAGCTTTGACAGATATCCATAAAGGAGAGATGCATCCATATGGAACCAACATGTACAGGTGATGCGCAGCTTCTGTCGGTCTCTACCGAGCCTACCTATGCCAACCACCCATCCACCCCCGCCTGTCAGGAGCACGACGCCTGCTGCAGCGGCGTTGCTTCGCAGCCCGGCCAGCCAGCCGACGAGCAGGGCGAGGGTGCCGATGCTGCAGCTGCGGCCAGCCAGCAGGCGCAGGCGGCGCAGATGCAGCCCATGACCGCAGAGGTCGCACCAGGTGGGACTTCAGAAGAAGCTCCCAATGTGTCGCCGCGCCGGCGCACCCGCAGCAAGCGCAAGAGCACTGGCACCTCATGATAAGCTTGCCCTGCCCTGCCCTGCCTGCCTGCCTGCCCCATGTCCGTTGTGCATGCCAGCCTGTTCAGCAGAGGCGCGCGTGTGTTTGTCGTCCTGCCTGCACGCCGCCTTGCACCTCCCTCGGTGCCCTGCAATGCCGGCGCTCCTCAGTTCGCAGCCTGCCCTATGCCTGCACCCTGTGTCTTTGTGTTAGGGCCCGCTGTTTGTACAAAGGGGGAGTATGGGTCGGCATGCGCCAAGAGGACGATAAGGGAGGCGAGAAAACAGGGGAGTGGGAGGGGGGAATGGAGAAGCATGCAGTTTGGGGAGAGGTATGCAGCTGTAGGGGCAGCCGGGCGAGGCATGGGCAGGGGTGGGTGACGAGGTGCCGGGGCTTGGAAAAACAATACGCCCGTGGCCTTGGGCCATGGGCAATGGGAGCCGGGTGGAAGGCCGAAGGCCCCCCCACCGGCTATGCAAAAGAGAGGGTTGGGTGGGTGGTGCCCACCCCTGCCAGGGTGCCGTAGAAAGACACACACAGGGCAGAGACTCGTGCTCGGACATACGCGTGTATTGGGGCGAGTGAAAGCGGGCAGCAGCAATGGGGCATGAAGGCAGGTGCGCGCCCACTGACAGCGGGGCGCACGCAAATGAAGGGGCAAGTTGTGGGCAGGCTGAAAGGACGAAATTGAGCAATGGATATGGAAAGCGGCAGCCAGGGCGACCGGGCATGTGACGGGGGGGGGGGGGCAGGCGAGCCCATCACAGCTTACATGCAGGGACAGTCGTGGATGGGATGCATGCGGACAAAGTAGCGGCGGCTCGTGGGGCGTGCAGGGTGCGTGGAATGGGCAATGGTGGGGTGGCGGAGCTGGCGGGGTGTGCGGTTAAATGTCAGGGGTGGGCTGGTGGGGTGGGCTGGTGGGATGTGCGACTCTAAAAGGGCAAAGAAAGCGAAGAAAATGCATGGGATGAGATATGCTTGACGCAGTGGGCGATCCAGGCAACAGATGTGGCAGACAGGGCGAGACATGGATGCAGCAACCGGCTGTGCGGACCAACGACGCATCAGCGTCGGCTGTGCGCACACGAGCAGCACCCCCCGCGTCGAGGCCTGGCGCCCTGCTGCCGACGGCGAGGCGGGCGCAGGGGGCGCGGGTTGCTGCCGCGCGCCATGCCAGCGCAGCAGGCCAACCTGCATCCCGCTCACTGCTCCTCCTCCTCCTCTGGCAGCTCGTCGTGGGGGACCGCTCCACCAGAGGCTTCCAGCGTGTCGGCTGCGCGCTGCAGGCGGCGCTGCAGCCAGGCATGCCGCTGCCGGATCTCTACCGCCTGCGCTATGGTCAGCCCCGCCATGGCCGCCAGGATGCACAGCAGGCCCAGCAGCAGCACGTGCACCGTGTCCAGCTCGCCCAGGGCACCGGTGTAGGCGACCGGCAGGTGGCTCAGCGCCAACGCCAGGCACGCGCTCTGCACCGGCAGCGCGCGGCTTGAACGCAGCTGCGCGGCGGCGGCGGGGGTGGGGGTGGGTGGGTGGGGTGTTCATGGTGAGGAGGGGCAGCACCTGGAAGGGTAAGAGTACGAACGGCAGCACATGCAGGGGCAAGCTACAGCTGTCGGTGCCTTGGCCCAACGCTCAGGTTGCAGCACTGCGGCAGCCCTGCCGCCGCACGCAGCGTAGTCGCTCCCTGGCAAGCTCCACCTCCCGCTCGCCTTTGCGCTGGGCGGCCGGCGGCCCCTTGCTCTTGCCCCTTGCTGCCCCTTGCTGCCCCTTGCTGCCCCTTGCTGCCTGCTCTTGCCCCCTGGTGTGGCAGCGCTCCCGGCATGCACAGCAGGCGCAGCATGGGCCTCATAAACCCGACCCCCCCACCCCCACCGTGCCGCCTCCGCTTGTACCACTTACCCGCAGCAGCAGCGGCGCCACCAGCAGAAAGTGCAGGCCGCAGGTGTGAAAGATGAACCAGACGATTCCAAACCCGGCCAGGTTGGCAGTGTCGCCAGCCGGGGCTGCTGCGGCTGCGGCTGCGGCGGCGCTGCACGCGCCGGCAGCTGCGGCGGAGCCCCCGCCGTCGACCATGTCGGCAGCGGGGTGGGGCAGGAGGTGTGTGGGGCAGGTCGAGGTGGGACCCAGCGGCATGCCGTGCATGGGCGGAGCCGCGGGGTGCAGGGAGTAGAGAAAATACGCGACGAAAAACTGCGCCGCCGAGAGCAGCATCTCCCGCAGGGTGTGGTAGCTGCAGCAGGGGGCAGGGGGTGGGCGAGGCAGTGCTGGGTGGACCCGCTGGGAGGGGGGTGGGCAGACAGGCCGCTACGGCAGGCTTCAAAGGCGGGAGGACATGTGCGGAGGACGGCGCCTCCCAACAGTTGCTGTGCAAGCGTCGCCGGCGACGGCGGCAGCAACAGCAGTGCACGGCAGCGGCGAGCAGCCGGCGCAACCAGCGACAGGCCACCCGGCTGCTCACAGGCGGAGGTCGAAGAAGTAGGGTGTGAAGAGGAGCAGCGCTGCCACGCCAGCAGACCAGGCGCCCTGCATGCGCGCCGCCGCCGCCGCCAGCAGGCCCAACCCGAGGAGCAGCACCGCAGTTAGGTCGGTCTGAGAAGGGGGGGCAGGGACGGGGGGGGGGGGGGGGGGGGGGGGGGGCGGCGGGGCGGAGCGGGACAGGGACCGTGAAGGGAGGTGGCATGGGCAGCAGCGCAGACATGCGACGGCGGGTGTGGACCAGACGCGGCGGCGCACGAGTATGCAGCAGCTGCTCATTCTTGGGACACATCCCCGCCCCCGCTTCGTCCACGCACCCGCTCCTGCAGCTTGCTGTGGTGCACAGCAAAGGTGCGCTCCACGCCCATGGGCTGGAAAGCAACGTTGCGCCAGGGCAGCAGCAGCGCCAGCGCGAAGCCGTGCGTCGCCGGCTGCTGGCTGTGCGGCGTCGCTGCTCCAGAGGAACCTGAACCAGAGGTTTGCCCGCTGGCCGACACTGCGTGCTGCCGCCGCCGCGCCGGCGCCACAGGCCGGGATGCCGCCGCAAGCCGGGCCGCTGCCGCAGGCCAGGCGGCTGCTGCCAACGGCCCAGTCGCGGGCGCTGCAGCGGCAGCGCTGGGCTGCTGCTGCAACGGCGGCTGGGGCGGTGGCACCGCCGGCGGCTGCTGCTGCAGCTCTCGCGGCGCCGCCGGCGGCTGCCACAGCACAGGCATGGGTGGCTCTGGCGGCTGCGCCTGCCGATGCTGCGCCAGCGTCACCGGCGGCTCGGCGCCCGCTGCCCGCACCTCCTCTGCCAGCTGCTCCTCCGCCGTGAGCGGGCCGCGCTCCCGCAGCGCCTGCAGCCGCGCCGCCGCCTCTGCCGGCGTCGCCGCCGGCGTGCCCCAAGGCCCTGCCGGCCCGGCTTCCTCTTCTGCACCAGGGGCCCTGTCCTGGTGCAGCAGCCAGTCAGGGATCACCTGCTGCAGGGCCCCGTCGTCGTCAGGTGCTTCAGCCATGTTGTGCGCGGCGCGGCGCTGCTGCTGCGGCAGCGACGGGAAGCTGCCCACAGGCGTGGCCGCTGCCTTCAGGCCAGGGATCAGCGCGTCGGCCTGGGCCTCTGCCTGCGGGGCGCAACAGGCGCAGGGGCAGGGGCGGGGGGGAGCGGCGAGCAGCGGGCGTCGGTCAGGCGCTGCGGCAGACACGCAGCAAGGCAGAGGTGGTTGGGCGGCCTGCTGGGGAACGACATCCTGCACACGGGAGGAACCGGTGCACAAACCGACCCTCCGCCAAATGCCCTCCGCTGCCAGCCCGCTTCACACGCAGGGCCTTCCGGCAACCGCCACCCCTGCCCTCAGCACCATCATCAGCCCCAGCGCCTCCACGCCACGCTGCCACAGCGCAGCCCAGCACAGCACAGCGCAGCGCACCTGCGCATCCCCCCCGCGGCTCGTCCATCGACTTGCCGCCCGCAGCATCCCATCCCATCCCAGCACAGCCCAGCACAGCCCAGCCCAGCACAGCCCAGCACAGCCCAGCCCAGCCCAGCACAGCCCAGCACAGCGCACCTGTGCATCATCCCCTGTGAACAGCTCATCCATGGATGGGCCGCCGTCGTCCTCCGCTGCCTGCAGCTCCTCCTCAAGCAGGCTGCCCAGCTCCTCCTGCAAGCACGACAGGCACAGCACAGCACGGCACGGCATGAAGCGTCAGCAGGGACAGCATGGCATGGCACAGCGCAGCCGGCCAAAAGCAGGCACGGCACAAGCGCTTGGTGGTCGGGTCGCACACGCAGGCGCATACAGCAACGAGCCCCGGCAGCAGCAGCGCAGAGCGGCGCAGCTCACGCGCGGCACGCTGCCGCACCCACAACCGACACACACGTCCGCGTGCGCCAGCACAAACGCTGCCGCGCACCCTGCCTCGAGGCCTGCAAGGGCCCGACGTACCAGGTGCACGCAACTGCCATCCAACCAACCGAAACGCATCAAATTATTGCGAAAGATGCACCGCAATTGACGTGAACTGACCTGCGCCTCCGACTCCGAAGGCAGCAGGCCCGCGGCTTCAAGGGAGGACAGCAGCATGGAGATGTAGGGCCCCACGTGGCGCCCGGTGCGCCCCGCCAGATCCACCAGCAGCGCCAGCGACCTGCAGGATCGCAGGCAGGGGCGACGTGACCTGGTTGTTGGCAAAACGGGCACACTGGGGTGCGACGCGGCGCCCCGTCCGGAGTGCAACGTCCAACCGTCAAGTTGGGGACCTGCAGCGACTCTGGAGGGCGTGCGGGCAAGGGCAGCGCAGAGGAATGCGGGGGAAGGCCGGGGGCCAATGCCTGCCGTCGCAATCTCCGACGCGTTGCTAGCACATGTGTTGTCATCAAGATTGCCGCGGTACAGCCGTGGTTGCACGCGACGCGCCACTTACGCACCCATTCCCTGGTGCCTGCCCACTCACTGCTGCGTCAGCGGCCTCGGGCTGCCCACCGTCATCGCTCCGAAGGTGGGGTGGTAGGCCGGGTTTTGGGGGATGGGCAGCGCCGCGCCTTCAAACTGGGTGTTGGCTGCCGGCGGCCAGTAGAAAGGCATGGACACCGCGTTCACCGTGCCGCAGCCCTCCCGCTGGTACATGTCCTCCTGATCCCACAGCGGGCTGCGCCTGCGGACGAGCACAGCAGGAAGGCAAGGGGGTGGGCGCGAGTGGATGCGCAACGCGCCCACGGCGTATTGTTCGCCGCGCATGAAAGAAATCGTGTCCTGAACCTTCTGGCCTCGCTTTCGGGTGAGCCAGCTGGCTCCAACGTGCCCGCGGCGCGCGGCATGCAGACATTGGCGGCCCCCCCGGCAGGGCAGGCAGCGGGCAGCATGCGCGTGCGCCTCTGCAGCATACCAACGCCGCATCCTCGCCCGAACCAGCACCCCAGCACCCACTTGTCCTGGCGCACGACGACCACCGGGTTGTTTTGCAGCACGGCGGCGGCGGCGGCGGTGGGGTGGATGGGAACGTAGCTGGCGTGTATGAGTCCCTCCGCTTCCAGGTTCACAGTCACCGATAGCATCACCTTGTTCTGCAGGCCGAAGGAGAGCCTGCGGGGAGGGGAGGGTAGGGCGCGCGGCGCCTGAGCCGGCGTGGCCACGGAGCAGCCGCTCCCACAGCCACGCTCCTCACCTGACCAGCTTGCATTCAGGGAAGGCGGCGCGCACAGCGGCGAACGCCTCCGGGTGCAGGGAAGAGCGGGAGCAGGACGCCGCCAGGAGCGCGGGAATAGCCTCCCCATCCATCGGGAACGCGCCCAGCCGGCGGTGCAGGCAATCGGCGAATGCACGGGCGTGACCGGACCCAGTTCATGAGATGCGGCGGCGGGGGTGCATGTGTTGCGTTTTAAACTGGGGGCGGGAGCGGGGCGCGGGAGGGTTCCACAAGGATGTGAGATGACCTTGAAGGATGTGGGAAGAGCGAAAACGTGATCAGGGGCCGCTACAAGCCGGGGGGTCCACGGGTGCAGAGGGCTGACGCAGCACGCAACACATGTGTTGCGTGTGACCTAGCCGAACAAGCGCTCTCCCGGGGCGGGACACCCCTCCGATCGGCGCCCCGCCGTTTGCAGCAGTACTTGTGAGCAGCTCTTGGCGGCGCGCCGGCCTTAGCCCGCACAGCCAACCCTCGACACTCCCCCCGCGCCATGTCCGCGCTCTTCAACTTCAGCTCTTTCGTGGTGGTCATCCTGCTCGCGATCTGCACCTGCGCCTACGTCAAGGGCAAAGGTGGGCCACGTTTTTGTCCCGTCGGCTCGCGAGTGAGGCCTCTGTCCTGCCCCGCTTACTCACGTGCCTCATTCAACCCCTACGCGCAGCCCCAAGTCTGCTAAGCGAGCGCACCGGGTGAGAGCGGGCGGGCGGGCACTGGCGGCAGGCGGCGGCGGCGGCAGGGACTGGCGGCGGCTGTTCGACAGCCCTGCTGTTGCTGGGCGGCACGGCAGCAGTGGCTTGCACATGCGTGTCATCGGCAGCGTCATGCTGTGCAGCATCTGATGGCAGAGGCTGCCAGTCCCTGCCCGCCCATCTGCAGCGTTGCTGGAGCCGCCCGCCGCCACCCACTGCCCCTCGCCTCCTCCCCCCTGCCTCGCTCGCCGCCTGCCGCAGCTTCAAGGGCCTGTTCTGGAAGTTTGCACGAGTGGGGGAGCGCCTAAGCCCCTGGGTGTCCATCGCCTGTTTCTGCATGGCCGTCTCTGTCGTGTTCTTCTGACCCCGTTTGGAAGCACCCATCAGCGCAGCAGCAGCGGCGCAGCAGCAGCAGCAGTAGCAGCAGCAGCGGCGGCAGCATTAGAGCCAGCACCGGACAGCACTTAGCAGCGGCATTAGAGCTGCAGCAACAGCAGCAGCGCGCAACTAGAGGCATGAACGGGCTGGCTGCGCATTTGGAGGAGGCGGCGGCGGCAGCGCCAGAGGCAGCCGCAGCTGCAGCCCCAGAGGTAGCAGCAATGGGGGGAGGGGCCGCAGATGCGGCGCCCTTGGCACCCGGCGCTGCCAAGCCACCAGTCGGTTTGCCGCCACGCCACCCGCCTGCAAAGGGGGACGCTGCGGAAGCAGCAGCGGCAGCAGGCGACGGCGAAGCGGCGGCAGAAGGAGCGGGCGGCGCGGCGTCGGGGCCAGCAGCGGCACAGCAGCAGAGCGCAGCGCAGGGGGGCAGCGCACCTAACAGTGCAGCAGCAGCGCCACCAGCAGCAGCAGCAGCAGGAGCAGCAGCACCAGGAGGAGGAGCAGCAGCAGCAGCAGCAGCAGGACAGCCTCCAAAGGGAGGCGGTCAAGCGCTGCAGCGGCCGAGCGACTCCGGCTCTGACCAGTCCTCCGACCAGCCCTTCACGTTCACGCCGGCGCCAGCGGCAGCAGCGCAGCTGCGCGGCGGCGGCGGCGGCGGCGCCACGCAAGCGGGGCCGCAGGCTGCCTTCGGCGAGCGGCGGCCCACCGGCGTGCTGCGGCCGCCGGGCGCGGCGCAGGACCCTTCCCGCGTGCGGCGCACCGTCAGCTGGGGAGACTTTGAGAGCGGGCAGCTGACGCAAGTGCGCTGGCGTGGCGGAGGGGGCTTGAGGACGGAGGACGCGGCCCCCAGTGCTGCTGTCCCCACGCCTGCCCGCCCCAGCACACAATGTCAACTCGCTCGCTCACGCTGCGCCCGCCCTGCCTGCTGTGCCTGCTGTGCAGATACAAGAGTACGAGCCCTCTGAGGGAGTATCCACCCAGACAGAAGACAACTGGGACCGGCGCTCCAGCGGCTGCGTCTGCTGCATCCAGTGACGGCATCGGCTGCGCTGCTGCACCCAGTGCTTGCTGCACCTGCCGGCTGCACCGCTGCGGTTACCGGCATGCTGCGGCAGCACCCGCTGCGGCCGGCGATGGCGGTGCCTGCCGCATTCGTCCACACCCGCGGCGCGGCGGCGCCTGCCGCAAGCGGCCTGGTGACTCGGCAGCGCACGGCTGCCTGCGTTGCCTCCGTGCCAACGCGCCCCCGTCTGTTGGGGGGCTGCCCCCCGATGTCCCGTTGTCCTTTCACCACTTGACACCTAAACCTTGCGCCCGATTCGTGCCTCCCCTGCTTTCACTCTCCACCTGCTCTGCTCTTCCCTCTCGTCCACCGCCGCTCCCCCCCCTCCCGGCCAGCCCCGTCGACGCGTGCGCCAATCCGGCGCCCTGCCTGCTGGTCCCACCATCCCACCCCGACTCCCTGCTGTGCTCCAGGGTTGCCATCGTGCCAGAGCACGCTGCTCGTGTAAGGCACTGCAGTGTAAGGCACTGCGGAGCCACGTGCCGGGGGCGCGCGCCGGCGGGAACGGCCAGCGCTGGCTCTGGGACGACCGTCTTGCTCTAACCTCTCAGCCTCCTCTGGCCACTCTCACGGCCAAGAACCATTGCTTTGGGTGCCGAGAGGGAGGGCTGTTATGGCAAGCAGTCGTCAGCCTTTCCAAGGGCTTGCGGCGTCAGCGCCAGGTGCCTCATCCGTCACGCCTCGTTTGCACCCGTCCCGCCTGCTCTTGCATCCCCGTCCGCACATTCAGCACTAGCACTCGCCGCACGATGCTGCGCAAGGGTGAACGCAAGGGTCGAGGCGGCCTGGTGGCCCGGCTCTTTTGCTTGGCGTCCTCGCAGCCCCTGGAGGGCCTCTCGCCGCCCCAGCGGGTCTCCAGCGCATCCAGCACACGCGCTCGCGCGCCCAAACTCGCGCCAGGAGAGGAGCAGACCACTGGCGCCGACGGGCTCGCCGACGCCGACGCCAGCCCTGCGGGCGGACCGCTCACGCCCACCGGCTCCGCGGCGCTGTCGGCCTACCTGGGCAGCGCCTCGCTCGTGCCTCCCTCTACGCCTTCGCACGGCGACGCGGAGGCGGCCGCCTCTGGCTGGACTTCCTGCGACAGCGCCGGCAGCCGCGGCAGCAGCGGGGCTGCGACGGACAGCGCGGCGGGCGGCGGCGGCGGGGATGGCAGCGGCGGCGGCTCGCCCCGCTACGGAGGCTACGAGGCAGACAGCGACGACACTGCCAGGTGAGGGGTGCAGAGGAATGGGCGATACTGGCAATGCGTCTGGCGTGCACCGTTCTTCTGACCAGGTCCCCTCGAGCAGGCACATTTACCATCCCTCCGCCCCCACCCCACCTCCCCCCACCTCTCCCTCCCCCCCACCCCTCCCCCCACTGCAGCGACATCTACTCCCCCCGGCGCTTCCGCCCCGCCGTGCGCCGCCCCAACAGCAGCTCCGCCGCATCGGCGGCGGCGGGAGAGGAGGCGGCGCTCGCGTGCGTCGACGCCGACGCGCCGCCCAGCCCAGCCACCAGCTTCAGCTCCGCCCAGGCGGGCGCGCGCCCCAGCCGCAGCAGCAGCTCGCACTCCCTGTCAACCCTCTCCACAGCCCTCTCCGGAGCCAGCAGCCTCTCATTTGCTCACTTCCTGCGGGGTCGCAGCTTCGGCGCGCGCAGCCGCCGCACCGCCGGGCCCCAGCACGAGCCTCCCAGCCCTGCCGACAGCCTGGCCCTGGGCCTGCCGACGGCCGAGGGCGCCGCGGCGGCGGCGGCGGGCGGCGCCGGCGGCGCTGGCGACGGCGTGGTGCAGCGCACGCTGTCCAACACGCTGGAGGGGCACTACATCTCCCTGGAGAAGCTGCGCCAGCAGTGTGGGAACATCGAAGGTGGGCGGGCGCTGGGGATGAAGGGGCGCGGGGTCGCAGGCCGAGGCGCTGGCAGCACGTGGCTTGCAGTGCTGCAACATGCCCTTCCAGCCTGCCCCCCCGCCGTCAACGGATCTTGCGCCGCCGCTTCCCTGCACTGTCCCCTGTGCAGAGCCCCCCAGCGACCTGCTCAGCCTGATGGCGCGCCGCGTACTCTCCAGCCGCTCGGCGCTGCTGCACCGCCTGCAGGAGGAGGGCGCGGCGGCGGCGCCTGCGGCGGCGGCGCCACGCCCCGCCTCGCCCGGCGACGCGCCCACTGGCCTGGCCAGCCCCGCCACCACCCCTCGCTTCCCGCCAACTACAGACCCAGCAGGGGCAGGGTCAGAGCACCAAGCGGCGGCAGGCGTCGACGCTGGGGAGGCGGCGGCGGCGGCGCCGCTGCAGGAGCAGGTGCAGGCGCAGCTGCAGCAGCTGCCGCTGGACATGCAGCTGCCCCGCATCAAAACCAAGATTGGCCAGCGCTGCACGCCCACCCTCCAGCCTGCCGCATGACCTTGCCGGGCCGTCGGGTAGCAAAGCACAGCGGTGGCACCGATCCCGCAGCAAGGCTTGGGTTACAGCGTTCTTCAACAGCCCACAACTCAACAAAAAAATAGCCGCGGCAGCAGGCAGCAGCGTGCCGGTTGAATAAGGAGGCTCAGCAGCGGGCTGCCGGCCGCAGCAGCAGCATGAGCAGCCCTGCACTGCCCAGAGCAGCACCATTAGTCGTCAGCAGCACCAGTCGTCAGCACCAGTCATCAGCCTCTAAAGCTTGAAGCCAAATGAGAACCCTCCACCGCCAGCCGCCGCCGCCGCCACCACGCCGTTCGCCGCGCCATCGCCCGCCGCGCTGTCATTGGCCGCACCGCCGTGGGCAGTGGCGTTGCCGCCGCTGGCTGCGGCGGCAACCGGAGCCTTGAACAACTCTGCAAGCTTGTGCTGCTCCTGCGGGGGCGGCAAGCAGCAATCACGGGGGCGCGCGCCTGCTAGTTTTGTGCTCCTCCATCCCGCCTCTTCCCACTCCCTTCCACTCTCTTCCACTGTCGCTTTCCCAAGACTGTGCGCCTGTTTTCAAGACCCTTGCGTCGCCCGCATCTCCCCTCCCCCCTGTATCCTTCTGTGGTTCCGCCCCCTCCTTATTGGGCGCACCTCAGCCCCCGTCGCATCGCGCCCACCCACCCACCACCTGCCGCCACGGAGCCTCGGCCCCCCGCTCCCTCCCTTACTCGCACCCCTATCATCACCACCTATTGCCTGCCTGGCTGCTCTCCTGACAGATGCCCTGATTAGCATGCCCTGAAATCGGCTTCGCAATACAAACAGCCTTGGGCTATTCACCCCAACGCTCGCACCCCTCCCTCGCTTCCCTGCCAACGCCGTCATCCCCTCATTTCTCTCCTTGATGCCCTGCCCCCATCCGTTCCTAAAAGAAACCCCCAACCGCCGGGCCGTGCGACGTAACTGTTGCCGTCGAAACACGCCCGACAGCCGCCCTCGGCAAGCTGCCGGGGCGGCCTCCACAGAACAATGAAACCCTGCCATGTGCCGGCAGCTGCCGGCCTTGCCGCCACTGCTGCCGCCACACCCAACGCCTATGTTGGTGGCGACCTCCCTGTTGATAGACCTCTCTAGGACACGCGGCACGTCAGGAAAGGGGGCCCGGCACAAAGGAGGCCGAGGAACAAGGGGAGGAGGGTGAGGCAGCTCGCCCCTGCGCAGCTGCAGCCGCTGCCGTGCTGCTGCCTCCGCAGCCGCCACCTGGCAACACAGCTCAGCCCCGTGCTGGCCGTCTGTCGGCCAGAGCAGTCAAAACACTAAAAGAGCACTGCAACACAAGCACGCGCTACTCTCCTTGGCAGAGAACCAGCCACTAAAAAAAGGCACAAACACACGCACGCGCGCTTAGAACCCTCCCCCGCCCACCCACCTCCTGCTTCCTCCGCGCCGCCGCCTCCGCCGCCTCCACTCCCGCCAGCAGCTCCGGCCGGTGCTGGCGCAGGGACGCCACGAACCGGTCGTACAGCCCCGCGCGAGAGGCCTTGGAGCAGCCAGAGACCAGAGCCGGCGAGCGGGAGCGCAGGTGGGCCAGCACGTGGGTCAGGTTGGCGGGGCTCACAAAGTTTTGGGTGACCGCCACGGTGTCGCCCTCAAGGTTGAGGGCCACGTGCCACCAGTTGCGCTGCGGGCGGGCGAGGGGGGGCGGCAGGGGCGGGGCAGGTGCGCGTGCGGCGAGAGGCAGAGCGGCCTGCCCGCGCAGCTGGCTTCAGGACAGCTGGCTGCAGGGGGGGGGCTGTCGTCATCACTACGGGCTTGCCGAAGGCCGTCCTCGCCGAGGCTTCAGCAATGCTCTCTATCGGCCGGAGCAGCCTAACCAGCACAGGCGGCGCAGCCAGGCCGACAGACAGTTTCACCAGCTTCAACCGAGAGCAGCGTCGGGAGGCATGCAACCAGGGAGGGACCCCCCCACTCACGGGGATGAACAGCAGCTCCCCCTCCTTCAGTATGCACTCCTTGGGGGTGTACCCGACGGTGTCCCGGTGCTCGTAGAACGACATGAACCACTGGCGCAGCAAGGGGGTGCAAGGGCAGGGGCAGGGAGCGGAGATTAGGGGGCAGCGAGGCATGGATCGGGGGGGGCATGCAGCGGGTGATCAGGGGGTGAGGAGGCGGGGAATGGGACGGCTGGAGGTCGGTTGCAGGGGGAACACGCCTGCGCGGCAGCGGTGCGCTGGCAGCCCCAGCGGCCCCGGTGGGATGCCAGCCCGAGCAGCAGCCTCCAGCTGGTGCTGCCGCCCCCCGCTGCCGCTGCTCCTCACCTCCATCAAGCTGACCGGGGACGCGACGTCGGCGCCGTCCTGGCTGGGCCGCACCCCTGCAGCCGTTGCCAACAGGTGACGGAGAGCGTCTTACGTTGAGCAGAGGGGAGGGCGGGCAGCGTGCGCAGCAGACGGGGGTGCAGCAGCGGGAGGGAGGCGCCGCCGCAGCAGCCCAGGTGGTGACAAGAGCTGCACTGCGCCCCGCCCTGCCCTGCCCTGCCTGCTGCCACCTCACCTGGCGGGGTGACGTGGGGAGGGTACCTGCAAGGCGGGGGAGAGGGGGGGGGGGGGGGGGGGGGAGCGGCGCAACGCGGTAAGTGTACTCGACATGCACTCTGGACAACCCTGGGGGGCACGCGATACGCACGGCCGGCACGCGTTCCGGGCCTGCCGGCCCTCACCGCCACGCCCCCCCTGCACAACCACTTCCCCTTCACCCCCCCTCACATGAACCCCCTCACATGACCCCCTCACATGAACCCCCTCACATGAACCCCCTCACATGAACCTCCTCACATGACCCCCTCACATGAACCCCCTCACATGACCCCCTCACATGACCCCCCTCACATGACCCATTTCTTGCTGCCACGCACGACCCCGTTCCAGGCGGAGGTCGAGTTGGGGTCCTTGTGCCAGCTGCAGGCGGGCGGGCAGGAGGGTAGGCAGGCGGGCGGGCAGGCAGGCAGGCAGGCAGGCGGGCGGGCAGGCAGGCAGGCGGGCAGGCAGGGGTTTGAAGAGAAGAGAAGGGCCGGCCGGCCCGGCGGGAGGCACGGCGGCTTTCCGGCACCGCGAAATTGGCGCCCCAAGTGCTGCACTCGAGGCCCATGCAACGCCAGCACCCCAGCGGCGCGGCCACCCGCCCTTAAATCTGCGTCGACAGGCTTCCTGTGGTTGGACAGATGTAAAGCACTTGAAAGGAAAGGACCGCACGCACCTGCTGCCGCTTTTGAAGGGGCCGATGATGAGCCAGCGAAAATCGGGGCGGGACTCGCCCAGAAGGCTGCATAGGTGGCGTGTGTGTGGGTGGGGGGGTGGTGGGGGGGTGGGGGGTGGGGGGGTGGGGGTGGGGGCAGCCGGCAGGGCGTAGTGAGATGGTGGTCGACCGCGCTCCAGGCTGCAGCTAGACAGTGGCAGCCGCCGCTGCTGCTCCTCTGACGCCGCCGCCGCTGCTGCTCTGACGCAACGGCAGCAGTCACAGGCATGCGTCCGACCTGAACAGGTCTTCAGCAAACAGCTCGGGCACGGCGTAGTCCTCGGCAAGCTGCGGCGCGGTCTTGCAGAACGTCTTGTCGAATCTGCGGCGCAGGCGGCGCGCGCGCGAGGGAGCGGGCCGTGGGGTGAAGAGGTGGGGGGCACAGCCAGGCAGGCATGCTGCTGTCGGTACTGCCGCCACCCCGGGTGGCCCGCCCTTGGAGCCGCCACGCCGAAAGGCCCGGCCCCCAGGGCCGCCCACTCAATCATTTAAAGTCCACGGGGAGCCAGCAGGGGTCTCATGGGACTGGTGGTGCTTCCTATCCACTGCAACCGTCGCTCCCAACCCTGGGCTCACAAGTACAGCGGCAGCTCGTCATTGTTGGCATCGGAGTACTGCAGAAGGGGGGCGGTACCATGCATGAGTTGTCGTTGGGGTGCAGCACGGGAGCAGGCAGAAGGGTGCCAAGGGCCGCTCAACCGTAGCAGGCAGGTGGCCTGCGCTTCACGCACGCAGCTGCCTGCACTGGCGTTGCCAGCCGCTGGCGCATGGCATCATTCCATGCATGCAACATGCACCAACGCTGCCCGTCTGCCCACACCACAAACCAACCAACCTTGCAGTAGGCATCAAACGAAATGGGCTGGTCGCCAACCAGCACCTGCCCAGGGAGGGAGGGTGGCATGCTCGTCAAGGAAGCAGGGAGGGGCCAAAGCGCGCCCTGCAGCGGCTGCAGCGGCACAGCGCAGCGGGGGCAGAGGCGGCGGCGGCGGCAGCAGCAGACGCGGCAGCGGGGGGGGCGGCTGCCGGCATGCCAGCACGCCCCCGAGCCATGCCTGCCGGCCCTTGAACGCCTTCTCAAAGTAGACTCGGCTCCAGCGCTTCATGGCCGGCCACTTGGTCACTGGAAAATGCAAGGAAGAGCAACGCACTGCCAGCTGGGCATGGGGCGGGAGCAGGCTGTGTGCGGCGCGGCGGCAGCTGCTGCGGCAGTTTCACCGCCACAGGGCGGCATGGCCGGCAATCAGCACGCAGGGTGCCCGCCCAGCTCCAACTTAAAACACGCAACCTTGACCAAAGACGTGGCACGCACAACGTCCGTGAGTATGACGGGCCTGTTGGGCAGCTCGTACTGCTCCCTGAAACTCTGCCACGCTCAACCCCGACCGCCGCTCCACATTGTCTATCTCCAGCCACGCCGGGTCCACCGCAGCGGTCGCGCAGCTGCACGGGGGCCAGGAGGGGGAGGGGGAGGGGAGGAGGACGCAGGCGAAACATGAGGGGTGGCAGTGCAGTGTGGGAGAGCGCGAGGCTGCACAGAAGGGTGCAAAGCAGCTGCACGCACTCGACTCTTGTGCTGCAAATCTGTGCAGCACAGCGCGGCCCAACGCACAGCCATGGTGTGTAGAGCAGGTCGCTCTGCAGCGGCACGCGGCGCGGCTTGCGCGCGCCACGGCGGTGCGCGGCGCCTTTGCCGCCAGGTAAGTGTCCTGCCAGCTGCCCTGGAAGTCCCATCCCCCCTCCGCCTCCTGCAAGGGTGCGTGCAGCCACACGGAGGCCGGCACATTTCGATACAGACAGGCTGCGGTGGCAGGGGCAGGGGCCACGCAAGTAGCACTACCCGCAGCGGGCCGGCGCCCCTCCGCAGCGGGCCGCGCCGCACCTCAAGGCACAGTCCTTTCCAGAGTTCGTCGTGCTGGCAGAACACCCAGCACGCGCGGGAGGCGCACGCTAGGTGTGCCAGGTCACGAGGGCCCAGCGTTTCAAGTATGTTGAGGAGTGCTTCGTCGGGCAGGCAGGCGAGCGCGCCCAGGCCGGCAGAGCGGAGCGCCGCCGCCGCGTCGCCACCGTCGCCAAACACCCCCAGCGCTGGCTGCACCCCGTGCGGGTGCTCCATGGCTGTGGCAAGGGAAATGGAGGGTGGTGCACAGCGCACGGCGACGATGAAACCTGGACGGGGCCTCGGCGGCGACCAGCGGCGGCGGCGGCGGCGCAGGCGGCAGGCAAGTGCAGCGGCGACGGCGCGCAGCGTGGCGGCATATGCCACATGCCCATAATTGAGTGGACGAGCACGCCAGGCGCGTGCGGCGCCTGCACGCAGCACCCACCTCGCCGCCCACTTCGCAGGAACACCGACCGGCTGGCTGGCTCGATCCAGGCAGGATGAAACTAAAGTGTTGACGGCAGGAGGAGCTCGAGGTGGCCGAGCGCACAGCGCCGCGCCGCCAAAGGCCATGGCGCGGGGCGCTGCGCCCGCTGCCGCTCGCCGCCTCGCCGCCGCCGCTGCAGTCTCCGCCTGTCGCTTCATTCGTTGCCCTACGGTTCTCCGGGCGCCCCGTACAACCGTTCCGTAGCGCCGAGGCC